>CAWUFW010016443.1:0-309047 GCA_963921515.1 Calotriton arnoldi
CCCCTAGGTGAGGGTGGTAGTAGTGGTAGGCATCCTGCCCCCTGGCTAAGGGTGGTAGTAGTGGTAGGCATCCTGCCCCCCTGGCTAAGGGTGGTAGTAGTGGTAGGCATCCTGCCCCCTGGGTGAGGGTGGTAGTAGTGGTAGGCATCCTGCCCCCCTGGGTGAGGGTGGTAGTAGTGGTAGGCATCCAGCCCACCCTGGGTGAGGGTGGTAGTAGTGGTAGGCATCCAGCCCCCTGGGTGAGGGTGGTAGTAGTGGTAGGCATCCAGCCCACCCTGGGTGAGGGTGGTAGTAGTGGTAGGCATCCAGCCCCCTGGGTAAGGGTGGTAGTAGTGGTAGGCATCCAGCCCCCTGGGTAAGCGTGGTAGTGGTGGTAGGCATCCTGCCCCCCTGGGTAGGGGTGGTGGTGCGCATTCAGGCCCCTGTGTGCATATGTGGCATTGGTGATGGGCATCCCGCCCCTATGGTGCTGCTGTTGCTGGTGTAAGTATATTCTGCATCCCTCTGTGTGTGTGTGATGTGTCGTGTACGTGTTGTATGTGTTTTGTGGTTGGTGTCTGGCTTACCTTCTGCGCCGTACGCGTCCGTGCCTGTTCCGGTAGTATATGTAGAATATTGGTATGATCGGGACGAAGGGATTCATGGTTGGTTCGTGTCGTTCGTCCTTCTCGTTGCTTCGCGTCGTCCTCGTCGCTTCGCCTCGTCCTCGTCGCTCGCCTCGTCGCTTCGCGTCGTCCTCGTCGCTGCCGTGTTCGTCTCGGAGCCGTGGATCGTGTTGTGGCGCGAATCGGAGCTTATGTGCGCCTCTCCCGGATGCTTTGACGTGCCGTGCGTAGCGACGGGTTCGGCGCGTACGGAAAGCGCATCGTACTTGTCCGGCCGGACGGGGCTGCATTTTTCCTTCCGTGCGACTCGATTCGGCGTTTCCGGATTCGCCTCGGTCGGAGAACAGGACCTGGTTTGGGTGAGTACGGCTCGGCCGGATTCTTTGCTGTTGTGCGCATCGTACTTGCTCGTTCGGTGTGCTGTACGGATCGGTCGGGAAACAGGCTTTCGCATGGCTTTTTTCCCGACCGAATGGTATTGGGTGCGCCTCCGACCGAGATCGGAATCGGCCCCTAAATAGCTAAACCTTTCAGAGCAGCCACATAACTCATTCTCCCTTTGAGTGTGAGAGAAAAATGTATGTCATTCATCTGCAATATTGGCCTTTAGTGTGAACCGCATTTCCAACATTTGTATCAACTTATTGTAAAGATTTGCAGCTTGACCATCACCCACTTCTAGTGCTACTTTTAGAAGTTCATCATATACTCTTCTACCTTCTACTCCCGGATGATGTAGTAAAATAGCGTATTTTCTTACTGTCCATATTTATCCCCACCTATCTCTAACATGTAGGTGAAAAGCATACTCTTCCATCTTTTCCAAGGAATTGCTAGTTCACCTGGTGTTGCTAGGAAGGTGGGTGAGGCCATTGAACTTTGTTCAGCAATTCCTGCAAGAAGATAAAATAATGAGTTAAAACAGCTTGCTAAAATAACTAGTGAATATAATAAATTTATATAACCAGCTAAAATAACAATTTAAAATATAATTCTAAATATGATGCTTCCTCATATGGTGAATGATAGTCCTCTTTCTTTGGCTTCTCATTCACTCCATAAGTAGTTGTCCTTTTTTTGTTTCTACTGAGCTAATGAGCATTAGTCCCTGCTTTGGTTCAATCTGAAGAGGGAAGCTAATACCAATGTGCCAGAAATGACACCCACACAGATGCAGCGAGTACTCGTCGTTCCTGTTCTCTCTTGCTAAACATCAAAAGTGCTCCTAATTGCTTCCTGTCAGCAGTTTACAGAGAGCTTCATCTCTATTCATTGGCACGTGGGCATTGCAGCACACGTCCAACTCACTGCTCGCACCACACTCGTCTCACTGTCATTCCAATATCCTATCAAGAACTTTTAATAGCCTGTTATTATGTTCTTCTAAGGTGGAGGCACACATCTTGAAATGCAGCTACTCCCTGCATGTTTCCAAAAAGATTATCCATTGATCTTCAAAACACAGAGATGGATGATGCAAGGAAGAATGGCATGCATAGAAAACAGAAAGCCCCATCAGGAGTAGCAAAAGAGGGTAAATGACGGCTTTCAGGTGATAGCAGGATGCCATGGTAGGTCGAGCATAAATCTAGGGTGGTAAAATATCTTGGATTTTAGGAAGAGGGTGACAGTCAACCAAGATCTCCTTATTCATTGCCCATAATATTAATTTGCTTATTATTTTCTGAGCAAAACAATGGGGGGACCCATTCAGATGATCCAATGAGTTGGATGACACCTGCCGTACACATATCTTTCGACATACTAGAAAGTTCTTTTCTAATACTTAGTGGAACATTTCTGAGACAAAGTCTGAGGGGAATAGCATTGTTTTTTTACTGAGAAAACCCCTTACACATCCATATTATTTTCTAAAACACTTTTGATTTTTTTCTAAAGCCCTCAAAACAATGTTCCATGTTTTACTTCTGAAATGCATGAGAATGGGCAGGATGATCCTGGTTTGAGCCTCATCCCCAAACTGTCTTAATAATTACCCCCAATAAATGCTGTTCTTAGATGGCAACATATACTTTTACCCACATTTTCTTTTGCTTGAACATAATGGCAAACCAAGTAAATCAACCGTGTTGTCTCCATAAGAAAATGTTTTGACATCAATTTCTAATTGTAGATTCTTTCAATGTGGCCCAAAGAAATTATTAGAAATGATGCTATATGAAGAACCAGATTCAACCAACACATCTGTTGTAACACCGTCCTGCTTTTGTATTGCCCACTTCTACCACTTGTGGACAAAGCCTAAACCTAGAATGGAACAACCCACTCTGCCTTCTTAAAGGGTGAATTAGAAGTCCTTGCCACAAAACATGTTACAAACAGTGAGGTCAACTAATGCATTTAGTAGCCTAATTTGCTCCTAGAATTGTTAAAAAGTCCTAATCTAGGCAGGGGCACTCATAAAATAGTCTAGTATTCTAGCAGTTTGGATTTCACATTCAAGAGGAATGTAAGGTTCATAATGAAATCTAAACAACTGGTGATGTACCTTGCAGTCTTCTTAACTGTTCTAAATCTAATACTGTCAGTAGAATTAAAGCAAATATTTTTTTACATTTTAAAGAATTCTTTCCCCATAGCAGAACAGTTTTTGAAATTAACAGAGTGTGTTTTTATGGCTATTTGCATACTTTTGATTCTTCGAAGGGTAGCCTTGTCTCCACCCTCCTTTAGTTCAGTGTCTGTGGAAGCTGGACCCACCCTCCATCCTCTGCCATACTAAACCAAGAGCAGGTCAAAATGGATCCCACTGGTCTCGGTACAAAGACTCTAACCATATACAGTGTCCTGATACCATCCATTTGCCATACACTCACTGCACATACATGAGTTCAATATGCACACTGAATGTCAGTACAAGTTCTGAGTTTCACACTAAAGCGGAACTTTACACAACAGTGGTCAGTGGCCCATGCTCTCTCCTGACACAAGAAAAAGGCCTGGTAATATTACAGATTCATGAAACTATCTAGGGCATAGACAGTAGTCCTATGCCCGCTAATAAGACATGCTTTCGTGAGCCCCTCTCAGTTACAGAACAGTTTCTGGGCCTCATGACACCAGAGTCAGGGCTGTGTCTCGGCGCACATGCTAGGTTAGCATGACCACAAGTCCAAGCAGAAAGTCAGGATACCAGATAATCATGCAGTTCCCCAGCTCCATAAACTCACATGTGTATTAAGCTTTCTACAGTGATAAGCTATTGTAGCAAGAGTAACAGGCATTTTCAATCCACATATTCTTTCTAAAGATGGGGCAGAGGGATGGCATTTTGGATCCATTACATTTATTATCCACCTCTTGTAAATACATTTTAGTTTAGTTCGACGAAGACAACCAACACACTGAACCCTCACCAACCACCCCCGACACCCGGAAACCAGCGATTGACAACTGGACAGCCCTCACCACCGAAGACACACTGAAGACAATGAAGTCAATCCACTCAGGGGCCCCCACGGACCCCTGCCCCCACCACATCTTCAACAGAGCCACCAACACCATCGCACCCATGCTCCGCCACACCATCAACCGCTCCCTGGCGACCGCCTCGTTCCCCGACGACTGGAAATACGCCGAGGTCAACCCCCTCCTGAAGAAACCCTCAGCGGACCCCACCGACATCAAAAACTACAGACCCATCTCCCTGCTCCCGTTCCCAGCGAAAGTCCTTCAGAAAAAACTACAGTACGGAAACCGCCCTCCTCGCCGCAACAGACGACATCCGCACCCTACTGGGCAAAGGAGAAACTGTAGCCCTCATCCTCCTCGACCTCTCAGCGGCGTTCGACACAGTCTCTCACCGCACCCTAATACGAAGACTCTACGACGCAGGAATTCAGGACAAGGCCCTCGACTGGATCCGCTCCTTCCTCTTCGGCAGAACGCAGCGGGTCAGACTCCCCCCTTTCCTCTCGGACCCTACACCTACCACCTGCAGAGTCCCCCAGGGCTCCTCCCTCAGCCCGACGCTCTTCAACGTCTACATGGCTCCACTCACCCCCATCGTCAGAACCTACGGACTCAACATTGTGTCATACGCAGACGACACCCAACTCATCCTCTCCCTATCCAACGAACCCAACACCGCCAGACACAACTTTCGAGAAGGCATGGAAGCCGTCGCCAAATGGATGAAAAACAGCTGCCTTCAACTAAACACCAACAAAACAGAAGTACTCATCATGGGCCCAAACCCCAACGCCTGGAGCGACACCTGGTGGCCCCCCGCCCTCGGAAACCTGCCAACCCCCACGGACCACGCACACAACTTGGGAATCATCCTGGACTCCGAGCTCAAAATGGACCGCCAGATCAACTCTGTCTCGTCTTCCTGCTTCCACACTCTCCGCCTCCTTCGTAAGACCTTCAAATGGATCCCCCTCGAACACAGAAAGACCGTCACTCACGCCCTGGTCACCAGCAGACTCGACTACAGCAACGCACTCTACGCCGGAATAAACAAAAACCTCACCCGCAAGCTACAGAACATCCAGAACGCCGCCGCAAGACTGGTCCTCAACCTGCCAAAACACTGCCACATCTCCCAGCACCTGCGCAAACTCCATTGGCTCCCCGTCGAGGCGAGAATCACCTTCAAGATACTCACCCACGCACACAAGGCCCTCCACGGCACCGGACCAGCATACCTGAACAGCCGACTCAAATTCCACGCACCCCAAAGGACCCTACGATCAGCCCAGCTCTCCTACGCCGTGATCCCCTGCACCAGAAAGACCAGATCGGGAGGCCGCTCCTTCTCCTTCCTCGCGGCCAAAGCATGGAACGCCCTTCTGCACCACCTCAGTCAGACAACATCGCTCCCCATCTTCGCAAGAAACCTCAAAACCTGGCTCTTCGACAGACCCCCTCCTTGATGGAATGGAACCTGCACCCCCCCCTCTACCCCTAGCACCTTGAGACCCTTACGGGTGAGTAGTCACGCTTTAACAAACCCCTGATTGATTGATTGATTGATTGATTGATTGTTTTCGTAGATTACTTCTCCAAATGGGCAGAGTGTAAATTTGCTAAAGAATCCAACACAGAGGCTGTCTTGTCCTTTTTGAAGGAATGCTTTTCTAGAGAAGGTCGTCTTTTTTCCATCACCACTGACAATGGAGAACCCCTTACCTCATGTTTAATGAATTTATTGACACAATTCCTCCAGGATAATGGTATAGTGCCCATCTTTACTCGCCTAATAATAATGGTCTTGCAGAGAAGATTAATACGATTATTGTGGCAGGGGTGCAAACGGCCGTTGTAAAATGTGTGTTTTACACATTCTACAAAAGAAAATGTGAGCATATCATTGCACTCCACACTGAACTACAGGGTTTTCACCCTTTGAAATATTAAAAAAGTGGGCACCTCACTCTGATTTGTGTCCTAGGTGGCTTACCCGTATCAGATCTAATGACATTGTTCCAAATATGCATGATAAAGCCAAAAGCAATGTCTTGTCCAAACAATTTAAGAGTACATTTTTACATGTCTCAAAGAAAACAATCAATAGTGATCGATTGTTTTTGAACTTAGAGCATGATTTGAACTTTGTTTGGGACCATTTCTCTGCAAAGAATCTTTTAATGGAGGATAATAAAGGTGTCAATGTTTCTTCTGATCACGCCTCAGAGGCAATTTACACTTCGGAAAGATTTGTGAGAATAAAGGACGAGATGAGGGTCTTGAAACTGAAGAACCGAATGAGAGTGGAGGATTTAATACTGCTGCTCATCATGGTCATGGATTATTAGGATAGGATAGGATAAGATGAAGATTTATAAAGCGCACTAATACCCGTAGGTGCCAAGGTGCTGGGCGGTAGAGAAGAAGAGAGGAGGGTGCAGAGCTGCTGACTAAACTGAAAAAAGCCAAGTCTTCAGCAGCTTTTTGAACACCGGAAGCGATTCTACCTGGGAAATCAAGGAAGGTAGGGTATTCCAAAGTTTTGCGGCCGCCACCGAGAAGGAACGGCCGCCCCATCTGGCTTTGCGGACTCTAGGGGTGATCAATTTTCTCTGGGAGAAAGATCTCAAAGCCCTCCCAGGCATATACCATTTGATTTAAACATGGTTTTCAGCTGCTGCGAGCCTTTATTATGCAAGGCCTTGTGAACCGTACATAGGGTTTTGAAAGAGATTCGCTTCCTAATAGGGAGACCAGTGCAAAGTACGAAGCCCCTCCTTTGCTGAGTGCCGTTTGGGGATATTGAGGATCAGCCTGGCAGCCGCGTTTTGTACAACCTGAAGCCTGTTCAGGGAGGCCGTGCTAATATTCAGATACAAGGCATTGCAGTAGTCAAGCCGGGAGGTGACTAGTGCAATGATCGTGGGCCGATGCAGTGCTGATGGAATATACGGGAGCACCTTTCTGAGAGTCTTCAGAATGTAAGAACAAGTGCTGACAGTGCGGCTGACCTGAGACTCGAAGGTCAGTCCCACGTCAAAAATGACCCCCAAGTTTTTGACTGTCTTGGCGGGAACAGGAAGGGGACTGCAGTCTCCCGGCCACCAGGCATTCGACCAGAATGAGGTCTGAGGACCAAAAACTAGGACCTCAGTTTTTTCTGCATTGATCTTAAGGGAGTTATTTGGCATCCAACTGATAATGCTGGCCATGCACTGGTTAAATTTCCCTGAGATCGACTGCAGATCATGGGAGATGGAAACAATGATCTGCGTGTCGTCAGCGTAGGAAATCACCTGGAACCCAAAAGAGCTGACCAGCTTGGGCAATGCGGACACATACACATTAAAGAGGGTGGGACTCAGGGATGAGCCCTGGGGAACGCCACAGGGTAGGCTGAATGCCTTAGATCTAAAACCCCCACAACTAACAGCATTAGTTCTCTCTGTCAGGAAGGAGTGGAGGACCTGCAGGGCCTTACCCGATATTCCCACCTCTTACAGACGTTGAACCATCCGAGTGGAGGAGACGGTGTCAAAAGCCGCCGACAGATCGAGCATAATCAGCACTACCGAGCCACCCTGGTCGACCTGCATGCGGATGTGATCAGTGGCAGCAATATGGGCGGATTCGGTGCTGTAGTCGGCGCGGAAACCATTTTGAGACTGATCAAAAATTTCATGGGAATCCAAGTGGTTCATCAACTCAATGTTGAGGAACTTCTCTAGGATTTTTGCGGGGGCAGGAAGAAGAGAGATGGGGCGAAGATTTTTCAGTTCAGAGGTGTCATTAGGTTTCTTGAGCAGGGGCGTAACAATAGCCTCTTTCCAAGCGTCCGGATAGCAGCCGGAACGGAGGATGTTGTTAAACACCTTACAAAGAAAGTCTGCGATCGGGTAGGGGACCATCTTGAGAGTGAGGGGCGTGCAGGGTTTGGTACATAACTGGGTCCAGACGTGGTGAGTAAACTGTGGATCTTTATTTGGAGACAGGGGAAACGGCGAGAGCGGACTCTTCCAAGCAGAAGACAGGATCTAACTGCTTTGGAACAGAACGCAGACTCAAGGGGAAACATAGAATGAGAATGTAATAACATTCTTAGTAGTGTGACAACTATTCTAAACCATGGCGTGTATTACACATCTTCTTCCTTTCCAAACAAAAAAAACTATACATCTGAAAAGAATAAAGAAGAAAAAAAAAACTTAACAGGAAAGAAAGCACATTAACATTTCTTAATATATAAAATCCTTGAGATACACAGGAGGATTGCGGCACCTAAGAGGACGAGAGGAAGCCGTACTCTCCAAACCAGGTATGGTAGATTGGTTCGAACCTGCAGGAATGAGAGAATCACCTCCGCCCACAGTATTACCTGAAACACTCGGTTGAGTGTGAACTCCAGGATCCTGGGCCAACACATATCCACTATTGTTGGCAGCTCCATCATGTTTGTTCTGCACTAGCCGATCATTACATTTCTGATACATAGCCACCCGGCGAAAATTCCAACACTCACGATTATTCAAGATAACGCAGTGATTTAGAACTTTTTTTACCGTAAATGGCCCCTTGAATTTAGAGAGGCCTCTCCCTATTCTGCCTGTTTTGATCTTAACCTGATCGCCAATGCTGAAACGACATACTCTATTCATGGGTTCTTGTGGTGCCAATTTTACATCATGTGAGGTGACTAACAGTTTCATCCAAGAAGGAACCAATTTTGTTCCAGGGGACCTGCCCCTCATCAACTCAAAGGGGACTTTCCATCCTGAACATGTGGAGTGGATCGATAAGCCCAAAGCATTTCATCAACCAACTTTCGTACAATACAACCACTGGCCGAGGCCATTTGAATGATACCTTTAACCACTTTGTTGGTCCTCTCACACAAACCATTTCCTTGTGGGTTGTATAGAGAAGTGCGATGATGAGATACTCCACAACTTTTTAAGAATGTTTGCATATCGTTGGAAACTAATTGTGTGCCATTCTCTGTAATGAGAATCGAGGGTATTCCCTCATCTCTAAACAGTTTACCTAAAATTTTTATAGTGCTCTCAGTGGTAATGTCATTCGTAAATTCTACCACCAGCCATTTTGAAAAAACATCTACTACAACAATGCCAAACCTGTCAGACTCATGTAATTCGCCCATGGGACCGATAAAATCTAGGCAAACCGTGTGCCAGGGTAAGCCAGGATTGGCAATATGGGAATCATCAGATTTGCAACCTACTTTCAGTCTTTTTCTCCTTCCCTGCAAATAGAGCAATTTTCCACCCAATCTACCACTTGGGCATCTAAACCAGGCCACCAGAAATGATTTTTGATGCGTCGTTGAGTGAGACTTTGACCAAGATGTCCTTCATGTGCTAGGGTCAAGAGTTTACTCCTGATACCAAAAGGAGGGATAAAATTTTCACCCTTAACTAAAATGTTATCACTACACACGGACAACTCGTCTAGGATTTTTGAATAGGGACGTACAGACACCGGAAGACAACTCTCTCTTTTTGGACTAGATTTTAACAAATTGATTACTTCTTGTAAAGTGTGATCACTTTGCATCTCACGCTTCCAGTCATTAGCATCGAACACACCCTCACCCACAAAGACTGCATCGTCAATTGTGGCAACTGCAATGTCAACGTTATAATGCACAACCGCAGGATCAGAGACAGAGCGCCAATCAACAGACAGTCTGGAAAGGCAGTCGGCTTGAATATTTCTCCAACCCTGAATGTGTTCCACTTGATATTGAAAGCATTGAAGCTTGGCTGCTAGTTTGACAAGTCTCGCAGAGCCTTTGCCAGTACCACCAGGAGACAATACTTTTATCAGTGGCTTGTGATCAGTTCTAAGAAGAAATCTAGTGCCCCACAAGTATGTCCTAAAATATTCCACAGCCCAGGCTGCTGCAAGTGCCTCCCTTTCAATGACAGAATAGTTTTTCTCTGAATCAGTTAATGTCCTGCTGGCAAAAGCTACTGTCTTCTCACAACCTGAAACTATTTGGGATAACGTTGCTCCCAAGCCTGTTAAGCTGGCATCTACAGTTAAGATGGATTTGTGATTGACATCAAAAGGGGAGAGAACATTAGCCTCACAAATTTCTTTCTTAATTTGGTCAAAACATTCTTGATGCTGAGTGGACCACAGAAAACTTACACCTTTCTTGAGGAGTGAACGTAAACAAACAGTTTTATCCGAAAAGTTTTTACAAACTTTGAATAATATTCTATGAGACCCATGAATGAGCGAAGTTGATCTTTATCAACTGGAGAAGGGGCTGAGCTTATAGCACTGCACAAGTTCTCTTTTGGTTGAACTCCAGAGGCGCTAATGGTGTAGCCCAAATAATCAATTTGATCAACTAAAAATTTACACTTATCTTTGCGGAGTGTGAGACCTGATTTGTTCAGTTTATCTAAAACAATTTTAAGGATGGCGTTGTGTTCCTCAACGGACTGACCATAAACTAATATATCATCCTGGAAATATATAGTGTTATCCACCCCTTTGAAGATGTCAGAGACCATGCGTTGGAAAACGCTGGCAGCAGAAATAAGTCCAAAGGGTAACCGTGTGAATTGAAAGGTTCCCTCTGGAGTTATGAAAGTCGTGAGATGTTTGGAGTCAATATGTAGTCTAATCTGGTGGTAAGCGCTTTTAAGATCAAGTTTAGAGAAAACCTTGGCACCCTTGAGTGTGGAGACTAGTTCTGTGATGTTTGGGAGTGGAAATGTATCAGCAATAACACACTGGTTCAAGGAGCGCAAGTCAACACAGAATCTCAATTTTCCATCCGCCTTTTCAGTAATAACGACCAGAGAAATCCAAGGGGAAGCTTCTACCGGCTCTATGACACCTGAACCAAGCATTTCTTTGATGAGGTTTTTAACTTCGCCCTTAACCACAATGGGAACGCGCCTAACTTTATGTTGGACGGGTACTGAGTTTTCCTTAAGTAAGATTCGATGAGCATAGCCCTTAAGTTGTCCGAGTTCTTCTCTAAACACCGCATGAGCCTCTTCAAGAATGCTGTCCAGACCCTCATCCTCAACAACCATGACTTGCATGGGCGCCTCGGATTAACTATGATGTGTAAATCGTATTGGTGTACCCACCCTAAGATTGCCGGACCATGGTCAGATACATATACCTTACCCTGAATGTGCCTGTGGGAAAAGGAAATATGAGCCTCAAAATACCCAAGGATGTCAATTGATTCACCCTGATACCCACCAGGAGAAATGTCTTTGGGAAGTAGTGTTTTTTTATCCCACTTATCTTTAAAGAGACACTTGGGAATGATTGTAAACTTTGAGCCAGTATCGACCATGAGAGACACATCACGACCATCGATAGAGAAAATAGCTTTGGGCCTATTTTTCCTCTTGTCATCATCAATTTGGGAATCCTTGGACTCAATGACTAAAATTTTATCACCATCGAATTCTGGATCGTTTTCAACAACATGTACAGTAGAAACACTGGGATTAAACCTACTCCTACATACACGAGCATAGTGACCAATGCGACCGCACTTAAGACATTCCTGCTTGGAAGCAAAACAAAATTTAGAGTCAGAAGCATGTGCATTACTACCACATCTGCTACATGTTCTATTGTTGGAAAGTTTGTGCACAACTGCAGTGGGCTTGGAGTTGTAGGGTCTTTTTACAAACTTTGCCTTATTCTTGATGGCCGCAATGTTACTATGTTCATCGTCATCATGACGTGTGTCACGATGATCTTGTGGTGAGATTTCATTAACCTCTGAATTGAGATTCCTTTTCTCCAATTCTTTCATGCATCCTTCGGATTGCTCGACCACTTTGGCTAAGTCAATGGCAGTTTTAAGATTGGGGTTTTTGCCGCCCACAAACGCTCCTGGATTTTTTTATTGTTGCACTGTACAATGAGTTGATCTCTAATCAGCTCATCTGTCATCGCTCCAAAGTTGCACTTTATAGACATCTCTCTTAATCTTGAGACGAAGTCATCAATAGACTCACCTGTCTTTTGATGTTGCGTATAGAATTTGTACCTGTTCATAACTAAGTTTTCTTCTTTGGAATACCTGACTTCTAGTCTGCACACAGCTTCTTTGAATTCATCAGGGATGGGTTGGCCACTGGCTTGGAGAGCTTGTGCGAGAAGATGGAAAAAACGTTGTCCCTCTTTGCCTAGTGTGCTCAAAAGGAGAGCTTTCTTTCTTTTTGCTGAAAAATCTTGCCCTTCTAGTACGTCTAGATAGTTCTCAAACATGAGGATCCAGTCCTCCCGCGGAATGCTAGGTTGACCAGGCTGTGCTAGGAATATGGGAGGTAAAACGGCTGAAAACTGAGATGGATCCATAGTTCAATACAGTAATATGGAGTGTGAATAACTCAGTATAAGCAAGTGTGTAAGACTAGAAGGTGGAAAGAAAAAGAATTAAAAAAAAACAGCGTGTGAGTAGCTTTAAAGTAACCAAAATCACACGACGATATACTGAAAGCGTGTATATCGCTGTAGAAAACTTAGTCAAAAGGGATATACCACTAGCGTGTATATCGCTGCAGGTAACGTATACAACACTCAGTTAATTAAAATACCTTAATGCTGATGGGCATGCTGCCAAGTGAATGTACCAGTTTGCCATGAGAAGCGTGGATGTGATCCTGTGTAAGGAAACACGTTGTAGTGAGATTGAAGGCTTTGCTTGACTCAGAACAGCCTTTTTATTGCGCGCTGGTAACCAGGACAACCCTGAAGTAAACGCCGTGCCTCTTAGAGCGTGCTCTCGCTGCGGGGAAAAAGAGCTTCTATGACGTTGCACCACGCTGGTAACCAGAGCAACACAGACGCTGGTGGCGTGCCTTTAAGTACGCGCTGCCGCTGGCGCAAGCGTAAATTCTAAGACGTCATCACAACAAGGATGACTGAGAAGAGGAAGGATCTCTCCGCTGGGAGACAACGGGAAAGAGTCTGTGGGCCGCTGCTGACACGCAGATGCCTGGCGCCGTCACTCCGGGTTGCCTCGACTGACCTCCCCTCTCGCAGACACACCGAAGTAAAGTCCAGTCGCTCTGAGCCGCCTCAGGAACCAACCTCCGTGATGTCACACGCGTGACACAATCTCCACGACTGCACTTACAGCCTGCTTCTCAAACGCATGCTAAGTGCTGGGAAGATATTTGTTACTCACTGTGCTGTCCGCTCTCGCCTTGCTCCGTTTTCACCCTGCTTTGTTTCCGCTCTGCTCCTTTTGAAGTCGGATGGAAGGGGATGATGTGCACGCTGGGTTCCTTGAATCCTGGATCGTCGCCAAAATGTGGTAAATAACTGGGTCCAGACGTGGTGAGTAAACTGTGGATCTTTATTTGGAGACAGGGGAAACGGCGAGAGCGGACTCTTCCAAGCAGAAGACAGGATCTAACTGCTTTGGAACAGAACGCAGACTCAAGGGGAAACATAGAATGAGAATGTAATAACATTCTTAGTAGTGTGACAACTATTCTAAACCATGGCGTGTATTACACAGGGGTCAGAGGGGGAGCCGGACTTAAGGCCCATAAGAAGAGCCAGAGTTTGTTGAACAGTGATCTGGGGAAAGGTTGCAAAAGTAGCAGGGGGACTCCCCATCACTTGGTCCTGCATGACCCCCTCGCCCTCCAATTCTTCCGTTTCCATATGGTCGAGCTCCCGAAAGATTTTAAGGACCTTGTCCTCGAAGTAGGCAGCTATTCTATCAGCGACATCTTGAGAGGGGGGCAACACTTGTGTCCCAGAAGGTTCAGAGATCTCCTTGATCACCTTGAAGAGCATGCTAGAAGAATTGTCTGCAGCGAGGATCTTATTAGTGAGGAAGTGAGCTTTAGCTTGAAAGATGGCTAGCTTGTACTTCTGCAGCAGAGCTTTCTGCTTGGTTTTCTCTCTAATGCAAGGGTCTAGCCGCCATCTACGCTCCTGCCTGCGACACTCCCTTCTGAGTGATCTAAGTTCGTTCGAAAACCAGGGTGATGTTGGTTTGGCTCTCTTAAAAATGTGATCTTTAAAAGGAGCAGCAATATCTAAGGCTTGAGTAATCCAGTTGTGAAAGCCCTCTGCCGTAGGGGGGAAGGGACTGTGCCTCCCAGCCCCAGCAGAGGCCAGAGCCGCCTCCCATTTGGGAGCAGAAAGCTTGCTCAGACCCCTGTAGCGGATGAGCCTTGGGGTGATGCTGTCCTCCACAGTAGTGGGGGGATTCTGACAGACCTTAAACATAATCAGCGAGTGGTCGACCCAGCTAAGAGGCTGTACATCTTCAATCATTAAATTGCAGAAGCAATATGGTGCGAGTCGAAGCTCAAGGAAAATTGTGCATCCTAAGCATCTCAAAGATTATTTTTTTAAATCGTTTATTCATGTTTCTGTATTTATTTGTATTTTGCAGTTGTATTATTTCTTTGGCATATTAAGGTGGGAGATGTCTGCCATTCTAGTCATCTGCGTTTTGCTTTTATTATCCTTATGTCTTTTGCCTAACCTCGTTCTCAATTGTCTGTTCGTTCTGTCTCCACTTACATGTATGCCTGTGTCTTATGCCTCTTGTTTGTCCTCCTATGATGTTTATCTGAGAATCCTTTTTACTGTAGAATCCAGTGTTCTGAGTTGCAGTTTTCCTGGAGCGCCTGCGTTATCCAATTTAGAGTGTGCAAACACGTGGCCAGTTTTCAGTAGCTGTCACCACCACGTAATACCTGATAGTAAGGGGAAGTGAAAACAGCAAATTGCCCCCCTTTATAGGAGAAAACGCCTATGTTGAGGGGCATTTATTTTTATTTTTTAAAGCAAAATCCAGATTTGGGTGTTTGCCATGGAAATTTTATTTTAAATTGTATGTTTGCTGTACGGCTGATGTTGACAGAGCTCTCTGTCAAACTAACAATGCATTGACAGGAACCGCCATGACAGCGGTTTCTGCCAGTTCTAGACATTTCCGCTGGGCTGGAAGATATCTGAAAATTTGACAGGCAGGGACTCCATCAGGATGACTGAATAGTTTACCCAGTAACTCTTTTTTTAACTTAAAGTACAACCTTATTATCATGCCTGACTATAACAGTTCTTTAACCTTTGATTACAAAATTCCCTCACAGAACATAGCTTTAGGCCATGTGTGGCATTGGGTTAGCCACAAGGCCTGGCTCATAGCCAGCCCTGAGTTCTGAAAGGGTGGCTGTAACATTTCTGTTCATGTTGTGGCCAGCCAATCAGATTGCTTGGTCCTGCTGTGTCACTAGCGAAAGAAAACTCTCAGATAATCAGAATGCTTTATTTTTTAGATGTTGAGTACTGCAAGACTCTTTCAGGGTAAACTGTCCACATATCACTAAATTTTAAATCTTCATATGTCGAAAAGAGCTGAATGGATTAAAACCAAATAACAAAAGGTATGCTTTCTGAGTAAAGATCTAGCTTTCTGCCAATTTTGGTGTAATCCTGTTCAGTTTTTTTAGGTACCACCTGTGACAGTGCATGTGCTAGTTTTGCATGCGCACTCACTTGTGACAGGTATTATATACACAAGGGGGTTGGAGCCTGCCCTCGGCTTACATTTGGTTTGCTTCAGTGTGTGCCAGCTTTACTTCCTCTTTTTCGGCTGGAGCTTCGACCAAGTACTGATTGCTTCAGCTTAATTGATGTCCTTCCACTGATTGTGCTGTGATTTCGGTACTATTTTTTTTAGTGTCACTTCTTCCTTTCACCCCCCTTGTCCATGTCACTTATCAATGCTTTTTTTCTTTGTGCATTTCGTCTCGTAATGGGGCTGAAGGACTTATTCCTTACTGTGACTAATCTATTTCTAGATCACTGAACCCTAATTTCATGGTATGTGGCCGAGGTTAAGTTTTTCTGCTAATATTTTGTTGTGCTCTGTGCTGGACTTCTTTCATGACCTAGTTTCTTTCCCATTTTCATTCCTCTTGGTGCTGCTCTCCTACTGCATCTTCAGTGTAGTCGATAATATAAACTTTACACACAGCACAAACTTTCTATATTCTGTTTCTACTGAAACTATAAGATGTTTAGGAACAGTGATGCCATCTAGTGTAATTGGCTAAAATTGCACTTTTAACTAATCACAGACAACTTGCAGACTTGCCTTAAGCCTAGGTGGTAAACTCCGGAGTGCAGAAAACACAGCTCTGCGTAGTGCAGCAGAGTTTTTTCCCCCCTCGCGAACGGTAAGTTCGCGAGCGCGAGCTGCCGCTCGGGTAGAATTTCTACCCGAGCGTCAGGAAGAACAGGGCGAACGGCATTTCGCACTGCACTCCGCCACTTGCGGAACTCCGTGGAGTTTTTTTGTCACTTTGCGGAGTTCCGTGTAGCAAAACTTATGTCCAGGCCTGCTTTCCTTATGTGTTATGTTATGTTAAAAGTATTTATAGAGCGCACTAATACCAAACGGTTTCATGGCGCTGAGAGCAGAGGAGCGACAATGTTATGATGAACAGAAGCTTTACTCGTATGCCTGAGAGAACAAAAGAGTCTTAAGAAGTATTCTGAATTGGGCGTAGGAGGTAGGTAACCTCAGTCCAATGGGGAGAGAGTTCCAAAATTGAGGGGCCAAAAAAGAGAATCCAAGGCCACCATGTTTTTTGCGTTTGAAAGTGGGGGATGGTGAGCAAATTCAGATGGGAGGAGCGAAGTTCACGATAGGGGACATAACGATGGATCCTAGGTGAGATGAATACTGGGCCAAGGCCGGCAAGGGCTTTAAAGATGGTGCAGCCCAGTTTAAATACACACCGTTTAGCGACCGGGAGCCAATGAAGGCTCTTCATCAGGGGGCGGACGTGTTGGTATCTGGATTGATGAAAGATGAGCCTGGCTGCTTGATTTTGTACCAGTTGCAAACGGTGGAGTTGGTATGCCGGAATGCCAACATAAAGTGAATTGGCATAATCAATACGAGAGATAACCAAGGCCAGGATTACTAAGGTCAAGGCCTCGGTGGTCAGAAATCTACAGATCTTCCGAATTCTGCGTAGGTGGAAGAAGCAGGTAGAAACCACTGCACTAATCTGAGGTTTCATGGACAAATCATTACTGATTATGACCCCTAGACTTTTTACAGATTCTGCTGGGCGAGGTGGACTACCTAAGAGAGGGGGCCAAAAATTAGAATTCCAAGGGTTGGCAGTACCTCCCGTCAGGACCAGCTCAGTTTTATCAGGGTTAAGTTTTAGTTGGTTAGCGTACATCCATTCGCTAATATAACTCATGGTGGACTGGAAATTGGATACTGTGGTGTTAGAAGAATCAATTTCCTTACCTAGCGACTGTCGAAAACGTAATGGCCGTTGTGTGTTTTTTATTGATTCTTTAGAAATTTATAATGCCAGTAAAGCTGCTGGCAAAAATAAGCTTTGAATATGAACCCTCAAACCCAACCCCCACTTCCCACACCCCAAGAGCAAACTATGTTTCAGTAGCTAATGTAGAGATTTTTACTCAACTCAATATAACAAGCATTGGCAAAGCCAATAGGTTTCACCTAAGCAAGATCTATTGGCTTCGTCAGGGCCACTGGAATAATGCAATTCTACGGCCATAGGGATTATCGGAAAATTATGGATTTGCCACATTTACCACATACGCTATTGTCTGCTGCATAATCTTCAGATTTTAATTAACAAACAATGCTGATTTCTGCTCAAACGTATACTAAAAATATTGCAAGTTGGGTTCCTGTATACCAGAGGGCTTTTCGCCAATGTTACCTGGTCATCTTTTACTTGCTTTTACTGCATTTGGGTGTTAAATTGGTGCTAATAAGGTGACCTATTTACCCAGAGACTGTTTCCAGGTTTAAAAATGTCAAAATAATGATGTAATACTGTCACAAAAAGCTCCACATTATGCCGCATAATTTGCCTTTTCTTGCCGCATCACTTAGTCAACCATGTTGCATAATTTGGTCCTCCTCTGCCGCATCAATGATTTTTTAGCCATGTTGCACAGCAGTGCCTTGGTGCCCGTGTTGTGCATCGTGACTGAAAGTTTAAAAAAAAAAGAGCTATGGCGTAACCGTCAATGCTGGCCGCACCATCATAGGGGGTTTTCTTTACCTTTCATCTACATGGCACAGATGTATAAGTATAACTCCCTTTTTTAAACCCCTTACCCCTATTATCTGCCTCTGAACCCTAAGCACCCCTTACCACCCTTTAGCACTACCCGCGCAGAGCCCTAAAAATTGTTTACCTCCCTGCACTTCTACCCACCCTTGACCCTTAAATACCCCTTCCTTTAACCCTTAAACCTCTCTCTTGGTAAATGGCATAAAAAAAATATGTTATTTAATAAAAAAACACACAGGTGGTAAGGTCCCGCATTGTAATGTGCATGAAAAAAGCCTTTTTGATAGTTAACAGCGTGGTAAAGTCTCTCGCAGTAACTTCCTGCATGGTAAATACCGTGTAGTAAACTTCTATTATAGCCTTATAGCCCACCGTAGCGGGCTATACCGGCTATTAATGGCCCGCTCCAGCGTTAAAGGGCCGAGCCGAAGGCGAGGGCCTTTAACAAGGGAGCAGGACTTTAATAGCCGGTATAGCCCAGCTACGAAGGGCTATAAGGCTATTAGAACATTCTGCCACTAGAGGGCAGAATGTTCTAACAAATAAAACAAAGGCATCAGGGAGCGCAAGGGGATTGAAATCAGGCTCACAAAAATGTGCGTAGTAAGCACTTTGGTTACTATGAATACCATGTGCTGTTCTTCCTGCCTATTGTATAATGGTATGACAAAATATCGGCAACTATAGAAGGCCACAATATCATCCAAAAATAGGTAAGTATATTTCAAATATTATACACAATATCAACTTTAAAACATGCATTAACTTTAAAAGTAATATTACATTTTAAAACAAATATACTTATAATATAAAATGTATATTAAACAATTTATAACTTACAAACATAAAATAAAAAACATATATACTATATAAAAATAATTGTATAGAATAAATAAACATAATATTTTTAAAATATAATTATCACTTAAACATACATAATAAAAAACATAATAATACCTAATTATAATTACAATCTCTAGATATTAAGTAATTGAGGAAAGTTTTAAGCTTTGCAGAGGTCAGATGTACATATTCCACTACAATGTAAACAACAAGAGGGACAGTGTTGCACTTAGGAGGGATTATATTTACTATTTTCACTCCATTGTAAGCAACAGTAGGGAAAGTGTTTTACTTTGGTGGCGGTTAGATTTACTATTTTCATTCCAACCTGAGAAACAGTAGCGGAAGTTTTGGACTTTGCAGACTTCAGATTTACTATTCCCACTCCAAAATGAGCAACAGTGAGGACCGTGCTGGACTCTGGAGGGAGCTAGATTTACTAATCCCGCTCCAGCATACACAACTGCAGAATAAATGTTAAACTTTAGAAAGTTCAATTAAATTTTCCCCTTCTTAAATCAATACAAAATAATTTACATATACATAAAATAATTAAAATAACATTTATTTTCATAAACATATATAAAAATATTTAGACCATTATATAATTTACTAAAATCATTAAAAACTAAAAACACAAACACAACATAAAATATACATACAATTGTATGTAAACAAATTACAAATATAAAAATTATATATAAAATGAAAATATAAAAACTAGTTTTAAAACAGTCCCCACTCCTATTACTATAAAATTCAACAAAAACAAATTAAAGAAAAAATAAATTACAATACCCATTATTAAAAAACACTATTCAACTGATTATTATGCAATAAACTTAAACATTATAAATTAATTTGATATGCAAATTATTTAAAACTATTAAATGTTTAACACAATCAATTATCTACTTAATAACTTAACAAATAAATTTTTTTATCACATCTTCAAAATTATATATTAAATAACTAAACAAATGTACATAATTATGTTTACAATAAATGAAAATGTATGTTATTATAATTAGTTAAAGTAAAAATATTTTAAAACTTCTCAACCTATGCTCTTACTAACTCAACAATCCAGCAAAAAAGATTAACACAAAATTTTAAAAAAACCTTGAACTATAAGACGCAATACTACACTATAAAATAATTAAACGCACTCCACATTAAAATAATACCAACTTATAACATTAAAACTGCTGAAACTGAAATAAATAATAGAAAATTGACTTCTGTACACCTAATTAAAATAGTTTAAAAATGATATTCTTACCTTCTGTATACAACCGCAAAATATTTTTGACATGTTTGTGTTTATGGCACAATCTTTGTATATTTTGGCACTGACAGTGGTTGAAGAAGTGTTCAGATTCAGTTTACCCTCAAGCGGCCTGGGATAAGCAGATAAAAGGAGGGTTTAGGCCTAGAAAGACCTCCACTCTGTTCCTCACCATGTACACAGAGAGTCAAGAAGTTTTAAGACACAAGGAACTGCAACTGAGCAGGAAGTAGAACAATATACATTCCAAGTAGGTCCACATAAAGGATCGCTCCCTTTGTGTACTTCAGCCACTGCCTCTGAACCCAGGAACAGAGCAGAGCCTGGAAGAGGAGGGGAGAAACTCTACCCTCCCACAACTGGCCCTCACCAGTGGACAAGACAACACCTGGAATCCTGGACTCCCAGGGACAGAGGCATGTTCGACCTGCCAGGGGTAGTGTGAACTGCCAGAGGGGCATCTGGTTGCAAAGCCCCATGGGACTTTAGGAATGGACAGATCCTCAGACTCTACCTGTCCTGTTCGGGTCCTTTCCTGCACACCTGTGGGTGTCTGAAAGAGCCAGCTAGCATTTGTTTACAAAGTGGTCTGTATTTGTGATGACTGGCTCTGAGAGGTGCGAGAGCTTAATACCCTTTTTAGGTCTCGCCTAGGCAGCGCTTGCGCTGTATCGTTGAGACATGCAGTATATACTATAGCAGGGAAGCTTCGTTTAAGCTCCGCCCATCTTTTGGATTGGCTTACATCCTAAATGCTGCATTCTGATTGGTTTTCGGCTTCCTAGTCCCTTCCCATGACGGCCATGTCGTCATTTGTGTCCTTCCATGGCTATCAGCCCCTTTACTGCACAGACTATTTTCTTCTCGTCTTTTCCCCTCCCTCCCGCAGTCCCTGACTTCTTGCCCACCCCTCCCCTGGAGAGCGAGGGCTCCGATCCAGTTCCGCTGCGGTCCTGGCAGAGACAGCACCTGTTCTGCTTTGCGGGCCATCCCGAGGCCCGAGCAGGAAGCTGCAGAGGAACGAGTGCCTCTCTGGGGGGCGGGGCTCAGTGAGTGGAGCCGTGCCACCTGTCCCCCGTCTAAGGCCATACGGCCCAGTTCAGGGGCTCTGTTTAAACAGGAGACTTTGCTCCGTGCTGCACCCGAACCCGCCTGAGACCAGAAGAGGTCTCCAATGCAGGGACTGCTTGTTGGGTCGAGCTAGCGCGCAGGGGCTGCTCTGGTTTTAGTTTCCTGTTTTCCCCGATCCCTTTGTTCCCGCCCCCCTCCCGTTGTCCGTGCCTTCTCCCTCTCCCGCCCGTTGGGATGGCCGCAAGCCCGCAACACCAAAGCAGCCCAGGGGAGTGGGCAAGCCAGCCATGTCCTTTCCAGCACCGGAAGGGCCGGGCGGGGCCTACCCCACGTCACGAGCTGCTGCTTCACTCACTCAGCAGGTTCTCACTTCTATCAGGCTCTACCGGTTGTCCCTCTGCATGTCTCGCGGCTGCAGTGCTTTCAGGGAATCTGGCCCGAAGCGCCGACCTGCCCAACGGGGACCACCAAGGTCTGCCGATCCGGCCCTTCACGTTGCGCATGCCACCTCTGCCTCCTGGAGCCCCAGCAGCTGTTCTTTGGGTTTGGCAGGGGGAGGAAACCACGGGCCAGACTCCAGGAACTGCAGCAGTGAGTCTGTGGCAGGATGAATATACAGGATTTAGTGTAGATTTGTAGAAACCGATCTAAAAGAAGTCCGCTATCTTGGCTTTGTTGGCCTTGCCCCCTCTTATACGGGGACAGCTGCATTTGTTAGAAAGGATTAGAGTGCCTTCATTTTTTCTGGGGCGGGCTGGTTACCTTCTGCGAGGGTCTCTAAAGTTATTTTGTGGGAATGGCTGTCTTCGAGGAAATCATTTTAGAACATTTGAAGTGTGACGTCAAACAGTGGGCGACTGCGAAAAACAGACTGGCGTTCTAATAATCCATGTAGTATTGTAAACCTCATCTCCCCGGCCGCTGTGCCCTGCCGTGCTGGATTGGTTGGAAGACACTGAGGTAATATAAAAAAAGAACAGTGCCAGCGGCCATAGAGGTTTGGGAAATGAAGAAAGGGTAAAAGTAAATACGGCGAGGAAACGAGAGAACAAATGTTATTGGGCAGGCAAGCACTCACGGCTACGCTTCGTTTGAATACAAACGCCCTACATGTTACGTCTCATGCTTTATCCTTAGACCCATTTACTTATTTCACTTTCCAAGTGATACTGTGCAACTTCAAAAAGAAGTCACAAGGGTGTAATTTCTACGGTAGCCATTAAGCTTGCTAGATTTTTGTTATTGTTTATTTCTCGCTGTGTTGCATAGTCAGTCAATATGCAACTAGACTAGATATATGTTTTAGTTTATCTTTCACATCAAAGGACTGTCAGTAGAGACGTTCTTTCGGGAGTCACGTGAGAAACTCTTCTGGCCAACAGGAAACGGGCACAATCTTGTCCCCGCCCCTTCACCCTTCCTATCACCCTCCTTGTAGTGAACGTCGACGCTCACGTACGGAAATAGAATTTTCCGATGCAGCAGTTGCTCGGCAACCAAGGAAGCGCCAGCACAGGCAGTGACTTGCGAGCATGTGGTCTCCATGGTTTCCTGGAAATGCGTGCATCTGCGTACGACCATTTGGTAGCACAGTTTACGCGGATCCTCAATAGCTCTTCTGCCAACTGCCTTTGACGAGTGCAGGCAGTGCCGCCTTCGTTGGCATTATCAACTCTGCAGATATTCTCTGACGGGGAGAAACTACAGCATGTCGATTTTCAGGGCCCTTTAGCTCTTGCTAAGGGGGTGAGTACACCTGTATTGTTCTACCCTTCATTGCCAGACGGATTACACTGGTCACGGAGTATTGGTCGGGCTGTCCTTTGAGACAGCTTTAGAGAACTGTGCCACCCCCAAACAATATCCTACATAATATACATGTATAAAGGGGCTTTTATCAGTAGACTTTATCCACTGTGCTGTTGAATTGTCAGTCACATTTTGCTTCCGCCCACCATTGAATGAATGATTGTGTCAGTTAATTAAAATTGGTTAAAAAAATACATAAAATACTAAAATAGCGTAACAGCATTCAATCACAGTGCATGCACTATTCTGACAATGTAAGGTGCAGGACCGTGTGCGTCCAAAGATAGATGAAAGTCAATTTATTAGGTGTTCCAAGTAAGATACATCCATTCAAAATATGGACAACTCAATCAAGTCTATCATCATTTGGGCCAAATTACCCAAGCTGTTTGCACACTTAATGGCAACTAGCATATTACCAAGGGCTAGTTTTATTCTTGATTAAAAGTACCACCAACGATGTGCTTTTGCCTCCATGAAGTGAATTTGCCCACGTAGAAATTCTGCCTGTGTAGTGAATTTGTAATATGAGCAAATCTCCTCTCAGGGGCAGGTTTGTTTGTTTTTCAGGGTGGGTCTAACTATACGTTGGCAAACACTCAGTTTGTAGTTATTCAGAAATGTTTTGAAGTTGAATTCCTCCCGAGAACAGTAGTAGGTTTACTAATTTTTTTGGTTTGGGGGGGAGGCGGGGCAGCGGAATGTCAGCAACACAATTTATATGGTTGTAATGGTAGGGAGTGTCTAGTGGATCACTTACATTATATTGCAATGCAAAAATGCATATCTGCATCAGAAAGGTGCAACTATAAGAGGATACCTTCTAAGGCAAACGTGTCCTCATCAAAGGTGTATTGACTTTGTTGTGAGTTCATTTCAAGACTTTTTCAAAGGTACATGTATGAATTGCCCCATTGTGATCTCTCAGTTATATTTTCTTCTTCCCTGCTTCCTGGTGGAACCGCTACTGGCCAACCAGCTGCAAAACATGTGCTGCATGGCTAAATACTTATAAGGCCCCAAAGGCGAGACCGATTGCATTGCAAATGCTTGTTTCAATTTGTCTTTAAGCCAAAACGATGCACCCGGATTCAACACTCAGGAACTGAACGAGGACTGAGTCACAAACCCTAATCTCTGAAGCTGGCTCAACGCACGCACTAAATGAAAAGGCCCAAGAAGATTCCCTTGCAACTTCCCCATCTTGGACCCAGATGCAAATGTTCCGAAACACACACACAGACACACAACCAAATGACATTCCAGTGCTGCCTACCATAGATCATGAGCAGTTCTTACACTCTCAGATGACTAATTGAGTTAAAAACTCAAAGTAAAAACATTTCATTTTAAAGCAGCAAGTTACACTGGCTACAAAATGTATGTCTGGCGCCAAGTAAATAAAATGTGCTGCTTTATTTTGATTTTCAAAAGAGTTAATTATTGATGTGTTACAAGTGAAGTGTGGCTCAAAAACCATTGCAAATAAGCATCTCATGCAATGTCCTCACTGATTGCAGGCTGGAGGCTATATTCTTAGAAGGCATGTTGCTAGTATGCGGCTGCCCGCGGCCCCCGCAGGGGGCCACCCTAAACGGGCGGCCCCTTTAGTCCCATTTGGGCACTTCACCACCCCCACTACTAATGCGGGACTCTAGGAGGAGTCCCCTTACCAGGCGCGTCACTTCCGGGTCGCAGAGGAGGTGGGGAGGTATTTATGCCTCCCCCGGCCACCCTGGCATCCTCTTTGCGCCGGACACGCCGTCTGGACATGTTGTCCAGGCTCGCCGGGGTCATCGTCGTGCCGTCGGGGTATTAAGGTGAGTCAGGGTTTGTGTTCGCCCCTGCCTCTCTCGGTCTATCTCCGGCTGTTGTGGTGTTAGGCTGTACTGATTGGCCGGGTGGTGTGGCGCGAGAGACCCCGGTGGTGACCCGATAATATTGGTGGGTCCGGGAACCAGTCGGGCGGTGTGCGTGACTTGTTCACCGGCGCGGAGGGGGGATGGAGAGGCATTCCAGCAGAAGTTTGCACCTCTAAACGCCCTGCCGTCTGTGTGAGATCGCGGGTACACCGCCGAGGGCACGCCGTTTAGTCGCGCTGTGGTCGTCCCGGTCTTGCTCCTTGCCCAATCACGGCAGCAGCAGAGGAGTTTGTACAACCCGCTTTGCTCGTCTTGGTAGGGGTGTTGCAGTTTTGGAATGCACCTCCCCTGCTGTGGACCCGGTGGTGCTTCAGCGGTGCTCCGAGTCCGCTGCAGCATGGGGGCTTCTTCCACACGGTTACAAACTGCAGCACCAGGGGTCCGACCTCCCCACTCACCTCGTGCAGCCTGCAAATTGTTTCCGGCCCTCCTGAGGAGGAGGGTTTGAGGCTGTGAAAGTGATTTCCCCCCCCCGCATCGAATTATGCGGCATTGGTTAACTTTTGGGGGTAAGCCTGTATGGGGCACATGGCGTGTGGGAGGCCCCCGGGCCCCAACCCCTATCCCTAAGCAATCAATCCTCATGCTTTCGGGTTCAGGGCAGAAGAGGTCACGGGTTTGGCCGATGGCCTGAAATAAGAGCTGCTGTCCTGGGCAGCCGGGAGGGTGGTAATGAACGCCGCTGCCTTGGGTGCAGGGGCGGGCCTGTGTCCCTTTTCGAACGCTCGGCGGCTGAAATAGTGTATGGCTGTTGGTGGAATTGGTGTTCACCGTAATGAAACGGAAAGCAAATTATGTCCATTGCATGCACAGCATGGGCAGGCAAATGCAAAGGATGTGGTTTTACGACGGCTGAAATACGTGTATTTAAGGCCGCCGCCACGTCGTAGTGTGGTGGGACTGCTCAGTGGCACAGTGGTGGAAGTTTTCTTTCGGAGATTTGGCATCACAGGGGCATTTGCGTGGGCATTGCGAGGGGTTGTCATGCAAACGCAACCGGAGCCTCGGGCTCAGCTCGTTTGCTGGTTGATCATTGTCCGCTGGACACGCCGCCGGAACGGATCTTGATGTGAGGCTCGCGTTTACACGTGACTACATTTCATAAGTATCACTTTTATTTGCGAAACCACATCTCTACATGCCCCGTTGGTATAGGTTGTTTCCCGAGGCTGGCAATTGTATGCATTGTGGTGGGGACAAATGGGCAACTCGGGAGCCTATGCGGGATCGAGGATTTCCATATGAATTTAGAGCAGTGGCATGCCGGACGCTTCCAACCGGTGCGGCTAAAGGTGCCTCGTAAGTAAAATAATGACACCGCATAGATTAGTGGCATAAGCACTAGGCATTGTCCACCACAATTGTGTTGTTGCTAGAGCAAAGGTCGAACATGGTTGAGCGCCTAACAGTGAGGCTCCTCTCTCGGGACGCGTCTTGCCGAACCTAGTCTGCTGGTAGAGAGTCTAAGGCACAATGCGCCCACAGTGTGCTCGTTTGCGCATCACTGCGGGGGCACTGAGGACGATAACGACCACGCTTTCATCCCAGATGTGTCCTCGTTGCCGTTGCACGTTTGAAACGGTTCAGATTCTTCTAGAATTATTATAGCCATGGAAGAGGAGCGGAAAGCTCTCTATGTTTTCGCGGTTTGTCAGTTGCACGTATCTCGGGCGCCGCAATTGGATTCGCATGAACTTTAGGGCAGTGCACGCGTCCATGGGGTCGCGGTGCCCGCCAGTGCCCCCCCTTGCAGGCATTTTGCCAGCCCAGGAGTGGCGCACCTTGTTCGTTCCCGGTTTTCGACGATGCTTGGTGCTTTTCGCCACTGCCGTCTGCAGTAACCAATGCAAGGCACAGTTCGCTTTCCATCACTTAAGGAGGGTAAAGTAAGAGACTACTTTGCATTGATAATAGCAGTTAGGCAGGCCCCGGTAATCCAATGTTAATGATTTGATTTTAAATTTAGAATTAACACAGTTGCGCGACGATTGCCCTGGTGACTCGCACTAGAGTGGCGAGGTCCTAGGCTCTGCGCCGGTCCCCTGTTGGACCTGTCCTAGACCTGCGAGGTCCCAGGCGGCATGACCTACTCTCGGCAGTTAGACGAGAATAGCTATTGTTAGTGCCCATGATCGCGTTTCGACACCCGCACGCTGTAGCTGTGAATGACGGTGATGTGAACCTTTCTTAAGTTTATATCCTTGATGTGCGGGTTTGTGGCAATTCCTGTCACAAGACCGATGGTAGCACTTGGGAGGTTTAGGATCAGCCCATGTGGATCCAGGCACTCGTCCGCATTGAGGGGATGTTGGGGAATGCATTCGGGGCATGGCTAGACTTTGCCAGCATTCCAGGGACATGCCAGTTGCTCCGGATACTGTAATTAAATGCTCCTTGTAGGGCGCTGCTCCTTTGTTTAGAAATGCGCGGCGAGTGGGTTTCCCGCCCAGGTCATTCTTTGCCCCCTCTCTATACCTGAACGGTTTCCACAAAGTGCCTGTCCAGCTAAACAACTTCACTGCCGGGACGTGAGTTGCATAGGGGCAGCATCAGACATGCTGCCTAACCCGGTCAGCAAGCGGTGTGTCTGGCAAACCACAGCCTACGTTTTATAGGGGGCACTCAAGTTTCATGGAGGGGGCAGTGTGATCAAGGATGGGCCATTATGGTGGGGCCTTTGCGAGCGTCCGCGCTGTTCGTGGTGGTTTCTCGTGCTGTTATTTGGAGTCGGGTTGCCTGGTTTGAACGTCGGCCTGTCCTGGTGGCATGCGCCCCCCCAGCATAATTTTCTGGGGGCTCATGGTTGCTTTGTTAGGCGTGTGCGGGTCATGGCGCAATACTGCTAATACTACAAAGCATTCTTACCCGAACTCGACGTCATGTCTCGGCGGCCCTTGTTGTTAGGCAAGAACTTTCTCGCCATGCTAGTGTTATCTGCTCTTACTTCACCAAGGCAATATCTGGGGGCCCGAGGTCAACGAGGAAGACGCACAAGGTGATACAATTGGGTAGCGTTTCTGCCTTCCGCATCAGGCGGCGGGTGCTATTGAGCACATTGTGTGGTTTCCCTTGCTCTGTTTCATTTGGGCCGGTGGCTGACAGTGCATCCCACTGCTATTCTGAAGGGGTGTGTGGCGATGCTATGCTATGTTCTATATGTTTTGGGTATCCCTGGGTCACAGCACAAGGGCTGCAATTCACTGGTCTTGGGGCAGGCCCCCAATTAAAGAAAGGGTAGGTGAGGTACTTTTGCTCGCACCATCCCAGGAGCTTCACGAAAGGTGTGCCGTCTTTCAATGGTCTGGGAAGATATGGTTGGAGCACAAATGCCGACAATTACCAGTACAGTTGGCATGTTTATTTCAGAAGGGGCAGGTATAGTTGCTCATGTTCTACTCCCTGTCCTCATAGCTAGATACATTGGCTAACCTTTTGGCACGCTGGGATACCTTAGCAAATGGTTATGGGATACATATGCTGGGTGAGGGACGCCAGCATGGCAGCACATCATCCGTCAGTGCAGATGACGAATGGGTCTGCAGGCAAGAAGGACACGGTGATCCACCCTGGTCTTGGTTTAGGCGAGGTGGCGCACCGAGCGGCCTTGAGGGCATGAGACAGCGTTAAATCACTCCATGTCTACATGTTTATTGGCCGGCGCAGCTCTTGGCCATCAGGCTGTACCCTCGTACTGGGGATGATCCAGGGAAGGGGGCACATTAGGGCTTAGTCACCCTGAAACGATATGCACAACTGGCACACGGTGCGGTAGGGTTTGTATCACACAGAACTGGGGGTGTCTTATAGGGCACACGGCCTGCGCTTTGTACTTCGAGCCGGTTTGTTTTTCTTTGCATAGGGAGGAGATATGTGGGGTACCTAATTGCTCACAGCATGGCACGTTAAGGTGGGCGCAAACCGCAAAAAAGGCGCAAATAAATGCTTTGGGGCATCTGCAGCAGTGAGGGTTGCTCCTAAGGGCTTAGGACTTGAGGGTCAGTAGCACTCCCCTCCCCCCGGCCCACAGGGTTTTCTGCAGAATAGCCACATGCTCGTGCAGGTCAAATGGGGACGTCTGCGCAGTGCTTGTAAAATGTCACGTACCATTCAGGCTAGCAGAAGTTTGAGAGGGCTACTCGTCACCTAGGGTGGTGACGCGCTTAATTCAATGGACAAGTTTCACATTTATTAACGTGTGGCATTTTCGATTGCCTGTGCATAGTACTCTTATGCACAGTATTATATTAATTTAAACAATCGCTGCATTAACCAGTGCGACCGGCCATGTGTCATTGAGTGACAGGCAAGGGTGAGCGAGAGCTCAGCACTTTTCCATGGGGCTGTAGGGGCGCAGGCAACAACGTGGTCACAGCCAAAACAACAAAGTTTTCATTAACGCCGCAAGTGCAGGGGCATGGGGGCCTCAGGAGAGTAACTAGCCCACTGCACCCTTACAATGTACTGTGTAACCCAACTTGATGGGAGGGGGTACTTTACTTGTGCACTTTCAACCATGAAGCCAAGTTTACTCGCGGGGCTCTGCTCACACTAAAGTGGGCAAACATAGGATGAGAGTGCGGGGTCAGTCATATATGGCGATTTTTGAGAATATGCCAGAGGTAGCGAATATGACCTCACAGACTTGATCAGTGATATCTCATGGTTCATCTTTTGTCCCAATAGAGACAATAGTTGCGGACAGGCTCTGTTTCGCAAAGAATAGTACTTTGTCTCATACGAGTGCCGCACTTGCCTCTTTCGCAGTATAACGAGGTCAAGATTGTCTCCAATGTGGGATTTTGCACCGCCATTCCGTTTGCGGAAGGGCTGCTGCTTTCTGGTTTCGGCGCCTGGCATGCACGCAGGTGGCCTGTCTGGCGGTTGCGGGAGTACGGAGGGTGCGGAGGGACTCCGGCGGTCTCTACAGTTCCCTGATAAACTGCTTTTAGTGGTTTCGTTTGGCTACGGCTGGGTTTTTACACACATGTCGACATGTTTATTTGCTGGCGCAGCACTTGGTCATCAGTCCGTACCCTCGTACTGGGGATCATCCAGGGAAAAGGGCACATTAGTGCTTAGTCACCCCAGAATGATATGTACAACCTGGCACGCGGTGCGTCAGGGTTTGTGCCACACAGAGCTGAGGGCGTCTGTGGGCACACGCACTGCCCGTGCATTGTGCTTTGGCCGGTTTGTTTAATCTTTTCATAGGGAAGAGATATGCGGGGTACCTAATCGCTCACAGCTTGGCACATTATGGGACGCAAACCGGGTTGTTACCCATTATATGTTTTATAATATATGCTTTGGGGCACCTGCAGCAGTGAGGGATGTTTCCTGAGTGCCTAGGACTTGAGGTTTGGAGCACTCCCCTCCCCCAGTCCCACAGGGCTTTCAGCAGAATGGCCACAGGCTAGAGCAAGTCAAAGGGGGTTTCCTGCGCGGTGCTGGTAGAATGCCACGTACCGTTAAGGGCATGTTAATACTTAAGTCGTCCCATAGTTTTGGGGTCAAACTGGGTGGAGCAGTAAGACTACAGGCACTGGGAAGCATTTTGCATTCCCTCTATCTAAGTAAGGGCAGCTATTCTGTACAGAGTTATCAGTGAGTGGGGTAACATACACCGGTTATTCAGCGCCATCATGCCTCCGCCCCTTGACACAGCTCAATTCCTTCATGCCCACTGTGAGGAAGGTTACTGACAGTGCCTTAATTGGCACCAATGCTTTAGACCTCCATTCCATCCAATGAGTCCTAGTAGTGCTCCCACCAAGTCGGACGCTATAGAGAAGTTGGAAACATGGCGACTAGCATTGGCACGATCGCCGAACCTCACATGCGCCTTTCAAATCCAGTTTCAGCATCATAGGTACTAGTGGAGAAATCCCGGCATATGGGATTTGGTTGACCACAAAGGAGAGAACTGGTTAACATGTTGGTTATGTCATTGAAGTGGACAATATCTACACAGCAACAGGTGGATAGGGCATGGGTGCATGTGGCACATTTGTTAATGGTTCAGGATAATTATTGTTTTACTCTAGGTAACTGGGATCTCGTGCCCAGGTTCGGTCTTTTTTGGCCGTCGGATACCAGCCAAATGGTGGGAGAGTACTATTTTACATTTACTCTGTGCTGTGTTATGCTAAGTGCAGTTCCTACCGGCAGCTACGGGGTTGTGCTAACTGAGCTGTAGGACGGTGGCCCGATTGACCTAGTGAGTTATGTCATCCCTGTGATGTCATGATGAGGTTTGGTAGCACAGGGTAATAGCGGCAGATGGTACGAAGTCTCTCTTGGGTGGACGATACGAAGGGTAATTAAAATAACCTGGTATGGAGTCTCTGCTGTAGGTGCCACTATGGGAGTGCGGTTGGCACATTAAATTTACACTGCCTCTGGGATAAGCCAAAGTCCCTGCCTAGCCACCTAAGGGGTGGGGAGGTGTCCGCTTATGTGTGTACTCCCTTCTCCTGACTAGAGAGGTGGGTTCGGACATGCTTAGGTGCATACCCTAGCCAACCAGAAACTCCATTTACAACACTTACAACATGGTAAAGAATGCATAGGAGTTGTTCGCAGTCCATTCGCAACCGCCCCACAGGGCGAATGCTTTAGGGCACAAGGTTTGTGGAGGGCTCCTGTGTGGGAGCCTGGTGAAGAGCTACGGTCAGGATAGGATGTCTCGTGCTTTCGCCGCATGGCTGGTCCCAGTCACGAGCGGATTGTATCAGGGTGAGCTGGCTGTGGGTCAGGAAGGCGCCAAGGCATCAGTAGCACTGAGAGGCTTCCAGCCAGATGCAGTATCCGATGCAAGGGGCATCTGTTAGATTAGAGCCCTACTCAGAGGTACCGCCTTAAGTGCTTGGAGGTCGGTGGCACCGCCTTTCAATGGAAGTCATTGTCTAGCGGGCTGCTCTGAGCAGAGCATTTCCAGCTACCTTTACGCATGGATTTTGGTGGAGGGCAATTAAGTCCGGGGGTAACCAGGTGTATCGGGTCTAGTGCTTTGCATCTTGGGTCAAAGCGGGTTGGCACACAGGGGGTGTCTAGAATCGTCCAGGCACACTCTGCAGTGTAGAATGCAAAAGAACTCCACGTTGCCACTTTTTTGAGTGTGGCAGATGCAACATTTGATCCCTGCCAAGCAAACCAAGACCTTATGTTTGGATGCACAACACACAACCGTTCACTCCAGCTTCACTGAAGGTAGCCTGTTAGCAGAGGTATAGAACGGGACGTCTTGCGCCCGGGTGCAGACATTGCACGGGCATCACAGCAGATAGTCTGCTGTCAGACGAGGGTGCTTGCGGGCTAGGAGGCCAGGCTATGCAGCAGAACCAATTCTAAGGACCTCTCTCCCCCACCGGACTGCCCGAGAATGTGAGTGCAGTGGGATTTGCAATGTTACAGGTATTTTCCCGCCCACACAGGGGCAGAAGGGTACATTGCAAGTAGCTGCATAAATCGAGTGGGGGTAAGACCTATAGACGATGTGCACCGGTAACCGCAAGAGGGTGGTGCTAAGAGCAAATCTCGCAGCGGCAAGTTAGCCAGGTGGCATGTGTCAGTTGGTTAGGCCAGAATGTGTGCCGTGGCTCCAAGAGCAGCTTGAAATGTGTCTGGAGCACCATCGCTGACAATTCCAGAGCACACACTGCACCTCGGCCCAGTAGGTGAAGGCCATGTGCTCAGGTGCGGCTTGATCTTGTGGAAGGAAATATTCCCTGCGATAACAAAGTACTAGGTCTTAGCTGGGTTGGGCATCAAGGGTCACAGCTGGTTAGCAGGTATGTGTGTATCTGTGATCGAGCTTTAGTTAAGCAAGCCGGGTAGGCGGCGTAAGTTGGCACTCAAATGGTTGCTATGACTGCAATGGTGTACGCTATGCGAACAGTCGTGTTCGCCAGGGTATTAATCGCAATGGTCTGTGCACATGTCTGGTCAACTTCAACAAAGTAGGTGCACTCTGCTCCCTGGGCAGGTCACGGGTTGCTTCAGTGATGCATGAAATGCCCCATCCGCATAGCCATAGTGTATAGCCTGGTTGTGAAAGCGGTCTTCGAAGCAAGTGTGCTGCTGTTCCATAAATTGGGGAAACAGGTCTTAGGGAGCACGAAATGCTAGAAGGACTGCAACTCCAGGTTGCAGGAGGTGGGAGCCTACATCAGCTTGAAGGGTAATATAGCGATGTTTAAAAGTAGAGCTCCCTCCTTGGAGGCCATCACATTCTTGCAGGTCATGCGAGGCACTGGTACATTCCCAGAGCAGGATAAACCACTCCATGCGCAAGTTCGCAGAGCGAGGGGCTTTGGCTTCATCAGGCATGGGCTATGCCGGGCGAACACCAAAGGTTATTTTGACAAAGTTGGGTGCACTTGGCACAGGTGGGCTTGGATCTGTTCCTACTGGACATGAATGAGGCCCGGGGAATTGCAGGTTGCAGTGAGAAAGGAACTGTTTTGGTGGGGGGCTCTTTAGGCGACGGGGGCCGCCTCCAGAGCTTTGGCGGAGTTACAGGGCGATCTGGAAGCAGATGGGTACGGAAGGGTACCTCTGCGTGGGCACAATAGGGGTGCCAGAGCCAAATCCCAGGAGCCTCATGGGAGGGTCCTGGAACAATTACGTCGGCGCCCCGTTAGTCCTTCGGGCGGTTGTGGGCCTGAACAACCGGGGGCTTGCCTTGCTACGCTCCGCCCTGAAAGGGGCGTGAGTAATAAGGGACCAATGTGTCACGTGATCCAGTAAGGGGATCACCCCCATAAGGGTAGCGCTGATTGGATTCTCCACAGTGCTTGGCTCATCAGGCGGGCAGGGCAGCATAGCGTGGTACAGCTGCCTGCCCTTGGATCGCCCGCAAGATAACCCACCATATTTGCATACTTTTGTATGGAATAAACCTGCAGCAATATTTTCCCAAACAAAAGTTGTGTTGTGTATTTATTTATGCATGCATACTCTGTTGTGGTTGGGGTGTGTTGCCAATGATGGGACTATGCGGCTGCCCGCGGCCCGCAGGGGGCCACCCTAAGCAGGCGGCCCTTTAGTCCCATTTGGGCACTTCACCACCCCCACTACTAATGCGGGACTCTAGGAGGAGTCCCCTTACCAGGCGCGTCACTTCCGGGTCGCAGAGGAGGTGGGGAGGTATTTATGCCTCCCCGGCCACCCTGGCATCCTCTTTGCGCCGGACACACCGTCTCCCACCCTACCGCTTACCCGGCGTGGGGTTGGCAGGCGAAGTACATAGAACGTTGTAATGTTTTCTTTTGTCGTTGCAGGCGGAGTTACAGGGCGATCTGGAAGCAGATGGGTACGGAAGGGTACCTCTGCGTGGGCACAATAGGGGTGCCAGAGCCAAATCCCAGGAGCCTCATGGGAGGGTCCTGGAACAATTACGTCGGTGCCCCGTTAGTCCTTCGGGCGGTTGTGGGCCTGAACAACCGGGGGCTTGCCTTGCTACGCTCCGCCCTGAAAGGGGCGTGAGTAATAAGGGACCAATGTGTCACGTGATCCAGTAAGGGGATCACCCCCATAAGGGTAGCGCTAATTGGATTCTCCACAGTGCTTGGCTCATCAGGCGGGCAGGGCAGCATAGCGTGGTACAGCTGCCTGCCCTTGGATCGCCCGTAAGATAACCCACCATATTTGCATACTTTTGTATGGAATAAACCTGCAGCAATATTTTCCCAAACAAAAGTTGTGTTGTGTAATTATTTATGCATGCATACTCTGTTGTGGTGTGGGTGGGGTGTGTTGCCAATGATGGGACTATACATGTAAATTGACAAGAGAGAGGAGAGAGGAGCTTGTGATAGGGTGCCCTTGGCGAGGTGGGTCCTCACACCTGAATGAGTAAATACTGGGACGAGGAATGAAGAATCGAGTGATGAACAATGCTGGTGAGTAATCCAAGCATTCTTAAAAGGCATGCTGATAGCTTTACTGTTTGAGAAGCAGATACCCTCTTAGTAACTCACTCAAGCTAGGATGAAGAGGTTTCCTGCGAAAAAAGGATTTCGCTGCCCTTAATCCTTTGCCTTTCCAGTTAATTGTCTGGGTGTGCCAAGTGAAAGGACCGACATTGGACAAACTTCTGCCGCTGCAAGTTTTCCATTCTAGCCATTTACTCAACCACATCACCCGGCTCAATTCACCTCAAAGTTCGTGGCTGGGGTCATCGAGCTAGATCTTCCTAGTCCCAACCTGATAACATCTCCAAGGGCAGAAGTGGTTTACCTAACAAAGCCTATTCAAATAAACTACCAGAATGGCCAACTTCCACTTCCGGAGAGAACCGGATATGGTGGCTGCCGACCTTTGACACTTTCTGTTTTACATTGCTGCAGTGGGTCAGTGCTGCTAAAGCTTTGCTTTAACAAGCTGTCTGATTAATTGTTCTTGCTTACCACAGAGGTTTGTGTTGCCACTGATCAGGCCGCACTGCAGTGGGAGCGGATCTGAGGGACCTGCTTATCAATCCTGATCGGTTATTCTTGCCCCTGGGACCTACTTAGCGGTTCTGATAAGATATTCTTGCCCCAGGACTTGCTTTTTTTAAAAAAAGTTTTATATAACGCAAACTAGACCCGAAGATATCAGAGCGCTTTACATGAGCACCAGTTCCGTTACAGATGGACACATTCATAGTTCCATTATTGGCACAAGACCCCCACCCCCCACAATAGAGTAGGCATGCATAAATAAATACGCCACACACCTTTTGTTTGGAGAAAATAATGCTGCAGGTTTATTCCATACAAAAGTATGCAAAACATGGTGGGTTATCTTACGGGCGATCCAAAGGGCAGGCAGCTAAACCAACCTATGCTGCCCGCCCGCCTGCTGAGCCAAGCACCGTGGAGAACCCAATCGGCGCTACCCTTATGGGGGTGATCCCCTTACTGGATCACGTGACACATTGGTCCCTATTACTCACGCCCCTTTCAGGGCGGAGCGTAGCAAGGCAAACCCCCGGATGCTCAGGCCCACAACCGCCCGGAGGACTAACGGGGCGCCGACGTAATTGTTCCAGGAGCCTCCCCTGAGGTTCCTGGGTTTTGGCTCTGGCACCCCTATTGTGCTCTTGCAGAGGTACCCTTCTGTACCCGTCCTGCGTCCAGATCGCCCTGTAACTCCGCCTGCAACGACAAAGAAAACATTACCACGTCCTCTGCAATTAGCTTGCCAGCCCCCACGCCGGGTAAGAGGTAGGGTGGGAAACGGCATGCCAGGCGTAAAAGAGGGCACAAAATGGAGTGGGGAGGCCTAAATACCCTCCCTCCCCAATCCAAGCCGGAAGTGACGTGCTTGGAACGTCATGTAAGGGGACTCCGCTGGAGTCCCGCAATAGCACAACACAGGGGGTGGGGACGTGCCCAAATGCCACTAAAGGGGCCGCCCTTATAGGGTGGCCCCCTGCGGGGGCCGCGGGCAACCTCATAGTTCCATTATTGGCACAAGACCCCCACCCCCACAATAGAGTAGGCATGCATAAATAAATACGCCACACACCTTTTGTTTGGAGAAAATAATGCTGCAGGTTTATTCCATACAAAAGTATGCAAAACATGGTGGGTTATCTTACGGGCGATCCAAAGGGCAGGCAGCTAAACCAACCTATGCTGCCCGCCCGCCTGCTGAGCCAAGCACCGTGGAGAACCCAATCGGCGCTACCCTTATGGGGGTGATCCCTTACTGGATCACGTGACACATTGGTCCCTATTACTCGCGCCCCTTTCAGGGCGGAGCGTAGCAAGGCAAACCCCCGGTTGTTCAGGCCCACAACCGCCCGGAGGACTAACGGGGCGCCAACGTAATTGTTCCAGGACCCTCCCCTGAGGTTCCTGGGTTTTGGCTCTGGCACCCCTATTGTGCTCTTGCAGAGGTACCCTTCTGTACCCGTCCTGCATCCAGATTGCCCTGTAACTCCGCCACAAGAGAAACAGGTCCATACCAACTTGGGACAAGTGCACTCCATCAGCCTCAAAATAGCCTCTCACCTTCATTTGGATCAGCTCATGTCTGATAAACCCAAAACCTCGCTGGACTGTAAACTTGCGCATCGCGCTATTCACCCTCTTGCGAGAATGTTCCACTGCTTCAATAGACTTGGCCCCGTGCCAGGCCAGGCGCGGCACCATTTCCGACCAGAAGAGCTCACATTGCCCCAAGTACTTGCTGATCTCCCCAGGTCGGCCTTCATTGCCTGTAGGAGGGCACCCCTGCCCCTGGTAGTGAGATCGTTGCCCCCTAAGTGAATTATCAAGATATTGGGGAAACCTTTCTGCCCAGCCAGGCCCTGCTCTAGCCTGTTCAGGAGACTGTTCCAGGTCATGCCAGGAAAACCCCACCAGACAAGCTTAGTATTTGTGAACCCTTGCATCCACCTCCTGCGTGCAGCCCACTGAGCCAGTCTGGCGACGAGCGAATGGCCGATCACCCACACTTGAAAACCTGGCAAAATAAACGGATGCCGTTTTTACTCACTTGTTTTAATAAACTTGGTTTTACACAATGCACTACATGTTATGCTACTGGGATTCACTGCACACAATATACAAACGAATACTAGGATCCGTAAACGCACTTCACTGCACACGTAATATAGAAACAAATGCTTGATTCCGTTACCAGACTTCACTGCCCACCCCATAAATGCGTTGTCCCCAGGGGACGCAGGCACAGCTCGCCACTACCTGTCCCACTCAGGACGAATGTAGCGCGCAAAGCAACGGGACTCCCAGCGTCCCACCTTCTTTATGCTTTCTTGCCCCATGCCTGCCTTAAACGCTGCAGTGGCCGCTCCGATCCGGAGCGAGTGGCTAGAATACCTCTTGCCAGCACGGGTGAAACCCGCCCGCTCAAGGCACGCACCCATGACCTTATCTATTTGGAACTTCGAGAGAGGCACCTGGTCTGCATGGATAAGGAAGTACCCGGGGACCAAGGGGCGAACAGCTAAGTACTCTTTGACTCTACCCACCGGGCAGTACCTCTGATCCCCCAGAGGCATCAGTACTATGTCAGCCCCCCGCCCTGCTTGGTCAGTTTTGGACCTCCTGAGATGGATTACCAACCTATCCGTCACTCTTACATCCGGGCTGCATAAGGCATCTCCTGACTGGTCGGTTTTAGACCTGGCCACTAGTTCGCTAATGCGTAACGCCCCAAAGAATGCCAGGCAAAAAGCAGCTGCAAAGAGACGAGCCTCAAACTGTGAGAGGGTAACCTGGCCTACCACATCTAGCATGCCCTGCAGAGTGTGGAAATCAATAGGCGCCCTGTTATCTGGAACTCTGACTTCCTCCCTGGCCCACCCTTTTAGAGTCGCCCTGATTAAGAACGCTTTGGTCGGGTCCTGTTCTCCTCTCAGTTTGGCATCGTGGCTAAACGCCGCCAAATGGCCGCGCACCCAAGAAAGGCTTCTCTCCTGCCTTTTTGCCCAGAGTACGAAACCCTGCACCTGTTGTTCTAGGGCAGAGGTCTTCAAACTTTTTTACTCTGAGCCCCCCCTAAGCAAAATGTTTTGAGGTCGGGCCCCCCTCCAAAACTTTATGGCAGGATTGGGGGAGTGGGAGGGACATGGCTGCGTGCAGGGAGCGGTGCTTATGAGAGGATTTCAGGAATACGTTTTCTATAGCTTATGAACCGCACTAAATATGAGACTTATAAAACAGAAAATGCATCAAACAAAAACAGATATCCCAAACAAACTGCTCCCCATAATTGGGGTGTTGTGAGCCCCTCACACTCTTTGACCCCAATGCAACTATACCTGCTGCACTAATGATAACTGCAGTCCTGAGTAGCAGGCTATCTCCTCTGCATCTTTTACCTCTTCCCCACCATGACGGATCTTCAACTCTGTCCTAATGCTTGAAAGGAAAATAAGCTTTGATGCCCCTTTTTTAAAGGTAGACAGTCATAACTGTGATGCAGTGGGCCCCTCAAATCCCTGGGCCCCAGTCCTGCTGCATCTGCTCCTTAATGATAACCAGCAGTGGCCACTTACACACTTGGCAGCAGTACCAGCTTCACTAATGAATGCCCCTTTAAAAAAAAAGAAAACTTATATTGTCCCCTTCTTTGGGGTATCTCTCTGAAGAAGCTGCCTCTGGGCATTTGTAAACACAAAAATGAGTCTGCATCAGTAGCGGTCCGTGGTAGGAGTGCTGGCCGGGCGGTGACGTGGGGTGGGGGAGGGGCAGGGTGGGGGGTAGTAAACCACGGATTAGGGCCGAATACAGGTAAGTAAACATTTAAATAAATAAAACGAATTTCGTTGTGAGCGCTGCATCGCCAAATGCGATGCAGTGCGCGCAACGAAATTCGTTTTATTTATTTAAATGTTTACTTACCTGTATTCGACCCTAATCCGTGGTTTACTACCCCCACCCTGCCCCTCCCCCACCCCACGTCACCGCCCGGGCGGCACTCCTACCACGGACCGCTACTGGTCTGCATACAGTGCTCCCTATTCTGGGCCTACTCTTTGACAATATCTATGAATCTCGCTCCTTTCCTCTGTCTCTTGGACCATTACTGTGAGGCCCCAGGGATCGAGAGGATTAGGGCGCTGGATCTGAATGCAACCCTTCTGGCCTGCTACCTGCCACCCCATGGACTCAGCTTTCACAATGCCCCTGAATGGTTAATACTGACTTTGAGATGCCTCTGCCTAAAATCGAAGGGTGTGGTGGTAGTGCATAAAGTTAAAAAAGAAACCAGCCTTCTTACCAGCCAATAATTGATTGAGTCACTAAAAGCCAGGGCCACTGGAATTATGAGTTTCTGCAGCAGCAGCGTTTTCCACATAATTATCAGTCTACTGCATTTGCTACATAATCTGCAGATTTTCAACAAAAGAAAACTAGATTCTAGCTCAAACGGAACAAAAGTTACTTAACGCGTGACAAAGTGTTCCAGAGCAATGGAAGGCCCTTTGCAAAGATTGACTGGTAATCTTGTAGTTGCTTACTGCTGTATTTGGGTGTTAAACTGGTACTAATGGGGTGAAATATTTCCCCTGACAGGGTTAGCTTGAGTTAAAATGACAAAATAATGAAGTAATGCTAACCACAAAATGTGGCGCATTATGCCGCATAATTTACCTTTTCTTGCTGCATAATTTAGTCAAACCTGCCGCATAATATTGTCCTCTTCTGCTGAATAATTCCAGTGGCTCTGCTTAAAGCTTCATGGTGGCAAAGATCTATTCTTTTTGAGATGTAATGTAAGGGTGTTATCAGCTGAGATCTGGAATAGTGGAGACACTTACAAAAATGTCTGCATTAGATACAGTTTGATTAATTATTACTAAAAAGTATATTTTGTAAGAACTTGTTTTATCTCAATCACTGCATCATTTTGCAGCAGCCTAGCTTAGAGTATGTAAATACTGTTTTAAAATAATGACTTACATATTCACAGTGCTTTCTGCCACAGGCTGGGACCTCATAGCACTATAAACAGTGCCATTGGAATTATGCGGCGGAGAAGGCCAGATTATGCAGCATGGTTGACTAAATTCAGCAGCAAGCAAAGGTGAATTATGCTGCATATTTTGTGATAGCATTGCTGCATTATTTTGCTATTTTTACACTTGTTAACACTGTCCTGGCCTTTATTGCCCCTCATAAGTATCACATTATCACCCACATATAGCAATAAGCAACAGAAAGGTGACCATTCAACCTTTAGAAAGGGCCTTCCACTGTGAGGTAACATGTGTTGCTGCATTTTTTTATCTGCAAATTATGCAGCAGATGATGGATTATATGGCAAATGCGGTAAATCCATAACTATGCGCTGTGAGTGCAGGGTGAGCGTGAAAGTGAAGGGTGAGAATGAGTGAGTTGTCTGAATGCAGAGTGCATTCCCAGACATTTGAAGTAAATCAGCATGTTATTGACGGGGTGTAGGGTTTCAGATATAAGTTAAACTATTGCTATTATGGTATTAATCTGGGATCGAGGGTGGAGGAAATAAATAATGTGCTGATCGTGCAACAAACTTCCAGTCTTGTGATTAGGGTTGCCAGCTCATTATTTTGATGTCGCAGACGGTACAAAAATACACAGTCACCTAAAGCCCAATTTTCAGCACTTATCTGTGCGTACTTGAAAAGCAAATATAAATAGAAAGCACTTTTAAATGTGTTCTAGGGCTGCCTATGAATGATTCATGAATGATAAAGGGAACAGACAAAGTAAGATTACAAATGAATACATACTTTTTATTTAAAACCCTGTTTATTGTCAAAACAAGGTCTTTGCCGGCTCTTTAAACATACATGGTGGGCATTTTTCTATTGGCAACCCTTTTTATATTCCTTTTCATGAAATGCATTTTCACACTACAGCAGTAAATTTAAAAAACAAATGTCGGGGCCCAGGGGTACTGGAAACAGAAATAAAAACTAAGCCTCGGTAACTAGTTTCTAAAGGTATGCAAATGGTCCTTAAAGACCTGTGAAAAACTCGGGCATGCCGGAGTCTTAATAAGACTCCAGACACTGCCCAGCGGAGCCCCCAGCAGCACACTCACTGACCTCCGGCCCCAGGGCACTCTGAGGGCTTCGGAGTAAATGAAGACAGCCTGGAAATGCAGCAAATAAACATCGCCGCACTTCCAGGCGTCTTCATTTACATATGCTTACAGAGGCCTTTGCGCCCCCCTGGGAACCCATCCACGCCCCCCCAGGGGGGCGCGCCCCACACTTTGAAGACCTCTGTTCTAGGGGGTGAGATGCTTGGCCCAGTGCCGTGGAGATGTTCTGGAAAGTGGTGAGCTGAGTCCTGTATCTTTTCCTGGTCCCTGGTGCGAGTGCCCGTTCACCCATCGCTCTCAGCTGCTGTTCCATTGCAGAAGTCGCCAAAGCTGCGCTGGAAAAGGGGTCATTGCCGCTCTCGCCCGTGGCCAGGCCTCCCGGAACCGGAGCCACTGAAAACGAGAGAGAGCGTCAGCAGCTACATTCTTGACCCCCTCAACGTGTCTAGCCCTGAACTCGACATTGCAGTGCATGCACACCCTGATAAGTTCCCTCAACAGACACAGCACCAGGGGCATTTGGCTGTCTGCCCGTTTATGGCTTGCACCACTGCCATGTTGTCAGACCAGAAAACCACCCTTCTGGCTGACAGCGCGTCCGACCACAGATGAAGGGCAACTACAATGGGGAACAGCTCCAGTACAGTTATGTTCGCTGTAATTTTCTTTTACGCCAAGCATTAGGCCATTTTGCGCGCACCAATAGCAGTCCATAATAGCACCAAAGCCCTCCCTGCCTGACGCGTCTGTGAATAGACAGATGTCGGGGGCTCCCAGCCCAGGGGATCTCCAAAAGACTGTGCCATTAAAACTCAGCAGAAACTCGTGCCACATGAGGAGGTCCTCTTTCAAACCCTTCGCTAGTCTGACCATGTGATGTTTTCTTTGCACATTGGCTGTGGCCCTTGCTAGTCTTCTTGCAAAGACTCTGCCCGCTGGTATAACCCTGGCTGCAAAATTCAGCTTCCCTAAGAGGCTCTGAACCACAGCCAAAGGGGCCTTGTCCTTCCCCAGGAGTGCCTGGATATCCCGCTGCAATGCCTGCACCTTCTCTGCAGGGAGCCTGGACACACCTTTGACGGTGTCCATCTCGATGCCCAGAAAAGTGAGGACCTGCGCCGGACCCTCGGTCTTCCCTGGTGCCAAAGGGACCCCCAAGTGACCTGCCAGTTCCTGAAAGTGACCCAGTGCCCTGCTGCAGTCCCGAGTCCCTGCCTCCCCTATGAAGAGGAAATCGTCCAGGTAATGCGTGACTCCACTTGTGTTGTAAGACCAAATGAGCGCCCACTGCAAGAAGCTGCTGAACGCCTCAAAGTAAGCGCAGGACACCGCGCAACCCATTGGCATACACTTGTCAAAGTAAAGTTTGCCCTCCCACTTGAAGCCTAGTAGGTGGTGACTGTCTGGGTGGACTGGGAGCAAGCGGAAGGCTGACTCAATGTCAGCCTTGGCCAACCAGGCCTCCCTCCCTGCTCTCCGGACCATGTCCACAGCCATGTCATAGGAACAGTAGGAAACGGAGCACGTTCCGACTTCCAACCAGTGGTTGACTGAGTTGCCCTCCCGGGTAAGACAAGTGATGTATCAGGCGGAAAGACCCAGGTTGTTTCTTTGGAACCACTCCAAGGGAGATACCAGGAAATTATCCAGGGGGTAGTCAAAAGGCCCTGCTATCCTCCCCAGAACCGTCTCCTTCAAGAGTTTTTCCTGCACTACGCGTGGGAGCTCTCTAGCTGACCGCAGGTTGTCTGCATCCCTGCAAACTAGTGGCCCTTGGTATGGGATCTTGAAACCCTCCAGAAAACCCTCCGCCAGAGTCATACTGTCCTTTGTGTTGGGGTAAATCCTAAGCAGAGGGAGGAGGTTACCAATAATAATGGGTGAGGGCCCTTAGAAGCGGAAACCTTGAATTTGGTGGAGGCTGGAGGGGGGATGGGGGTTGCTCCAGGGTGAGGCTGGAGGCAGGCAAGTGGGCGGAAAAGGTCTGTCGCTATAGACATGTTAGTTGTCTTGCTTGCTGGCGGCTGGCTTGGTGTTGCATGACACCGCCGGGTGACTGGCGCCGCACTTGCTGCAAATGTGCCCAAACTTGCAGGCCTTCCCCCAAGAACAAGACCCTGCGTTGTACAATCTGCACGAGCCAGAGTTGAATCGCTTGCCCCCTTTCCCCTGGTTGCCGCCTCCCTGGCCTTTCCGAAAGGACTGCTTGAAATGACGTTTCCCTGACTGCTTCTGTCCCTTATGGTTGCCCTGCCCCTTCTGACTTTCCGTGGTCCCCTTGATATCTACAGTGAACTTCCCCATGTGTTCTACCCAGAGCTGAATTTCCTTTTGGTCCCAACCTAGGTCTGGACACATTGCCATTCTTTGCGGAAGTCACGATCGTAATTGTACCAACCGATGCCCCCAGTTTTTCAGCCTCATTATGGATTAGACGGGAGTACTGCCACATGGCGGGACCCTGTTCTGGGAATTTCTCCGTCACCACTGCTGCCAGTATTGCGAAAGCATCACCCCAGTTCTTAATGGTCTTTTCTGGCCAGGTCTGGAATTTTACCTTTTTCTCGTCATCTTTTACCCCCATTTTCCTGGTGTCAAGTCAGTCTGCCCCATGCATTAGCAAAGTAAAGATGTCTACAAATTCCCTTCTCCAGATCCCTTCCTTCGCAGCCAAAGGTACTTCCCATACAAGCCAGTGAGCAGCGCCCAGATGCTAGTGGTGCCACTGTGACGAGCGCCGGAGGTGCTGCTGGGTCCGACTGGCCTGCCTTTGCTGGTGTGGCGGGATTGGGAGCCCCTGGGGACCCGCCCGCTGAGGGGCCACCTTGTCTGCTACGCCGGGACTGTTGGGGAGGCAACAGCCGATAACTGTGGGATGGGAGTCGCCAGCAACTGCGCACTTACTGTAAGGCCGCCTCCGCCCGAGGGGCCCCTGGTGTCGCGCTCTATTACTTTTTGCGCTAAGCAACCCTGCTGTGCCCCAGCCGGAGCCCCGGCATCTGAAGGACCCGGTGGAATCAGAGCACTTGCGCTGCTAACCGCTTCCCCCCAAACTTGAGCAATGGATGGTGGCCCCCCAACGCTAAGTGCAGCAGCCACAGGCATGGGTGATAGTACAGTGCTGCCAAGGCGAGATTTAAAGTCCTCCAAGATGCACAACATCGAGTCCATCATCTTACCCATTTTATCAGTGTTCGTGTCGCTCACTGCGATAGGGGGGGACGGGCCGGCCGGGACTGCGGGCACCGCTGTCCGAGGAGGGAGGTCACCCTGACTCTCTGCACTGTAGGCTCAGGTGGGAACTCCTTGTTTGTCGCCCGGCGGGCCCGTTTCGCCCGTCCGAGAGTTGCCTCTTCTGGCCTTGCTGTAGCCCCAGTAGGCACATCCTCAACTACGCCAGAGTCTGCTTGGTCTCGGGCGTCTAGCATCCCTTTGGCCCAGGACACCCCTCTGGCCTTCGCCATTTCCATGAAGTCAGCCCAAATGGCCTCCTGCGAAGTGCCGACCTGGGACTCTTCCACTGTGGTGATTTGGGAGAAGAGGAGGAAGGGGATCCTTGGCTATCCATGCCTCTGGCTTGTCGTGCAGCAACCTCTACGCAGGTCCTGCAGAGATAAAAGCACGTGAATATCTGACACAAGAGGCCATGGCTGATGAACGGCTCCCCTCCCTCGTTCTGCTAGGCCGCAGTCCCTCCCCCCCTGCGTCTGCTGTACTTACTTCCGTCTTAGCTTCTCGTCTCACCCTATCCCCTGAAGTGGGTCCGCTGTTCTCACGCTTCAAGAGGGAACCCTGCGGGGGGGGGGGGCGGGTATCCGTGAAAGCCGGCCAGCAGGGGTGGGGGGTCTCACTTAGCTGTGAGCTCCCCTCCCCAATCCAAGCCGGAAGTGACGTGCTTGGAACGTCATGTAAGGGGACTCCGCTTGGAGTCCCGCAATAGCACAACACAGGGGGTGGGGACGTGCCCAAATGCCACTAAAGGGGCCGCCCTCTTAGGGTGGCCCCCTGCGGGGGCCGCGGGCAGCCTCATTTTTGTTAGGCATGGGGAGATTAAGTGATTTGCCCAGAATCACAGGTTGTTGAGTGTCGTTACCGAGACTCGAACCCAGTTCCCCAGCTTCGAGGTCGACTGCTCTAGCCGTAAGGCTACATCCTCTGTAGTCACTCTCGGCAGAGTGTGACCACAAGCCAATGTGAGCGAGCAGGCTCGGTTGAGCTGCTTCTTTCCTGCACTCTAGTGAGATCGTGGGCGAAATGCATGAACTGGTTGCCAGGCAACGCTCTACACGGAAAGCAGCCAGTGACTCGTTCTGTATAAATAGGTACGGAGGGGTGTTGTGTTCCTGCTCACTTATGTCAGGATCCTCCAATCCTGCCATCGGGTGGCACTACATGAAGACCTTCTATGAGCATGCTGCTGCCCTTGTGGAACATTAGTTTGGGACCTCTGCTGCACTCCAGGGCTCATTCAAAGACTTTACAAACCCTTTTGGAAATCAGATCTAATCAATATTCCATTCCAGGGTTTACACTAAAGCATTATGGTATATGTCTGCCTTACATGAGAATGAGAGCTGGAGAGGAGCCTTATGATGAATCTTATTATACTTGGAACTCTGTCTTACCGGTTCCAATACACCGATGTGCTCCCTCCACGAATCCCTGTCGTATTACGAAACAAGATCCGATCCATGTTCCACTCTGTATTTTTGCTCTGCCCCCTGTTTGCTTCCTGGAACCTAGGTCACTCCTTCAGACAGAGAGCTGGAGGCGGGACTTTGACCGCTCTGACCTGTACTGTGCTGCAGCCTGCTCGTACCTATTCTGAATTCAAGCCTCCCTTTGTAGCTGTGTTGCTGGGAGGAGGGATGTAAGCCTGGCTTCTGCATTCAGAATTCATGCTTCAACTGCAGTTACAGGGAGCTCCTGCTTTCTTCTCCATTTGGCTGCACTGCTGAACCTTGAAATCCTGAAGAGTCCTGATTCCTGCCACTACCCTTTTTGCACTGCCCTGTTTCCCGTGGCTGCCCTGTGCAGCATTGTGCTTATGTGTTTTCCTTGCTTCTCAGTCTCACCTTTATTACTGCCTATTCTTTCTAGCCTGAGATCCTGAATTCTGTGTTTCCCCTATTGGGTTTCTGACCATGTATTCGCTGAGTTGGCAGCGGTTCCCTTCGCATCCTTGTTCTGAGTGACTGCTCTCACCTTGTTCCACATTCATGTGTGATTCCATGTACCAGCAGGGCATCACTTGTTCCAATAACTGTTGGGTACTTCCTGCTCTTGATCCCTGTATTGCTGTTCTTCTGGCTTGGTTAATCTGACTTAAGGATTGCGTTGCCCTTGCGTCACCCCGTGTGATGCAGGAGCAATGCAATCCTTTGATAAAACTGGGCCCCAGTGTACTTTCCATGCTCAACATCTACAGACAGTGCACAGCACAGGCAGGGTCAGTCTGCAGTTTTCTGTAATACAGCCCAAGGTTGTCAGCATCTTGAACTTCATTCCAGCACCCTGACATTCAGTCCAGCATCCTGACCTCCATACTGAGATGCTCATAATTGTTGACTGACCCACTAATGGGGGCCAGAGATTTCCTTAGGAGCTGGCCACTGGTGCTTTCGAATGCCATGCTATTTTAGATGAGACCAAGGGTGCCTAGGCTTGATTCTACCTCTTGTCTCTGGTTTCCACCTCCCTACACTTTGTGTTTTTTTTATCTCATGAACACCAAGGCTGCCCAGTTTTGATTACAACTCCACCTTACACTTCCTGTCTCTATGTCTTACCTTGGCAGGTTCCTTCTCTTCTCTGCTTCCTCAAATTGTCACTGTTTTCCTCCTACCTTCTGTTTTCTGCCTGTCTCTCTCTTCCTCTGAATGAGGATAATTGTGGAAAATAAGTGCCAGGGCCCACAAATATGTGTCAGTGGGCACCATCTACAAACACCAGCACACATTATGCTCTGCTTCCCAGTGAACTGAAAGGTATGAGGTTGGGAGGGACATCCTAAGTGTTTCCCGACCACCTCGAACCGGTCCTCCACCACATGTGCCCCCATTTTAAACAAGTGCATCACCCCATGTAGGGGAATAAACCAATGGGCTTTTTGCAGGCGGGTGAAATATGAGTTATCTAATCCACTTAGGTGGTGGAGTCTACAGGAACTCTATGTCCCCACCCAACAATTGACAGCTCCTGCTTCATTATTCCAGTGGTGAAGACTCCCCGAGGGAGAAGAAGTGTTGGGATGCAAGTCTTGCTTTCTTACCACCCTCCAGAGGATCATTTTTGTTTTCTCCACTCCTGTTGTAGGGCAAGAACAACTGAGCTGCTACGACAGGGACCTCAGTGCCATCAGTGAGAGAGTAAAGACCAGTGATGTGGTAGAAATGTGCACCACCTCCACGATCCACATACGTATGCACCTGTCCATGGTCAGTGGAGGGCTCCTGAGGGCCACTCCTAGCCAGGGACCCCTCCGAGGTTCAACCGAGGGGACAATTAGATGTGGGGGGCAGGGACATGAGCAGTGAGAGTGCAAAGATGACAGGCAAGGTGGGATCACAAGGACAAAGGGAAACGGCAAGGTGTGCAGCGCAGGCGCAAGGACGCGTAAAAAGTATTGGTAGACCCTATTAAGAAATTAACTTGACTAGTTACAGGCTGATTTTTCTAGAGCCAGTTGTGGTTTTACACACTGGCTTATGTATGTCCACCAAAATGAAAACAAGGGGGTTGCTTCTGAGTAAATGAAAATACCAGCTGAAGTCAATAAACTCCATGAACAACCAATAAGTAGTTTTAGCGTGCACCTTATTGTTAGTAAGCACTGTCACGCAGTGCTCTGATGTGGAATTGTATATTGTTGCTCAGCAGTTTTTGAGAAGTTTGTCAGATAGGAAATCTAGAACAGGCCAGTGTGTGGCAGAGATATTTTATCAGTTGCATTCAAGAACTGGATATGTAAAGTAAAATCTTAAAGTTACTAAAAAAAATAATCTAAATCCGTATTTGTAAAGCGCGAACTACTCACCCTTACGGGTCTCAAGGCGCTGGGGGCTGTCGTGGAAATTAAGTGAGCTATTGCCCAGAGTCACATGGTGCTGAGCTGAGCTGCCGCCGGAGCCGGGGATCGAACCGTGAGCTCTGTGCTCCGAAGTCAGCTGCCCTGGCCGCTGCGCCACACCTTACATACGATTAGTTGAAGACAACCATCTTGAATTTTAGAATCTAAGACCAGATTAGCCAATGGAGGACCGTAAATAGTCTCTACACTATGTCTGGATTTCAGTTTTCATAATTTTAGCACATGTCTCTTCAGAACACGTGAATTACAGGCGTGGGCGGCACAGGTAAGAGCGGGGAAGCTGACAGATCACTGGATAGGTCAAATTAAATAAAAAAATTAATAAAACCACTTACCTTGCACTCGCCGAGTCGGCGATGCGGCGAGCGCAAGTTAAGTGGTTTTATTGATCTCTTTTATTTAATTTTACCTACCCTGTCATCTGCCTTGGTCACAGAGACTACAAATTCATCCAGGGTTTGCAAATGGTATTGTGATCCTGGGTCCTGCATATCCAGAGTGCAACTGTGCCCTTTGCTACCCGTGTCAGCAGAACATCGGCCTTCTGCACTACTCACAGATCCAGTCCTCGTCTGGTGCTTGTATGTAATAGATACAGGTCACAAGCCACACTTGCTGCTGTGGTCTAAGCTCACCACATCGGATCACGTTTTTTCTTGGTGTACTAGTCATGCAATTAAGGAGTCACAAACAGAGACCCCGGTCCCTGGTGCTCTTATTGCATGTGTGGAAGTTTTTTTCTAAATTCTTAATTTTGAGTGACATATTATTCTTGAATACTAATGATTTTTATGATGAATCTAGTCAATAATGATGAATTATTAATGTTGCATTGAAACAATATTTATTAGGTGTATAGAAGTGTGTTCATTAGTGTAGTTTAGTTGTGCCACATTTTTGCAGAAGACACCATTTTTTTTATACAGATGCTGATTTGGTGTTCTGTTCAACTCGATCCTGCTCATTACTCCTCCCAATCAATGTCCCCCTTAGTGTCTTTCCTCCATACAGTCTTTGCAGAGCACAGGACAGTGTGACGCAACTGGTTATTTTCCTTAGAGAGCATGTATTGTGGATGAAACTTTCTTCATGTACTGAATGTTTCAATCCCAAGGACACTTCTGCAAGAAGTTCCAACGTAGGCCTGCTAGAGTACACAAGTGCATGAGTCTTTGTGTGAAAAATGTTTCATATTGTGTTGTGCATCTCTGGACTGTGCTGTTGCTGCGGACACTCCTGGTGTTTTCCTTTCCTTAGAAATAGGTCAGTGTTATATGTCTAGTTGTGACAATCTAAATTCTGATTTTTCCAATATGTGTCACGATCATGGCAAGCTGAATTTGCAGTTTTTGCGTATTACCTATTCATAAAATATGTATAAAATACCCTTGGTTTTGGGGGTTAGCCAGAGACTTTCCCTTTTCAGTAGAGATGCTATTTGTTTTAATTGTGAATCTGACAGTTTTCTACAGGAACTCTGTCCGTTCCCCTTATGATTTTTGCGTCTTAGAATTATTCTGATTTCTGACTATCCTCTCGTCGAGTGTGCCCAGTTGGCCGGAAGATCCAGATGCGGATGTTGAAGCACTATCTGATTGGTTACTTCGCCCTCTGGATGAATTGATTCCTGTCAAACAAGCTAAGTGTCGTAGTAAATCCAGTCTATGGTACAATGACAATCTTGCCACTATGCGTAAAGCATGCAAGCAGATGGAGCGGGCGTGGAGGCGAGACTTCGATACTATTTTGAAGGGATGTTATCAGTCAGCCATTAAGAAATACCATAGGGCTGTTCAGAACGCACGGGCAGCCTATTTTGCTGATGAGATCAGAAACAGCAATAATCCCTCCAAGATTCTTAAAAATCTTAGAAGTGCTGGGGCACCGGTTGCGTCCTCTATCAAGTCAGATGAACAATGCGAGGATCTCGCCACCTTCTTTATAAATAAGGTGGACAATATCTATAAGACCTTCCCTCAGGTGGCTACGGGCTCTGACTTTGGGGGTCCACCCGCCTCTGTCCATTTTCTGGCCGCCTTCCCAACAATCACTGAGGATACACTACGTGTATTATGCAGGAAGGTTAAATCTGGCTCCCCTGCTGATCCTATGAAGCCTGACCATCTTATGAGACTGCTACCTGTGCTTCTTACACCTTTGGGCCAGGTAATTAACATGTCCCTATCTATGGCTACGGTTCCCAGGACGTGGAAGCAGGCTAGGGTAGTCACTTTATTAAAGAAACCCACCCTCGACCCAGCTAAACCGGAGAACTTCCTCTCTATTTCCCTGCTTCCAGGGGCCTCTAAGATCTCCGAAGCCTATATTAATTCCATCTTGTCAGGCTTTCTGGAGGAGAATAATATACTTGACTCCTCCCAGTGCGACTTCCGCCCGGGCCTTAGCACGGAGTCTGCCCTCCTAGCAGTGACTGAACATCTGAGGGAAGCACTGGATGAGGCATGCACCTCGGCACTGATCCTATTGGATCTCAGTGCCGCGTTTGACACGGTCTCTCACCAGATCTTGTTGCGGAGGTTGAAGGAGGCTGGCATCGTGGGCCGCGCACTGGACTGGTTCACCTCCTTCCTCTCGGATACGTCCTTCCAGGTGTCGGCCCCCCCTTTCACCTCCAGGGTCCATTCCATCAAACAGGGAGTGCCGCAGGGTTCAGCGTTAAGTCCAACGCTCTTTAATTTGTATGTTCAGCCTCTAGCTGTGGTAGCCAAGAGTAGAGGGCTGACTATTGTATCATATGCTGATGATACACAATGGGTAGTCGCCCTCTCTGATGACTGTCTGAATGATGCTGTTAAGTTTCGGAGCAGTCTTGCTGACGTCGCGGGGTGGATGATTGCCAACTGTCTACAGCTTAATGCCAGCAAGTCTGAGGTCTTGCTGGTAGGGAAAGATCTTAAGCTATGGAGCGAACGGTGATGGCCCGCTACCTTGGGTTGTGCACCTGCCACCAAACAGGTGGTGAAAAATCTTGGGGTCTGGGTCGACTCGGCTCTTAATTTCCAAACCCAAACTAAGAAGGTGGCGGCGACGTGCTTTGGTATTCTTCGTGGGCTCAAACCTCTGCTGTGATTTTTTTACCCTTCCATCCGGCAGATGATTGTCCAGGCATATGTGCTGTCGAGACTGGATTATGCCAGCTCGCTCTATCTGGGGTCAACAAGACGGAGATTCTGAGACTGCAGAGGGTCCAAAATGTAGCCGCCAGAACTCTTCTCGGCATGCCTAGATTTTGCTCCACTTTCAGTGCTATTCGTCGGCTACATTGGCTACCGGTAGCGAGACGCGTGGAGTTCAAGTCCCTCTGTCTTGCTTTTAGGATCTTGTATTCCCCTTCCCCTGGCATCCTAGCGGGCCTACTCTCTTCTTACACTCCCACTTGCCATCTCCGTTCATTGGGCCAACACTTGGTGGTTGTTCCCCGGGTCAGGAGGGCGCGCGCCAGTGGGCGTTCTTTTCGCTCACTGGCAGCTAAACTTTGGAATGCCCTCCCTGTACATATCCGGAGTATGGACAATTATCTGGCATTTCATAAAGCACTGAAGAACCATCTTTTCCCTTCACTTTAGGCCCTTCTCACAGTTGATTTCCTTTCTGCCTGCCTCTTTTTCTTTAGTTATGATAGGTCTCCTTTGCCGTTCAGCTGCCTTTTTTTTTCGCTATCAGCGCCGGGACGCCCCTTTGCTGGGGCAGCTGCATGCTTTACAAGACATCCTAACATAACATAACATAACTATGTACTCTGTATCTGAGCCTTCATGGCCTATGTTTTGTATTTCTCTGTAATATCTATTTGAAAAGTTTGTAATAAAACCCTTTAACTTTTCCATGATCTAGAACTCAGTTATTGGGTGGCCACAGTCACTATTTTATTGCTCGTCTAAACTAATGTTGGGTTTGATGTTGGGGAGGGTCTTCTTTAACACTAAATTAGTGCAGTGAGGAGCGGAAATCTCTGAAGATAATGTTTCGGGGTGTCTGAGGTTTTGGGGTCCCACTCCCACACATATTTACCAAATAGCCCTGCTGCAATATTGATGGGATATTCATCACATGTGTGACGGAATAACCCATCCATCAAACTCGAAATCAGAAAGTTTCTCATTTTTACACAACTAAATTACTTTTACCACAGTAACGTACAGGATGTTACGTTTTTCCTTGAACAATTGTTGTGTACCGGACATTTTTCAATTCTGTGCCATTTGATTATTATGCTTCATTGTCTTCAATACACTTTAGTGTGGACGTTTAATGTATTTCTTACTATTTCCCTAAATCACCTACCCTACACTTAATTTTCTTAAGATTTGCTTTGTTTCTCAGGTCAAGCCCCAGAGTACCCACGATTGCCCTTAATGAACATTAGTCTAGCATCAGGAGACCTGGAGGCACCAATAGTGTCCAAGGAGTTTACAAAGTAATACCCTAGAAACCAAGAGTTTCAATCCCGGACAGAAGCCTCACATAGCAGGTTCTCTTGTTCCACCATCACATTATGGAACCCATCACCAGTTGAACTAAGAACCAGAAACCTTACCCACCTTTTGGAGAAAACAAAATTACATTTTCCTGTCACCTGCATCTAAAAGAATGGTATTCTTGTCTTTCTTAATCAATGTATCTTCAGCTTAAGCACTCATCTCAGCATCTCTCCTCTATGTCCTTTCACAGACTCTCTCCTCACTCGCTGCTCCCTCCTTTTGCCTCATCTCTTTGTCCATTCTAGCCTTGCCTTTGCTCTCTCCTGACCCCAATACCATCCGGCATCCTTTTTGAGGGCACAGTGGTGGTCACACATATCCTTCTAACCCAGAGCCTTACAATCTTGTATCTCTCTCTTCAACACTTTATTCCCACCAGCGGTCTTAGTGCAGAAAGAAAAACATGGGAACTGTGATCCTGAGTACAATGGTGAGGCGGTCAGAGAGGGTGCGGTCGGGTAGCAAAATATTGCAGTGCATTTATAGTGCTAAGGGGTCTAAGCTTGTGACAGAAAGTATTGTGAATAAGTTATTAGTTTAGATTTTGTATAATGTTTACAGTGATTTCAAAACTTTTGTTTTTTGCAAGACACTAAGGGGCCGATTCCGATTCCGGCCGGAAATCTCTCCGACCGAGCCGGACCCGGAGAGAATTCCGACCGAATCGGACCCTAGCAGTCCGACCGGACGAGTACGATGCATTCGCATGCTATCGGACTCGATTCGGTCGGACTCCCATTGAAGTCAATGGGAGCCGGTCGTACAACGCGTACGTGGGCTCCCATTGACTCAATGGGTGCGAGGCGAACAAGGGCGCCCCTACAGCGGGTACGCGTCCATGCGCATCGCGGCGCACATGCACAGGTAGGGGGACCCATGGGTCCCCATGTGTGCGACTCGCGCGCCTACGCGTACAGGGGGTCCAACGCGGACCCCCAAAGTCCGGCTCCGACAGCTCTTTCGAGCCGGACGGCGCGAGTCGGTCGGACTGCTCGCGGTGCGCATCGTACTTACCTGGCCGGGAAACGTCTCCATAGCGCGGTGCGAGTCGTGTCCGTGCGAGTCGGTCGGAGCGTGTTGAAGCCGCGTACGAGTCGGTCGGCGATTTCGCGGGAGCTTGCATCGTACTCGCTCGGCCGGACCCGCGTACGATTCGGTCGGGAAACAGGGCTCTGAATCGGATCCGGTAAATCCGAATCCGATTCGGAGCACTACCGGCCGAGATCGGAATCGGCCCCTAACTGTATTTACTGCAAACCTTTTTTAAGGTTTATATGAAAAGGACAAATTCCAGATTCTATCAATTAAAGCGTATACTGGTGTTTTGTAATTTCTGGCCTCCTGGCCTGCCTTGCTACGTTGCCTTAGGCCTGGCTGCCATGATGCCTTTTTTGCGCACGTTACTCTGAGCCGTTGTTCTATCGGCCTCTGCTCCTGCCAAGTTATTTTAGAACTGTCTGCATTTTCTGTCTTTCACCTTTTCTCCTGTTCCCTTTGGGCTATGTCTGCACAACATGTACAAGGTTGAAAAACAACGTCCCTTGTTCTTGCTGATCTGGCCAGTCCCTCGCACCTAGACATAACACTATGTACAGCTGCCATGGAGAAATTTGTGTGCTTTTAATATTGCGGTTTTCATGCTTTAGACACACTTGGAGAAAAACCTTTCCAGGGAGAAGAGCTGTGATTGTCTGCTGATGTAGACTTTGCATCTAGACACCGAGGTATGGGGGTTCGCTAGACAATGCCCAGAGGTTTTCTATTTTTATAATAAACTAGCTACTAGCATGGGGAGGGTGGTAAGGTCATTTAGCCCTATATCCACTGCTTTATGAAATGCTTTCCCCGTTTGTATTCTATGGAGTTGTAACTATGCTGATTATATTATTCTTATGCATTATGCTAATAGTACTGACACGTGTACTGTATCTTAGAGCACGTTAGTTGAAATAAACATTTTGAACTATACAGTGTCTCTTCTTACGCACATTGTGGACAAGTATGAGTGAGTTATGAAAGGGTGTTCTTGCTACTGCGAGTCCTGAGAGAGAGAGATACCGTGTTCTGGGTTGTCTAATCATTGGTAACCTTGTTGCTAATGAGACACTAAGGCTAGTCGGGTTGGGGTTTTAGGTGCTAAGGGTTATGGTTGGCTCACCACTATATTCCGAGGTCCTATCATCCTGGGCATAGCTCTGTGTATGTGCAGAATCCCTATGACATGGCGCGACCAACGAGTGGGGCTGCTTATCTGTGAGACGCTTGAGTAGTGCTTGTGCTTGTCCACAACTCCCCTCACGGACGCTTCCGGAAGCGTGTGTGACGGCGATACCTCCTATATTGACGTTTTTATAGGTTCTTTCAAGCTTGAAGTTGTTAAAAGGTTTCTTAACTAAAACCCTATTTGTGCTGCCTCATTTTAGATTGTCGACTACTTCTAGCCTAAAATGGCTGTTCAAATTGCGGTACATAGCAGCGCAGCACTCCGGGCTCACTTAACAGTGTATGGAGTGCCTGACGCGGGTGTCGATCTGATCTTTGTGGTACAAGCCGATCCAGCTTACCACTTTGAGGTGTTTTATTCTTGGGTCACCTTTCCGGCGGTGGATGGAACAGACCATATGTTCCATGAATATGAAGCCACCGTAGTTCCTAATCTCTATAGACCTTATAGGAATATTGAAGTACCGCTCACGGCTTGGCAACACCGTGTTTGGTTTGATGGCGCCCTCCCCCAACCGGTTACCGCGGTTCATTTAGGCCCTTATCAATTGAAGGGGCCACTTGGCCTGCCTTGGCCGGGTACACCCCACATCCGCGATATATGACAGTAACAGTCGCGGAACTGCGCAATATGTATTCGTCTTTAGTGCGAGTGCATCGAGCCTTAGTGCAGTATGTTACAGGCAACATTCAAGGAGCCCCACCTTGAGTTGCAGCCCATCCAGCTGGTACAGGTGGAGTGACCATAAGTCCTGTCATGGTGAATTCGGTGATGGGCAAGCGCCCACAAAATAAGGATGATTTTCCTTATTGGCTTGCAGAGAAATTTGACCAGCTGGAGGCAGTTTTTCCAAACACATCTCCGGTGGAAAAACACAGGATTCTTACGATTAGTTTGCCAAAAGACTTAGTCCCCGAGCTGGCAGAATGCAACAACTGGGGTAGGGTATTCGCAGCAGTATATGCAAAGTGCTTCGGCACTCCTTCCATGACGGTTCTCCCCTCTGTGATTAAACGTGTGCAGGATGAGCATGGCCCTGAAGCGGCTGTGGAATTAGGGATGAGACTGGTGGGAGTGTTCGACGTAGTAGCTGATTTGATCCTTGCGAATGTCAAGGGTGATGCAGTGAACTTTCGAGTAGCTAATGCTTTGGCTTTGGTCCCAGAACTGGACAGGCCGCGCGAATTACCAAAAATTATTGCCCAGGCTTACAAAACTATTGGCAGAAATAGCCTGGGAGTTAAGCCTTTTGCCAAATCACAAACCCAATCGCAACAACAACAACCAAAAACTCAATCTGAGAAAGATGAGAAACCAGTCTTTACTAAAAAGAGCTGGAGGTTGAAAAAACAGGGGAAGCAACAAAAGAGGCCGGGGTCGAGAGGCGCATCCCCGGTTTCCGTTTCTTCTGAACGCACTTATGATTTGCGCGATAGGGCGAGAATTAAATCCCCAGATAGGTTTCAGATCCCTGATACGCGTTCTCCTCGTTCTTCACAGGCACTGACAACTTCGCAGGCCGGTGGAGGAGATCGCCAGGATAGAGGAAGGGGCCGAGAGGCTCCCCAGGGACGAGACCAACCTCGACAACAGGTCAGAGGGAAGGCCAAGAATTTCAACGTTCTCGCCCACAGTTTCAGAAGAAGAAAGTTGCCGCTGTAACAGCGAAATATGCCACAGACGGTGAGAACGAGACTCCTGAATTGGACGTGGGCAGTGACCCTCCTAGACAGCGCTGCGGAAGTTACCATAGTGCGGGAGGCGCTACGTCCTCATGTGGAGGCGACAGCAACTGAAACATTCATTACTGTCGAGACAGCAGACACCAGAGTGGCACCCCCTGACAGACTACATAATATTGTTCTTCAAATTGAAGGTGACATTCAGCGTGTTATTAAAGGGATTTTTGGGGAAAATCTGACCTCTTCGTATGACATTCTGTTAGTGGAGGCGGATTGGCCGCCCCCATTCGTACTTGCTGCGCGTAAAGGGGAGGAGGTAATCCTTCCGAGCTTTTCTCGACATGTCCCAAAGGACAAAGCGGAGGCTCTTGCAGCTGAGTAGGCTGTGTCCCTGGCTCCAGCGTTATACCGCAACCATGTGGGCTGGGATGAAGACTCTCCCCCCCATGAAATACCTTTGCGGTCGCTGCCACAGCCACAACCCCAATATCCCATCAAACGGGAAGCAAAAGACCCCGTTTCCGAAATTCTGACTCAGTTAGAATATCAGGGAGTAATTGAAACATGCGTGTCACCAATGAATAATCCCCTATTCGCGGTTTCTAAACCCGATGGATCGTACCGCTTGGTTTTGGATTACCGGCATTTGAACTCTCATTGTCGGACCTTTGCGGTGCAAAATACCCACAGTTCTGCGCTTGTAGACAGTCTTGTTCGTAAAAAATATAAAACGACACTTGACCTCTCCAACGGATTCTACACGCACAACTTAGCCCCGGAGAGTAGCAAATGGAGTGCTTTTACCTCTGGTGGTAAATTATTCAAATTCAGGCATTTACCTATGGGCTACAGGAACAGTCCAGGCGTATTCGCTGCCCGTGTTTTCTCTTTGTTAGACGGCATAGACCAAGATGCATGTTCGTACGTTGATGACATTTATCTGACAGACGAATTATTCCCGCATCTTTCCCGAGTAGACCGCATTATTCTAGACTTTGCGGTTCAAGGTTACAAGTTTAACTTTGCCAAATCTCACATTGCTGAATTTACCGTTTTGTTTTTGGGCTACGAGCTCAACAATGAAGGTAAGGGCTTAGCCCCCCATTTCCTGGAGAAATGTGCACTTTTGTGCCCTCCTACTACTCTGAAAAAACTTCAGTCTTTGCTGGGTTTTCTGAACTTCGGGCGTACTTACATTCCCGAATACGCCCAGCGTATCAAGCCACTGTATGCCTTGATACAACCTACCTTTTCGAAGTCAAGCTGGCTTCCGGAGCATACCTCCATTCTACAGTCTTTGCAGACAGACCTTCTTGAGTCTTAATACTTGTTGACTCGTGATGACCACACAAACCTGGTGATTAGAATAATTCCAGGGGCAGTGGGTTTCACGTACTTAACCTTTAACGAAGGTGACACAGTACCAATCGCATACAAGTCACATCTTTACACTTCCGCGGAAATGCGCTTTTCCTCTGTGGAAAAAGTTTTAACAGCAGTGCAAAAGACGATTCTGAAGGAACGTGCACTGGCACAGGGAAAACGCATTCTGGTGGTAACACCATATCCTGCCCTAGAGGCAGTGACAATGGCAAGTGTTCCGAATTCTAAAGCTTTGCACCCCCGTTGGATTCAATGGGCCACTTCTTTGACGTCTCCGGATGTCACTTTTATTTTTGATTCTTCTCTTCAGACTCAGGAGTTTTTACAATATGAATTCGTTCATCCTCCTCCTCTGTCATTGCTACCGCTTGAGGATTACGAATGTGTGATCTACACCGATGGTTCGGCACAACCGGCCACGGGTTCCAAGCATGCTTATTCAGCGGCATGTGCTATTGTTGCAGGTACCTTTGTGAACGGTAAGTTCAAATCTACTGTGGTGCATACTCAAGCACTCGGTGACAGTACTGCACAATTAGCCGAGCTGCGTGCATTGGTGCTCGCACTTGAGTTCGCAAATCCGGATGTGACAACCCTCATTGTATGAGATTCTTACTACTGTGTTCAGTCTTACAATGACAATCTGTTCTTTTGGTCGCAAAACGAATATAGAGACGCCAAAGGTAGCACAATTAAGCATAAAATGCTTTGGGTTCGAGTGGCAGATTTGCAACAACGTCTGCCCCTCACACAGGTGGTTCACAGCCTTGGCCATCAGCAGGTGGGCGCACACGCTGTCGGTAATGGTTTGGCAGACGAAGCTGCCAAATCAGCAGTAGTCACATGTTCAGTCGCAGCAGTTACCAGATCCATGTCTAAAATTGATACTGACATTTTAGCAGCTATTGCTGCAACAAAAGAAGGTGCTAATTATCCTAGGGGTTTTCCTTCTAAATATTCTTATCAGTTAGGTCCCGAACAGGCGCCTTATGTAACAATACACGACGTTGGTGATCGGCTGATCCCCAACGCGGACCGCAGAATTTCCCTGATAACGGCCGCACATGAAGGCATGGCTTCGGCTCATGCTGGCGTGTCTGCGACTGTTTCCATCTTGCAGCAGCGTTACTGGTGGCGTGGGTTATACAAACAAACCCGTACTTATGTGCTTTCTTGTGACGTTTGTCAGCAGATTAAGCCTTCCACGGTTACACGACCACCACAGACACCGCTCTGCATTTCTAACAGACCTTTTGGGTGTGTTTACTTGGATCACTGCGGTCCATTCTCTTCTGACACTGCGTATAAGTACATCTTAGTTGCGGTGGATTCGTGCACACGTTTCATCTGGGTCTGGCCACAACGAAGTGCTGACGCTCGAAATGTCATAAGGGATTTGCGTGTCTTTGTGGGAATTTTCGCCTTTGGCACCTTCCATTCTGACCAAGGTCCAGCGTTTGCCTCTAAGGCTTACAAGGACGCAATGGGTTCACTGGGGGGGCAGGTGAAATTTTCGTCTCCGTATCGGCCTGAGGGCAACTCGATCGTTGAGCGAATGAACCGTGACTTAAAGCAATCCTTGACAGCTAGAGTCTTAGGTACTGGCAGGAACTGGCTGGCCCACTTGTATACCGTACAACGTGCACTTAATAATCTCCCAAGAAGACCTCTGGGTGGGCGGACCCCATACGAAATGCTCTTAGGCATTACAATGTATGTGCCCGACCTTGATGGTCTAGACCTGGCGGCGCAATCCGCCATATTTGATGTAGATAACCATTCTACTATGTTACAGGACTTACAAGAAGCCTGAGACAAACTTGCAATTGCACATTTACCTTCAGCCACAGACCCTGCACTGCAGATTCCGGTTGCCGGCTGGCTTCCGAAGATTGGAGATCTGGTTCGAGAGAAGGTGGAGAACAAGAAAGAATTCGGCCCCTCTTATCGTGCACCGGTTCCAGTCCTGGGCTTGAAGGGAACACGTACAGTCATCTTACCACCGCTTCCTGGTCGCAAGGAGAACAGATACATCTCAGTGGAAAATGTCAAGCTACAACATCTGACCGATCCTGAATAGTGTTACACCAGCGGTCTCTTGCCCTGCCATTTACCGGACAAGTGTTCGTGACCCTCCTGCCCGAACGGTCACTGATGTTGCCGTTGAGATGGTTGATTTGCCTGAAAGCTCACTCGAACACCCGGTCTCCCCCGGCAACGACGAGAATGAGTATACCTATCCCGATAACGAGTCAGTGGCACACTTACCAACAACGCCACTGAGCCCAACACGTTATTCTTTTGATTCGGATTCCACCTCATCAATTGTCCCGTCCAAGTTCAGTATTTTTGTATCCTGGTTCAGAGACAATTTTTTGATCCCCCCCTGGATATACATCTGGTTGGTGCTGTTCCTAATTTTTTTGTTCATGTCCATTGGCTTTGTCACAGTGTTTTTTCTACTCATCAATGGTCGCTATTTACCAGAACGCTCTGCTGTGAATAGTGTCGCTGGAACTTTGGCTCCACATTCTTCATCTCACATCATGAAGCGTGACCACACATTTGTGAACATTTCGGCCTTTCCAGTTGCTGATGGCATCGTATGGGATGCGGTAAATTTTCAAATTCATTGACCAACAGAAATTATTAATATACCAAATGTCCTTCGAGTTTCGATGGGTGATGTCGTAAAAAGTAATATTCATTCTGACGATTGGGATGTGCATGCTGTTGAGGCATTGTTTGCTGATTTAAGATATTATGCTTCCTTTAATGCTGAAGATTTGTACATGAATTCTGCAAATTATGCTGATTTGTATTGCTACCAGCATTGGGGCAACCACTTTGTCCATAAACCAAGTGCACTACGTGGTCCTTTTGCTTACACCCAATGGGAACATTGTCCAAACCCTTTACCGGGTAGCTCCCAGACTCTTAGAAATAAATTTACATATTTCACAGATTTTAATAGATCGAACCCTGGGTCCTATTATTTTAAATTAAACGCCCCATCCACTCAGAAAATCATGTTGACCCACACCAAATTGCAGTATTCGGGTTCCTTTCTAAGCACCTTAGCTGTGGGTGGTTATGAATACTGGAAGGACACTGTGGATTTGAAATCCATCTGGGGCTCAAAACCATGGCAGGTGCAAGGCACCGAGGCCTTGCACCGTGCTTGCCTTATCCCGGCCCAAATTGTATTTCTGAATACTTCCATCTATCAGACTACGTGTTGGGGTTTGGCTACCACCAAACAATTAAACGCACCTTCAATTCCATCCCTGTCTTCCACTCCCAACGATAGCTTGCACTTTAATATGTCCCTTGCAACTTTGCAGGCTTTGTTTCAGAACAATTCGTTTAATGTTTCTACTCTTGTTCAGTCACCCTGGTTGGCTTGGCCCATATCATCTAATGAGTGCCAACTGCGTTTTCACGACTCCGTCCCTGGCTACAAACAGGATAGGCCAGATCCTAGGTTTTCTGACTCCCGTACTGTCACCACATATTCTGTTGGTAAATTATGTAAACAGTGGTTGCAGCACTCTTCCCTAGAATCTGTTAAACAACATTTATCCCTCCTATCAGGCAACATTGATCTGTCCGACTTTATTCTGGGACCTCATGGTCCACGACCTAAGAGATTCATTTATGAAGCTTATAATGAACTCTGGAAGCTATCGCAAATTGAAGCTGCTTCCCGTCTGCGGGAAATAGACCAAGCAAATTTGGAAAAGGTGCTTGCTGTTGTTGACAATAGAATTAATACCCTGTCTTCACGCATTTACACATTGGAGGATATTGTGTCCTCTGTTGTTGATATTGTACAAGATGATGTTTCTGTGTTGTATCATGGTCAGAATCAATTACGTTCAGTTATGCAGTTTGCATGGACTTTGCAAACACTTAAGTTGGGTAAAGTTCCTTGGCATTTTTGAACACCACTGCCTTATTTCTACCTTTTTAATTTAACTGACAAACAGCAGTTCATGTCCATGAAGGATGCAGCATACACTCTGTTACATATCGAGAAAGTGGAGCCCTTACCATTCTCTGTGGCGGAATTGGATTCTGCTGTGTGGCTAGTTCATGGGGTTATCGCCTTGCCTTTTTCTTTATTTGAATTTAGCTCGTGCATGAAACATTATCCTGTGGGCCGTTTCCAGCCCTTGGGTAGTGCCTTCCTGCATGAACGTTGGTCCCTGCCTTTCATGTACAAATGCCTTAGGGACGGGAAGGAAGTTTTTCTCACGGGGGAGTCATACGATTCAACTGTGGGTCATTCCCTTATTTGTAAACATATTAAACTACACGGAGCTTGTAACGTTTCTGCTCCGAATCTTGCTTGTGTGTTGAAGGGTATTCCTGCTCCTGCTATTTCTCCTACTTTTACTTTGCTTACTAATGGTAGCTATTTGCTTTTGAATAACGAGAACTGCTGTGGCATGCAGGCCGGCATACCCTATATTGTTACTGTTTCGCACAGGGTTGTCTGCTACAAGAATGTGCTTTTTCCTCCCCTCACGACATCATAGATAGTTCCATTTGGCCTTCCATTCCTACACTGAAGGCGGATTTCAATAAATTGCGCTATTATTGAATCAGGAGGTTATGCTCACGTCCGCCCGGGAGTCATTCATTCTCCAGGTGGCAAGTACCCACAGTGAAATACAGGCCCTTTTGAACACTAACCTCCCACAACATTTCGGGTGAGCTGATTCACCGTGTTTTTAATGCATCTCACACTGAGGGTCTGGTACACTTTTTTAAGGTTGTGGGTTCCGGCCTTGTGACCTCTTTTCAAACTATTTTTGGTGTGATACCAGCTTTTATTCATTCCATCTTTTGCAGCGTCTTTGGTGGCTTCCCCTTGATCCTCGCCTTGGCGGCTGGTGTACTGCTGTTGGTCTGTTTTCTGCGCAATGGCTGCTCCCCGATGGGCCCTGCTCGACCCAGGTTGACTCCAGCTGCTCCGTGAGCGCATCCTTGCTGGCTTCGGCGTCCTGCCGTTGGCAACACTGAGTGTGTCCTATACACTTTCTTTTCGCTTTGCGTATTTCACTTGCTTGCAACCTGTGATGTCTTGCATCCACTGTCCTTTCTCATGGACCATGGATTACTGCCTCTCCAATACGTCTTTGTCTGCTCCGGATTTTGTTCGGTTGGTGGGTCCCTTAGAGGCCCATGAACGGGACTATTCCGCTGCGGGCTGCATGACGCGTGCGGCTTCACTGGGGATTTTGGCACAATGGGATATCTGGGCGGCTGCTCAGAATCTCCTACAACAAAGTTATATTGAGTATCACGCAAGTTGTCCCGCATTGCTTTTGGCTGCTCCCTCCTGCGAGGAACATGCGTGCAGCTTTGATTTATTGGACTGGATGGCGTCGCTGTTTTCCGATGATTCCAATGATGTCCTTTTGGAAGGTGTGGCGTTATTCTGCACTTACACTCTGTTGGCTTGACATGGCCTTCGTTTTCTGCGACCTGCCTCGCTGGATTTTTTTTTTTTTCCACATCTCTAACTTTTTATCCTCTCCCATTCGTTGTCCTTCTTGGGGACTGCATCCACAACAGACGTTTCTGTTCTGCTCAGTCATTTTGTACTCTGCCTTCGTCCTTTGTCTTGGCCGATGGACTGCCCAGGGGAGGGTGTCTTGTGGTTTGTGGCCTCCTGGCCTGCCTTGCTACGTTGCCTTAGGCCTGGCTGCCATGATGCCTTTTTTGCGCACGTTACTCTGAGCCGTTGTTCTATCGGCCTCTGCTCCTGCCAAGTTATTTTAGAACTGTCTGCATTTTCTGTCTTTCACCTTTTCTCCTGTACCCTTTGGGCTATGTCTGCACAACATGTACAAGGTCGAAAAACAACGTCCCTTGTTCTTGCTGATCTGGCCAGTCCCTCGCACCTAGACATAACACTATGTACAGCTGTCATGGAGAAATTTGTGTGCTTTTAATATTGCGGTTTTCATGCTTTAGACACACTTGGAGAAAAACCTTTCCAGGGAGAAGAGCTGTGATTGTCTGCTGATGTAGACTTTGCATCTAGACACCGAGGTATGGGGGTTCGCTAGACAATGCCCAGAGGTCTTCTATTTTTATAATAAACTAGTTACTAGCACGGGGAGGGTGGTAAGGTCATTTAGCCCTACATCCGCTGCTTTATGAAATGCTTTCCCCGTTTGTATGCTATGGAGTTGTAACTATGCTGATTATATTATTCTTATGCATTATGCTAATAGTACTGACACGTGTACTGTATCTTAGAGCACGTTAGTTGAAATAAACATTTTGAACTATACAGTGTCTCTTCTTACGCACATTGTGGACAAGTATGAGTGAGTTATGAAAGGGTGTTCTTGCTACTGCGAGTCCTGAGAGAGAGAGATACCGTGTTCTGGGTTGTCTAATCATTGGTAACCTTGTTGCTAATGAGACGCTAAGGCTAGTCGGGTTGGGGTTTTAGGTGCTAAGGGTTATGATTGGCTCACCACTATATTCCGAGGTCCTATCATCCTGGGCATAGCTCTGTGTATGTGCAGAATCCCTACGACACTGGCTCTCAACTAGCCTTTAGATTTTCCAATTAACCAATTGCACACATTTCCATTTCTGTCAGGTGGCAGGAACTCTGGAAAGAAGGCTTGCTTCTTCTTTAGCTAGCTCCCCTTCTCTTACTTCATGGTAGAGGAGTTCCTGAACTCATTCCAATCTCCAGCAACTCAACCCTTCAGGAAGTGTTGCATTTTAAATAAATATGGGAACTGTTTTGATCAATTGAATAAAGCTTGGGAACTTTGTTCCCCTGCCCACTTTGACCTCTGCTGGGATCTAAGAGGTTGGATGTGGATTCAAACTCAAGGTTTCCACAATGAGCTTTGAGCCACAGAGGGCTCAGTGAGTAAACCGCCACACCTGCTTCGCTACAAGCGGGGGATGGGGTACTGGCTTGTTAGAAGGACCTCCAGTGTGGGGGAAAAACAGGTCTCTCTCTGGTCCTGCATCTGTACCAATCCCCAACAACAGGCGTTCTAGAATGTTCCTTTGATGATGTCTGCTTGGGCTTTGAAACCTACGGTGACATCATCCAGTGGATGGTCCCTTTAAAGGAAATCAGTGTTGCTTGGGAAATGAGCAATCGCAAAGCAGCAGAAGTCTGTAGACAAGCAAGTAATGTACCTCATGTAAATGTAAGCAGTTCGCTTCGTCATAAAGTCAATATGTGAACAGAGTTTTACTTTAATGCTTCTTCCTTGACTTTTTCCATTACTGATACCCTTTGAAGATGACATCTTACACCTGGATGATATTTTAGACTGGATAACATTCGAGGAAGTTCAATTTCAAACTCATCATCTGTGAAGAACTGTGTTTATTTGTCATCTTCAGCTTTGTGAGTCACATCAGGAACAAGGGACAGATAGGGTGTGTTTTGAAAACGTTTCCGTCCTGAACATCGATGGCGGAGTTACCTGGCAACTTTTGGAGGTAGTGTTACCTGGCAACATTAGGAGACGGTGTTACCTGGTAACATCAGGAGCTAACAGCAGCAAGTTAAACACTGGCAAAGCCAGTAGGTCTGCTAGCGTTTTGGCTTTGTCAATGCTTGTTTTGTTTTCACATTTTTTTGCAACACTTTATTGTTGGAAATGATGCGTGATCCTCATCAATCGGAAAAAAAAATAGCTAAAAACAAAAATAATTTTTGTTCTCAAAATGCACACATTTCATAGTTTTCTTTGGCACTTAAAGGAACTACTTTGTGTGTCAATGTGATCCTTGTTAATGGACAGAATGCTGTCACTCACAGTGAAGTTAGCCAATGGCTGCAGTGGTGTAAGGAAATGTTTCTTGCTTCATTCATACTTTACTGTCACTTTATGGGGCAGAGTCTGGTGCTGTACAGTCTGTCTCTGTTCCCGCTAATGTTTGTTTTTCTCCCTTAAGTTGTACCCATGTTGCCTATTTCCTCTCATTGCAATATCCTGTTTATCATGGCAAAACGTTCACATGATTTAGTCTGTTCTGAACTTTTGTAAACATCTTGCTTAGACTTGTAAAGCGCTCTGATACCCTAACCGGTCACGTTCGCGATCTATATATAAAACACTAAATAAATAAAATGATCACCCCCAAAGGTTTGGGCTGATGCTTCTGGTTTTTCGACTCTGAGAGTGCTCTGAGAACTGCTAACCAGACTTCAATGCCAGTGCTATGACCCTAACAAAGTGAATGGTTGATTGGCTTATACCAAACTGGCATATGTTAACTTACTTATAAGTCCCTAGCGTATGGTACCAGGGGTACCTAGGGCCTGTAGGTTAAATATGAATGTGATAAAGTCGAATGTGTCTCCCTGCACGCCGCTGCCGCCCCAAAGAGCAGCTTTATGTTACTAACTTGACTTTGCCATTAAAACTAGTGACAAAGCCAAAACCTCCCTTTTAATATATTTATATGTCACCCCTAACACAGGGTGCTATATATTTAAAAGTAGGACATTTTCATATGTCCAAACAGAATTAAACCCAAATTGTGATTTTTACTGTGTGAAGGCTAGTAGACCCATTGGCCAGTTAGGTCACACACTGACAATTCTGTGATAACTTATTAATGGGACTACTAAAGTTGGTTCTTCAAGGTGAAAGTAATTGTTACATTAAACCCGACTTGATGCCCAAGCCGAATTTCATGTAATTTTTAAGGATATGAAACTTTTAGAAAGTTGCCACTGTGTTGTCCAAGTTTTCCATTGGCAATTTGCAGATGTTGGCCAGAAGACAGCCTTCTGCCCTCCTGGGGAGAAGTGTGAATGACTCCCAGGAGCAGGAACAATAGAGGCCTGCCTTTGGAAGAGGTGTCATCTTTCCCTGGCAGGAAGCCATACAGGGAAAAGCCCAAAAGGCAAGCTTCAAAGGGGAAGCTGCCTTTGAAGGGCAAATGGTGACCACATACGAGAGGGGTTGCCCTTTTATTCAGGTGGATGGGTTGGCATCTAGTACAGAGAGGGGAAAACAGTTGCCAAACCGGCTTCCTCGTGGGCGTGTAGCACTTGGGTAGCTACACTCTAGGGTGGGCTACCACGATTCACACACCGAGAGAAGGGTTCAACCATCTTCGAAGTGGGGAGATTAGTGCACTCTGGGATAGCTAGTTGCCATACACTACAGGTAGTAGTCATCAGGCGGGGAGGGACCTAGTAGCCCATTGTCTTGTAACCGCTTCATCCCCTGAGGGCACTTTCTGGGCCTAAATATGGCTCTTCTGGCACCCCATACCTTAGGTCATCTTTGGACTAGAGAAAAGACTGAAGAAGACCTGCCCTGCTGTTCCCTGAACCTGGCAAGAGAGGCTGCACCAACTGCTGGACTGCACCTGCTGATCCTTGGGCTAGCAAAGACAGGACCATGCCTGTGGGGCCTGGCTAGTGAAAAGTTGCTCCCACTCCCCAGACAGAAGAAGTGAACTCCAAGAGTCCACCAGGCACCGCACCAGGGCCAGAAACACAGAAGAAGCAAACCTTGGTAAGCATGTATCCATAGTCACTTGATCGCCACTGACCGATGACGCAGCCTGGGAGACCAGAGCCCAAAACTCAAAGGCTGCCCCTAAGTCTGCTGGACTTTGGAAAGCAGTTTGGTGACCAAAGACGGACACTTGCCTTCATCAAAGAGAATGGATGGTTTTGCTGTGACGGGAGACCAGTAGACCTGTGGCAACTGGACTCCTGCTGGCCCAATGAGGACTTCTTGGGACATAGACCCCTCGTGCCAAAGTCACCCTGCCTGCACTGTGGACCGCAGAATAATCCCAGGAACTCCCCCGCTGACTGCACAGCATCATCAGCATCTTCAGCATCCTGAATCCCTTGCATTAGGACCACTCCATTGAAGTCTATGGCAGTTTGCCCATAGACCCTGGAACTGGACTTGAGACTGTTTTGGTGACAAGGTAACTGGCTTGATACTCCTTATTGGCCTCCCTGACCTAACCCATGTTGGAGTTGGTCGCTCACTGTGAGGATTGGTAGCTGTACACAACGCTTTAAAAGTTTAACAAAGTTTCCAAACTTTGCAGTTACCAGTGCTTGTTGGAATTCTGCAGTGATTTACATTTTATTTAAAAATCTATAACTCCGGAACCCTCTGGTGGATTTTGTTCATTTTAGTGTCTAGAAATAGATACAAATAAGCATTATTTCTATAAATTGCTGTTGGATTTCTGTTGCGGGACTTTCTTATTTCATTGTTTGGTGCTTCTAAATGCTTTATACTAGTTCCTGTGTTTAAGCCTTGCCGCTTGAAGCCACAGCTACTCAGGATTAAGCAAGAGGTTTAACAGACAAGGTGACTGGACTCAAGATGTTACGTGGGTGTATTACACGGTGAGGTCACACCACCACACCATGATACACCACTTTCCTCACAAGTTGGCTGACCAAAGGTGTGGTCAGCCAGCCGCTCTATCAGCAGAAGCAGGGGTGCTACTGGAGCAGATTAAATAGTTTTATGGCACTTCATAACTTTGAACTCTGGCTTACAGGTCGTCACAAGTCAGATGGGAAACTAATAAATTCTGTATGAATAAAGTATAATTACAATGCTGCAGCGTAGGACCAAAAGAAAACCTAATTAAGCCTAAACAGTGACAGAGAGAAAAAAAATATTAATTTGCAAGAAAAATAAGTTATAGACAAATGCAAATAATGGAATAAAGGAACGAAATTAGAAGCATGAAGGACAGAGGGTACAAAAGAACATGGAAAATGAGGAAAAATGGTGGAAAAAAAGAAAAGGAGAGAAGAAAAGGAAGAATGAAGGGTGGAAACAAGAAAAGGAACAAAGAAATAAAGGAAAATGAAAGGAGGTAAAGAAAAAAAGCAGAAAAATATAAGGAAATAAGTAAATAACGAAGAAATGTGAGATGAAAGGATGGGTGATTGAAGGAACAAAGAGAGAAAAGAATTGATCAATGGAAGGAATACAAGAAAATATGCAAAGAAAGTAAGAAGGAATATAAAAAGAATAAAGGGATATGAAGAAGGCTTGAAAGCTAGAGAAAAGGACAGATGCAATGAGAGAAGAACCCAGAAGATTCCGTGAACAGGGAGATTGTTCAGGACCTTCTTTCCTGTGACAGGGGCCTTTCTGTCACTAAGCTAAAGTATGCCAGGTACACCTGTGATAAGCTTGGCAGACCCGACCTCTTTTCCCTGCCAGCTATCACTCTGAGGGACAGAAATTGGATACAATCCAGCTTTAGGGACTTCCGAAGGAGAGCGAGAGAACTGCTGGAGCTAAAGAAGCCTGCTACTATGGAGTATCAGCTGGTTCAAACCACCTTAAGGCTGGAACCCTATCTGGAGATGGAACCCAAAACTTGGAATAGGGTATTACTGACCACGTTTAGGTTTGGCCGGATTAGGAGTCAGCTCGCTTTTCCCCTGGGCTAGTTTGACCTCAAATTGATCTTGGTTTGCCCTTGTGATGAGCACTCTCTTCAAACTCTGCCATGCTTCATGTTTTTCTGCAGGTACTACTGCTGCTATACTAGAAGATTTTTTTTATCTCGCTCCTCATAGGTACCTCTGTTTTTAGATATATTCCAGCACTTTTGTATCTGCAGAAACTCCCTACCTTGGCAGTCTGCATAGATGTGGCTGCATTTCTTAGGCATGCTCTGCGTCATAGATAAACATATTTGTTTCAGCTGATCTGATGTCTTTAGAGCTGTGTAGCCTCCGGGCAGCTGCAAGGCTTTTTCCCAAAGTGCCCACCCCCGGGACATAGCAGTTTGCTCTGACTTGGCGGGAGCTTTGTCAGAGAAAACGATCTGCTGTCAGCAAGCGTGAATTGTGTTCCCACTTGCTGAGAGCTGAGGTGTCATCTGTTTCCCTCCCCGTAGAGATGCAGGAAGGGAAATAGAGAACAATTGCTTTCACACACAGGGAGCTGCATATTTAGCAGCTACCTCTGTGTCAAAGCAAGGCAGGCTCCTGCAGGAGGCGGGGATCCGGCTTGGACTGTTGGGGCCTTGAGGCTCACCCATGGTCCAAGTAGAGACTGCATGGCTGGGCCTTGGGGGATGGGGTCGCACGGCCCCCCTCCACCATTTGAAAAGCCCGGCCCCTCCCCTAAATAAAAAAAGAACGAAAAAAAGGCCGGGCCCTGGGGGATGGGGTACCCAGGGCCGAAATCGGCTGAGGAGGGGGGCTGCATGGCCCCCCTCCTCCATTCAAAAAGGCCTAGCCCTGTGGGATGGGGTCCCCGGGGCCGGACTTGGCCCAGGGAAAGGGTGCCACATGGCCCCTCTCCATAATAAAACAGAAACTCTGTTTCACCACTCTGGAAACGTGCCTCCTGGTGCACAACTGGTTGGGGGATGAAGTCCCCTTGGCTGCTGAGGGCACTTGGGGGCCAACAACCCTCCAGTAAGTACAACATAGCGGGATTGCTGAGAGGTTGTCAGAGGCCACACCCCCGTTCTCCACCACTCTGCAAATGCATCTCTTGGCTGGCGCACAACTGGTTGGGGGATGAAGTCCCCTTGACTGCTGAGGGTCCTTGGGGGCCAACAACCCCTCCTGTTACCTCCAGTAAGTCCCACATAGCGGAATTGCTGAGAGGTTGTCGGAGGCCATGCCCCCTTTCTCCACCACTCTGCAAAGGCGCCTCCTGCCTCATGACTTAAGATCTCATCAGTAATGTCATTTGAGATGTCATCAGTGATGTCATCAGTGATGTCACTGACCATGTCAAGAGTGATGTAATATGTGAGGTCATAAGCAGTGAATTGCGGAGGCATAAGTCATAGTTAGCTCTGCTAACTATAACTGCTGAGTTTCTCTGGTTTTGTAGGTGTGAAATGTCAGCCTAACTATAACGTCCCTGTAACCTTTGTTTTTTTCAGTGAATTTCTAAATATATATATATATATATATATATATATATATATATCAACAGTCCTATCCCACCTCCTGCACTGAGGGGGGATTCGAAGCAGGTACGGACCTAAAAAATGCCTCCACACAATCCAAAGTATTTCGCAGTTCTTTATTTTTCTTGAGCACCACAAAGTGAAACAGACAAGTGTCCGCCCTGACGCGTTTCGATCGCTCCACGGCGATCTTGTTCACATGACGCGCCACTGACGAATCACTACTCAAATACTAAGAATAGCCAATCATTACAAAGGACTGGTCGAAGTTAGTGCAAAGATATAAATAACAGACTATTACATGTGACTGTTTGAAAAAACAGACTCAAAATACACGATACACTTGAAAAATAAGCACAAGAATAAATATATACAATTAATGCGATATTTGATACTGCCCTAGGTTTAAAACATATAAAAGTTAAAAGGAGAGAGCAGATAAAAACTTATTTTATATCTTGATAAAATATTTTATAAAACAACAGTCAGAGCACATAAACAAAGTAAGATAGTGGTCAGTGCCACTTATTAATGAAGGGCAAGTGCTAATGATGAAAACTGACATATGTTTATCTAAAAAAACCCTCACCTCTCCTATACTTAGCATGTTATGAAACAAACCAAATGGGCATAACAAACTGTAATAAATCGCATCATGTAAAAAAATATATGTTATTTGTGCAAACAAGTGTAAATGTACTCAATTCCTAGTCCATTAACAATTACACAAAGCCGAAGCGAATGTGCAAATGTGCAAATATGTGCAAAATAAACCCTAATCACCCTATATACAAAAGTATATAAAAAGTAGTGGAAGCTGTGCAAAGGAGCAAAATTACTCATGAAAAACAACCAACAGGTTGTAGTCAAAGTGCTAGTGCTGAATGTATGTGTGCCAGAATCTACAGTACATATAAATTCAGTCACGGAAGTAGAAATACGGAAAAATTTCATATATTTACTACAAACAGTGAGGCCTTGGAAATTGAGACAGCACAATATAGAAAAGAGGAAGAGACACTGAGTCAGTAAAACACAAGCAGGACACATTAGCACTGAAGAAAAAGGAACTATAAATCCAGCAGTGCTATAAAAAATTATGCAAGTCCTCGCTCGTGTTAAGCCCATTGGGCATCTTAGTATCGAGGGTCATAATAAACAAGCATTGGCATAGCCAATAGGTCTCGCCTTTGGGACCTTATAAGTGTTTAGCCATGCAACAGTTGCATAACTAAATACTTATAAGGTCCCAAAAGCGAGACCTATTGGCTACACCATTTGCTTGTTACTCTATAATCGCGGCACCCGCGCTTTACTTTTAACATTAAAAGTAAAGCGCTTTAACATTAAAAGTAAAGCGCGGGTGCCGCGATTATAGCAAAAGTAAAGAAATAGAAAATAATCTATTTCTTACTTTTGCTATAGTCAGCACCCGCGCTTTACTTTTAATGTTAAAAGTAAAGCGCCGGTGCCGCGATTGTAGCAAAAGTAAAGAAATAGATTATTTTCTATTTCTTTACTTTGCTATAATCGTGGCACCGCGCTTAAAGTAAAGCGGGTGCTGCGATTATAGCAAAAGTAAAGAAATAGAAAAATAATCTATTTGTTTACTTTTGCTATAATAGCGGCACCCGCGCTTTACTTTTAACGTTAATAGTAAAGCGCGGGAGCCGCGATTATAGCAAAAGTAAACAAATAGACGCGCTCTCTGGTGAGGGAGGGGGAGGAGGGGTGAGGGAGGGGGAGGAAAGGCAGATGGCGCCTCGCCAGCGATGCGAGGAATGGCGCGTGCACGCCATCGTGAACGCCAGCTGGTCGCCAGCCGAAAGCCAGTGGGTTTGCACTTCCAAAACCCGCTTACTAAAACTCTGGGCCAGACCAGCGCAAGCGCTGGTGCAGGCCGAGACCTAAAAATGACTCTAGTTGTCGCAGCTTCCTCTCTCTGTTTCCTCCCAGAATAGAAATAGGGACTGGCCGATCACAGAATATTTTAAATCACTGACTCTGTTCTGGTGTACTGCTTTAAAGTGCCGGGCTACCGGGTAATTGGGGTCAGAATTGATGATTGCTCGCAAGTGCTGTAAGATCCTGTTAAACACTGGGAGTTTCGTACTACCAATATATTTAAGATGGCAAGTGCATTCCAACAAATATACCGCGTATTCAGTACGGCAGGTATAATGTTCTTTTAAAGGCACCGGAGTAGCACTGAAGGCAGTCAAGTACTCAGTTACATTGACCCCAAATTTACAAGCCCGGCAAGATGAACATTTAAAAAAAACAGATTTAGAAAGCCAGGTTGTTTTTGGTGTCAATTCGGGGCTGGATTTGACTGGAGCATCCCTCATAGAGGGTGCTCTTGTAAACGTAATAGCAGGAAGTGGCGGCAAGAGTGTTTTAAGAGTTAAATCTGTGAGCACAATGGGCCATTGAGCATATATAATCTTGCGAATTTGTTTTTCCTGCTTGCTGTAAATTGTTATTAATCTGATAGGTTGAATTTCAATATTGTCATCATCAGTTGTTGGCTGTACTACAGAGTCAAGATTACGTTCACTCTTCGGTATTAAATAAAACTCAAGTGGTTGAGAATTAGCTTTGTCCAAAGCCATCTGTAAGTTATGTTGCCTGTACCCACGTGCCAGGAAGCGATCAAAGGCCTCTTGCAGGCAATGTTTTAAATCAGAATCAAGACTGCAGATACGATGTATGCGAAGAAATTCGCCATACGGTATACTGCGGATCAAGTGCTGGGGATGTGAGCTGGTGGCATGAAGTGTGGAATTTCCGGCAGTATTTTTTCTGTGTAATTTAGTTTGAATTTTATTTTCATGAATATACACTTCTACATCGAGAAATTCTACCTTCTGTTCACTGATGGTGGCGGTGAAACTAAGATTGAGCTCATTGTCATTAATAGACGTCACAAACTGAGATGCTTGCTCCTTTGTACCATCCCATACAATGAATACATCATCAATGTATCTACAGTAATATTTGATATGGGTGTCCCAGATGTCCTTGTGATGTACCCTGAGAGCGTGCTCCTCCCACCAGCCCACCAGTAAACAGGCGTAGCTGGGAGAGAAACACGCCCCCATCGCCACCCCTCTCAGTTGTTGATACAAGATTTTGTTAAAAAGGAACAGGTTATTATTAAGGCACAAATCAATCATAGTTAGTAGCATACTGTTGTGATCATGCAAAAAATAGCTCTATCATTCAGAAAATATTTAACTGCCTGAAGTCCATCAGTGTGGTGAATGCTTGTATATAAAGAAGCTATGTCCATTGCAATCAACAAGCAGTTTGGATGCCATTCAACTTCAATAATTTTCCTCAAGAAATCTCCTGTGTCCTTGATGAAGGAGGGCAACCTGGTCAAGTGATCCTGAAGAAAAAAATCTACATATTTGGACATAGCTTCTAAAATGTTATTCCTAGCTGAGATTATTGGTCTGCCTGGCACCGGAGAAGTGCCCTTATGCACTTTGGGTATAAAGTACAAAATTGGTATAGTGGGGTGGTCATTCTTCAAGAAATGGTACTCATTCTTGGACAGAAGGCCTTGTCTCTTCCATTGCTGGAGATGTTTGAAGACTATGGGGCCGATTCCGATCTCGGCCGGTAGGGCTCCGAATCGGATTCGGCTTTACCGGATCCGATTCGGAACCCTATTTCCCGACCGATTCGTACGTGCGTCCGGGCGAGCGAGTACGATGCGTGCGCTCGTGAAATCTCCGACCGACTCGTTCGCAGGACCCGACCGCTCCGACCGACTCGCACGGGGACGACTCGCACCGCGCAATGGAGACATTCCCCGGCCGGGTAAGTACGATGCGCACCTCGACCGCTCCGACCGACTCGCGCAGTCCGGCTCCAAGGAGCTGTCGGAGCCGCACTTTGGGGTCCGTGTCGGACCCCCTGGAAGCGTAGGCACGCGAGTCGCACACAGGGGGAGCCATGGGTCCCCCTACACGTGCATGTACGGCGCAACCCGCATCGACGCGAACACGCTGTAGGGGCGCCCTTGTTCGCTGTCGTGCCCATTGAGTCAATGGGAGCCCGTGTACGCTGCCGTACGACTGGCTCCCATTGACTTCAATGGGAGTCCGACCGAATCGAGTCCGATGGCATACGTGCGCATCGTACTCGTTCGGTCGGGCTGCCAGGGTCCGATTCGGTCGGAAATCTCTCCGAGTCCGGCTCGGTCGGAGAGATTTCCGGCCCGAATCGGAATCGGCCCCTATGTCTTTTACTGCACTCAGGTACTGGCGGGAGACTATGCGATAGCAACTGGTATCAGAAAGGTGGCGTTGTGCTTCAATTAGATAGGCAGACTTAGGCTATAAAACAATATTGCCTCCTTTATCGGCACTGCTCACGATAACCTCATGTTTATTGCGTAGTTTCTTCATGAGGGCCCAGTAACATTTAGATCGATAGTCGTGATGGTAACGCTTTGAATTGATTGAGTTATTAAGTTGTTTCAATTCATTAATAACCATATCACTGAAAACGTCGATTGAATCCTTAGGCATAGGTGGATAGAAGGACGATGGAGGGCGAAAAGGACTAGAGGCAGCAACTCCCAAACTGATACCTTCTACAGACAAGCCCTCATTAGCAGAACTATCAACTTCTGAGTCCTCTCTCGCTAAAGATTGTAACAGGCGAATGGTTGATAAATCCTTAACTTGTAAAATGCTAATGTCAGTAGCTGCTACTCCTGCATCAGTAGGTTTCGTAGAGAACTTATTCAATTGGAAAAATTTCCTTAGTTTCAATTTCAATATATATATATATATCAAAAGCAAAGTGGTTTTAAAATGATTTTGCTTGCATTCATTTTGCATGGCTCCCCCAAAAATGTAATGGTCGGAACTATGGCTTACTAACAACATAAAAGACACAATTTCGTTAACCTCAGTTTAGTAATTACAAAACTCTCATCTGTAACTTCTAGGTGTAATCCATTGTTTTTATCATGGTTGGGTAGACTTGTTCCATTTAAAATGATGCTTGTACCTATTATACTTTTTACATTAGCTAGTACTCCTGCATCAATTCTATGTCATTATTTTAAAACAATAAATACTATATTAACCAAATTACAATGGAATAATAAAAGACCTCAGATGTTACTGTCTAAACTATTAACACTTAAGGAATTGGGGCAGGGGGTTAACTTTTCTAATTTTCGTTCCTATCATACTGCTTTTTTCTTAAATCAATCCAAATATTTTAACACAACTGGAATTTTGCATACTTCTCTTCTATGGATTGAAATTTGAATTGTCTTTTCTTCTTCATTTAATGAATTTTTAAAATGTTATCAATGGCCTTCTTACCTATCTTACCTATCTCTTCCAATTCTAACGAACGTATATACAAAACTACGTCGTATTTTCAATAATAAACATCTAACTTGCACTCATTTTTAGAATAATCTTTCTGGTATAAAAAAGATATTATGCTTAAAAGTAGGACCGTCTTCTGGAAATCTTGAAGAGATAAAGGTCAGACTGTAGATAACGCAACATGTATATCATTCCAACAGACACAATGGCATTTTCACTAACTCTTTTGCTCACAAATGTTCATTATTATACAATGCGATCTCACAAACACTGCAAGCACGTTCTTTTACAAATAGATCAGAGGTTTCTGATATACAAATCACATATCCCATAGTAGCGTCTTCCACTGCCTCAAGTATTTATAAAGCTATTGATACACCCAACATTACAAGTGATAAGACACACATTGAAATTCAATGGGGAAACAACTTTCATGTTTCCTGGTCACTTAAATTATGGAATAAAATTTGGACCAAAATCCGTAAATCCCCTACGGTAGCAACCTTACTCAAACACTATTTTTTTATTTATAACAGACATTTAGTGACACCTTTTTCATTCCACAAGATGACTCTTATCATTCCTTCAGATTGTTGGTCTTGTAAAAGAACATCGGCTGATTTACAGCATATGATTTTCTTGTCCTCTCACCGATCAGTTCAGGCTCAAAGTTTGAAACAAATTAATGATGTTTTCCAAAGCAATATTCCATTTTCAATTTCAAATGTACTCTTAGGTATATTATTAATTGATTGGAGATGTTCTGCGTATATTATTGATTTATTACTAGCTTTTGCTTTTCAACAAATTACTAAGAATTGGAAGGCTACTTCTGCTATTTCCTTTCAGGGATGTTGGTATGGATTTCTTCTAATCATCATTTGGACAAAGCATACGTACAACCCTTGACTGTGGCTTTATGCAGAGACCTTTTATGATCACCTGTTATACTTTGTATAGATGTATCTACTCCATCCTTTATTACACATTGTCCATCAATTGAAGAAGTTAGAAAACTCCTTGAATATTCCTACATATGGTTTTATCTTGTTCCTTATTTATTGTTTACTGCATTCTTATGATTACATTTCAAGTTATGCAGTATGTGGAATTATTATATGAATACACTATTCGATAGTTAATGCTGTTTATATTGATTACGCCACTGACTAAAATCCTATTTCTTCTCTCTACCTTTCTTTTCCACCTTTCTTTTCTCTTTTTCTTTCTTTTTTTTTATATTTAACAATTCTTTCAATTTTATACAATTCCTCATATTGTTAATTGTATTTAATGAACAATTATATCATTGTTTCAAATGATTATTTGTTATAGATTGCTATTTCTCCTGTTCTCTTCATAAACTCTTTTAATTAAAAAAAAAAAAGAAATACAGATGCTGATTTCAGATTGATGAACGTTTGGTACCTGGTATTAGTAGCATACGCATTGAATACAAGATAGTACTTGGATTCGAAGGTGTGTAGATGTGAATGCATTTGTCTCTGATGATGGTATTCCTATTGGCATGTTTCAGGTAAGAGTCTTGTGGAGAAGGCTGAGGTGCTGGATGGTAGGAATAGCAAAGGAGGTTGGATGCATGGATGTAATTTGGGGGTAGTCAGGGGTCGCCACTGCGACCTCTATCTTGCTCCATGCTACCCCTGGCACTTCCTTTGCGACCCCTGGCTTCAGAGTTTTGCCTCCTCTGGGAGTAGGGGTCACACAGGAAGTCCCTTGACCTTGCCAGGTAGGTCGCTCCCCACCACACAGCTCCGCCTGTGTTGTCTGCCCGCTGCTTCTGCAGGTAAGATCGCCCTCCGCTTGTGGCCCCGGTGCCCGCTTTGTCTGCTTGTCTCCCTTTTCCTTCCTGTGCCCCTCGCTGCCCCACTGTCGTTGTGCCCGTGATTTTGTCTGCTCTCCCCTTGTTTTCCTTTCTGTGCCCCTCGCTGCCCCACTGTCGTTGTGCCCGTGATTTTGTCTGCTCTCCCTTGTTTTCCTTTCTGTGCCCCTCGCCGCCCCATTGTCGCTGTGCCCGTGATTTTGTCTGCTCTCCCCTTGTTTTCCTCTCTGTGCCCCTCGCCGCCCCATTGTCGCTGTGCCCGTGATTTTGTCTGCTCTCCCCTTGTTTTCCTTTTCTGTGCCCTCGCCGCCCCATTGTCGCTGTGCCCGTGATTTTGTCTGCTCTCCCTTGTTTTCCTTACTGTGCCCCTCGCCGCCCATTGTCGCTGTGCCCGTGATTTTGTCTGCTCTCCCTTGTTTTCCTTTCTGTGCCCCTCGCCGCCCCATTGTCGCTGTGCCCGTGATTTTGTCTGCTCTCCCTTGTTTTCCTTTCTGTGCCCCTCGCCGCCCCATTGTCGCTGTGCCCGTGATTTTGTCTGCTCTCCCCTTGTTTTCCTTTCTGTGCCCTCGCCGCCCCATTGTCGCTGTGCCCGTGATTTTGCCTGCTCTCCCCTTGTTTTCCTTTCTGTGCCCCTCGCCGCCCCATTGTCGCTGTGCCCGTGATTTTGTCTGCTCTCCACTTGTTTTCCTTTCTGTGCCCCTCGCCGCCCCATTGTCGCTGTGCCCGTGATTTTGTCTGCTCTCCCCTTGTTTTCCTTTCTGTGCCCCTCGCCGCCCCATTGTCGCTGTGCCCGTGATTTTGTCTGCTCTCCCCTTGTTTTCCTTTCTGTGCCCCCGCTGCCTCTCGCCATTCCCGACGCTGCGTCCCCTGCGGCCCCGCCCCCTGACTGCCCATTCGCTGCCCCTGCCTCCCGCCTCCCAGCTGCTCCTCCCTCCCACCTCCCCATAACATGGCGGCCGCTGCGCGCCGCGCTCGCTGGCGCGCCGAAGGCGCGCCAAGGCAAGCCCGTCTGCGCCCGTCCGCGACTGGACCGCGCCCAGCGCCAGAACCCCTGGATCCCACCAACGCAACACTACTCGACGGACCTACGACGCCGCCACACTCACCGCACTCAATGCCGGCCGGAACCCTGCCTGCTACCGAGCCTCACCGAGACGCACCCACGGACCCTTCACCTGCCAAACCTGCCGATTCACCTGCCCCCGGACGTGCACCACCTCCGCCAAGTCGAGCAACAGCAGCAACCACCTGAAATGCATCCTGCTGAACACCCGCTCCGTCCACAGGCACGCCGTGGAACTCTGGGACCTGCTCGACGCAACAGCACCGGACATCGCCTTCCTCACCGAAACCTGGATGAACGCCTCCTCAGCGCCCGACATCGCCATAGCCATCCCGGACGGATACAAGATCACCCGGAGGGACCGCGTCAACCAGACGGGAGGAGGCATCGCCATCGTACACAAGAACACCATCCGCATCTCGACTAACTCCGACGAGACCTTCTCCGCCGCCGAACACCTACACTTCCAGATACACACTGACCCCAAGACCACCCTCCGAGGCACCCTCATCTACAGACCCCCGGGACCACGCACACTATTCAGCGAAGACATCGCAGACTTCATCAGCCCGCACGCCATGCCCTCCGCCGACTACATCCTCCTAGGGGACCTCAACTTCCACCTGGAGAACAGCAACGACAGAAACACCACCGCCCTGCTGGACAACCTCGCCAACCTCGGACTCAAGCAACTGGTGAACACGCCCACCCACTACGCCGGCCACACGCTTGACCCCGTCTTCTCGTCCAGCAAGCACATCTCCTTCAGCCACGCCACCGGACTCCACTGGACCGACCACAGCTGCGTCCACTTCAGCTTCAGAAAGACTGCGACCCACCACCACCCGCAACAGGCTCCCCGCCGGAGCTGGAGCAAGATCACCACCGAGCAGCTCACCGCCTCCCTCAGCCAGAACACACCCACCAACACAACGGACCCAAACGAAGCAGCCAGCAACCTCGCCAAGTGGCTGACCGCCTGCGCCGACGACCTCGCACCACAAAAACCCTCCCAGCAGACCCGGAAGCAAGAAAACCCCTTGGTTCACCAACGAAATCAAGGAATCCAAGAAGAACTGCCGCACTCTTGAGAAAACCTGGCGACTCGACCAGACCACAGACAACAGGACCGCCCTCAAGCACGCCACCCGCAAACACCACCAGCTGATCCGTGCCACCAAGAAGTCGGCACTCAAAGAACGACTGGACAACAACGCCCATGACAGCAAGGAACTTTTCAGCATCGTCAAAGAGTTCTCCAACCCCAGCGCCGGAAACAACGACATCACCCCTCGCAAGACCTCTGCAACTCACTCTCCGCGTTCTTCCACCGCAAGATCACCGACATACACAACAGCTTCGACGCACAAACAACGCACCCTACCGCCGAACCAACGCCCGCCACCACCACCCTCTGCAACTGGACCCCGATCAGCACCGAAGACACCACCCGCACGATGAACTCCATCCACTCCGGATCACCAACCGACCCTGCCCACACCACGTCTTCAACAAAGCCGACGCCACCATCGCACCCCATCTCCGGGACATCATCAACTCCTCCTTCCACACCGCCACCTTCCCGGAGAGCTGGAAGCACGCCGAGCTTACCGCCCTCCTGAAGAAACCAACGGCGGACCCCACCGACCTCAAGAACTACCGTCCCATCTCGCTCCTTCCGTTTCCGGCCAAAGTCATCGAGAAGACCGCCAACAGACAGCTTGCCGCCTTCCTCGAGACGAATGGATCCTCGACCCCTCGCAGTCCGGGTTTCGGGCCAACCACAGCACCGAGACCGCCCTTATCGCAGCCACCGACGACATCAGAACCCTAACCGACAACGGGAAACAGCTGCCCTCATCCTCTTGGACCTCTCCGCGGCGTTCGACACCGTCTGCCACCGCACCCTAGTGAAGCGCCTCAGCAACATCGGAATCCGAGAGAAAGCACTGGAATGGATCATCTCGTTCCTCACCGGAAGAACCCAGAGAGTCCGCCTCCCCCGTTCAGATCCGAAGCCACCGAAGTCATCTGCGGCGTTCCACAAGGATCCTCACTCAGCCCAACCCTCTTCAACGTCTACATGAGCTCCCTCGCAGCCATCGCACGCCGACACAACCTCAACATCATCTCCTACGCCGACGACACCCAGCTGATCCTCTCCCTCACCAACGACCCCACCACCGCCAGAGCCAACCTACACGACGGGATGAGAGACGTCGCCGACTGGATGAGGAACAGCCGCCTTAAACTGAACTCAGACAAGACGGAAGTCCTCATCCTGGGCTCATCACCCTCCGCCTGGGACGACTCCTGGTGGCCCCCGGCCCTGGGCACCGCGCCCAAGCCAACGGACCACGCACGCAACCTGGGCTTCATCCTGGACTCCTCCCTGTCGATGACCAGACAAGTCAACGCCTGCCTCATCTTCATGCTTCAACACCCTGCGCATGCTCCGCAAGATCTTCAGATGGATCCCCACTGAAACCAGGAAGACCGTCACCCAGGCACTCGTCACCAGCCGACTGGACTATGGGAACACCCTCTACGCCGGAACCACAGCCAAACTTCAAAAGAGACTCCAGCGCATCCAGAACGCCTCCGCACGACTCATCCTGGACATCCCCCGACACAGCCACATCACCGGACACCTGAAAGACCTGCACTGGCTCCCCGTCAGCAAGAGAATCACGCTCAGACTCCTCACCCACGCACACAAGGCCCTCCACGACCTGGGCCCAAAGTACCTCAACGACCGCATGACCTTCTACACGCCCACACGCCAGCTACGATCAACCAGCCACGCCTCGCCACCGCACCACGCATCCGCAGAACCACCGCCGGAGGAAGATCCTTCTCCTACCTGGCAGCCAAGACCTGGAACTCCCTCCCCACTCACCTTCGGCGAACCCAGGACCATCTCTCCTTCAGGAAGCAGCTCAAGACCTGGCTGTTCGAGCAGTAACTTACCCCCTCCCCCAGCGCCTTGAGACCCTCCCGGGTGAGTAGCGCGCTCTATAAATGCCGTGATTGATTGATTGATTGATTGCAGGGAGTAAGCTAGAGGTTGCAACTGAGACCCCTGACTAACCCCAAATGACGTCCATGGTTGGATGTCATCATATTGTTTATTCATTGGGTGATTTGAACAGTGGAGAGTTATCTTGAGAGTGTTGCGTGGCTGTTGTGGATTAAATGGGAATTTCTGAGAGATGATGACAATGAGTGGGTGACAAATTTCGCTCCACTGGCAGAGTTCATGGAGTTTTAGCCACTCTGCGTTTTGCTTGTAATGCGGAGTTCCGACCAAACTACGGCAACTGCCGCGTGGTGGAGTTTTTTCTTGCACACGGCTCACCAAGGGTAAGTTGGCAAGTGTGAGCGAGAATTGGCGTCCGCTCTGCCCATTTTCGGGTGCTAGGAGGGCACCCGGCGAGATTTTCTCAACACGGGCTGTCCCGGGCGGTCATGACTGTTCGCATTGAGAAAGCTGCTGCTCAAGTAGAAAATCTACTTGACTGGCAGCAAAAAAGCAGCATCCTCTGGTGAGCCACGTGGTGCTGTTCATGCTGATTTTCCAGTGCAGAACAAGCTTCTGACACTAAAAATCAGCGCGAGAAGCCAACGTGCCGATTTCCGCCAGCTCGCAGAACGCAGCTGAATCTCGTGGAGTTTTCATGTAACTGCACGGAATTCTGCGGAGTGAAACTCCACAAGTTCCGCCCACCACTATTGATGACTCACATGTTCAGGCTCAAAAAGCCTTGGTGTCTATGGGGCTTCTCTAGGTATGTGATGGCAAATCATTGGAGCAAGCTACCGGAACACATTTTGCTTCTAGTGTTGCAGACTAACTGAAAGCAATGAAGAGTTGATTGACTACGGTTCAGAGAGAAGTATAAGGGAGAGGAGAACCAGAGGATGCAGTATGGCACATGATACGACACAGTAGTAGGCACAGTAGCAGAGCAGGTGATGCAAAACCAGTAAGTAGAAATATTATAGGAAACAGAAGGAGATGCAATGCAAGATGAGTTTAGAAGAGGGTTTGATAAAACTCCTACATGTATAGGAGCAGGAAAAATAAGAGGTGTAAGCGTAGTAGGAAGGAGTAAGTGGAAGTAACAAAAGGGATTAGAGTAGGAAGAAGTAGAAATAAGAGCTTAGTAGCTATCAGTAACAAGCATTGGCATAGCCAATAGGTCTCGCCTTTGGGACCTTATAAGTGTTTAGCCATGCAACAGTTGGTGTTGTTGCACCAAGGATATTGTGCTGCTTAACTAAATACTTATAAGGTCCCAAAAGCGAGACCTATTGGCTATGCCAATGCTTGGATGCAAGGCGGAGGGGAGAAGGGTGCAAGGCGGAGGGGAGAAGGGGAGAATGGTGCAAGGCGGAGGGGAGAAGGGTGCAAGGCAGAGGGGAGAAGGGTGCAAGGCAGAGGGGAGAAGGGTGCAAGGCAAAGGGGAGAATGGTGCAAGGTAGAGAAGGGTGCAAGGCGGAGGTGGAGAAGGGTACAAGGCGGAGGGGAGAAGGGTGCAAGGGGGAGGGGGAGAAGGGTGCAAGGGGGAGGGCGAGAAGGGTGCAAGGCAGAGGGGAGAAGGGTGCAAGGCGGAGGGGAGAAGGGTGCAAGGTAGAGAAGTGTGCAAGTCGGAGGGGGAGAAGGGTGCAAGGGGGAGGGGGAGAAGGGTGCAAGGCAGAGGGGGAGAAGGGTGCAAGGCATAGAAGGGTGCACGGCAGAGGGGGGAGATGGGTTCAAGGTGGAGAAGGGTGCAAGGCGGAAGGGGAGAAGGGTGCAAGGCGGAGGAGGAGAAGGGTGCAATGTTGAGAAGTGTGCAGGGTGGAGGCGGAGAAGGGTGCGAGGCGGAGGGGAGAAGGGTGAAAGGCGGAGGGGGAGAAGGGTGCAAGGTGGAGGGGGAGAAGGGTGCAAGGTGGAGGGGGAGAAGGGTGCAAGGCGGAGGGGGAGAAGGGTGCAAGGCGGAGGGGGAGAAGGGTGCAAGGCGCAGAAGGGTGCAAGGTGGAAGGGGAGAAGGGTGCAAAGTGGAAGGGGAGAAGGGTGCAAGGCAGATGTGGAGAAGGGTGCAAGGTGGAGGGGGAGAAGGGTGCAAGGCGGAGGGGGTGAAGGATGCAAGGTGGAGAAGGGTGCAAGGTGGAAGGGGAGAAGGGTGCAAAACGGAGGGGGAGAAGGGTGCAAGGCGGAGGGGTAGAAGGGTGCAAGGCAGAGCATGAGGAGCATCTAGCAGCACCAGGCCGGTCAGCAGTTTTTACGGACCCCTATACAAACAACTACTGCTTAGGCCTGATGTGTATTAAAAGAAAATCACTTTTTAACAAATAAGTATGGCGCATTCCTACCAAGCTGAATCTGTCCATGTTGCCTGTTCACCTTCCCAAGACCAGCATGCAGTGTCGCGAGGGAATTCACTCTTTCTCCCGTGTGTTGAGCCTAAAAGTAGCACTGATGCTCTACTCTTGAGGATGGGGGAGGGTCAAGTGTAAGACTATCAGAAAAGGCTGGCCTCATGTGATAAGGGGCGTCTCCCCAGTGCACTCAGTGCAAAAAGTGTAACTTATTCTTCTCGGTTAATGAATATTTCAAAAAACTTTATAAAATTTTAGTTCGTCATGCATTTTTTCAATATTCTCATTCAGAGTATCTTGGAAGCAGTCATTATTAATTTATAATAATAGTTGTACAAGAAACGTGGTGATAAACATTCTTTTATGCCCAATGCATTTCGGGCTGTGCCCTTCTTCAGGGGCTGTAGAGCTGTAATGTAGAGGAAACTTGGGTTCAATACACGAACAGCCGATAGGCCGGGATCAAAAGTTAATGGAGTATGGGATGGGGGGGGTGCTTATGTGTGTACGGTGATACAAGCAGGATGGGTGTATCAAGTATCAAAACATGCACGGTGTCTCAGTGTAACGAAGGTCAAAGATTACAGTATCACTGAGTCTGCAAGATTAGAGTGCCAGTGGTTTAGTAGAAACAGCAACCCGTGAACTAGAAACATAATTATTAGATCATCGCGTCATACGGTAGAAGAAATGTAACGCGGGGTGGTTCATTTAAAAAGTAGCCAAGTGCAAAGAATAAAACGTTCACGTGGTGCCAGAATGGAATTTTTTTGTGAAAGATTCAGCGTACTATAAATGGTAACAGGGTGTTTTGTAGTTGATAATGTGTTAAGTAGACTTCGTGGCCAGAGAAAAGTACAACATAATGGCAGCGAGCATGCACACTGAAAATAAATATGTACGAACTGACTTACATAGAAGACTCGCCTATATACTCTGTTATCTGGTTCAACACTGTCAGAACCCAGGGCTTTAAGTGGGATGGCACCGGTGAGACCCGGCCCACTTAAAGCCCTGTCCAAACATCGTGAGAGATGATTAGAATGGTACAACCCCATTGTAACTAAACAGATAAAGTGGGTGAGAGGAAATATGCTTACCCGTATTAGTAGAGTGCAAGCGTGTACAAATATTGATGCGGGATACAAACACGAAGTGGTATTTCAGCGTTAGTGGTTTGAATCCGTGTGCGACCGGAAGTTTAAACGTGTCCAGACTACCACGGTGATAAGGGTAGAAGACAGACTGGTAGTTTTTGAATTACGAGAGCAAGCAAAATAAAGGGTAAAACGTAGACGATCAATGTCACATACCAACAGTAAAGTTGAAAAAGGTTCAACTATTGTCTGTAGAACCCTGCTAATAATAAAAAAATAAACAGCAAGCTGGTGATATCAGGATGCGAACACGGACGGTGTACGAAGTACATAATTGTTACCGGACAGTGGCTGACATAGGAGATGTACTAAAACATACCAAGAAAGATATAGAAGAAAAACAGTCAATTGATGTGCATTAGGGACATGTCGATGCAAGCAATATAAATGAATAAACATTGGAACATCAAGTACAGTTTAAAAATGCGGTGTAAGCAATGAAAACAAGTGACGGGCTGCTGGTGGCGAGCGTGAAATCCGCCATCTGTCCACTCCTGCAGATTCAGTATGCCGCGCGCGCACACAGTGATGCGGCCGCACGGCCGTAAAAGTGAAAGTGATTGCGATCGCGGGCTGTAAGGGTGCCCGCGAGCGATGCACTTAATGAGCCATGACGAGACAGGAAAGCCAGATGGCGCCTGTGCTCGTAACTGTGCGCGTAACCGCACGCTCTAGGCCACACGCATGCGCTGGCTCAGGCGAGACCTAAAAATACAAGTAGAAGTAAGAGCAGGAGTAAGAAGCTGGCAGTGTAGGAGTAAGTGTAGGAGTGCATTTAGAAATGGGAGTACATGTTGAAGTAAATGGGAGTAAGAATACAAGTAAAAGTAAGGAGACATGAATTAGGAAAAAGTATTAGTAAGAGCAGGCATAAGTAGGAATAAAAGTACTATCAACTAGGAATAAGTGTAGGAGGGCACATTAAATTAATTACATGAGTGAGTAGGAGTAAGAAGGAATATACTAGGAATTAGTAGAAGTAAGAATAGGGGCAAGTAGAATTAAACGAAGGAGTGAGGAGGAACAAGATTAGAAGTAAGTGTAGGAGTAAGTAGATGTAAGAGTAGAGGTAAGTAGGACTAAGAGTGGGCCAAAGTAAGCGTTTGAGTGTGAGTAAATGTAGGAGTAAGCAGAGGTAGGAGTAATAGAAACAGTAAGACCAGGAGTAGTAGGAGTAGAGGTATGAGTAAAATAGAAAGCTTAGAAACATGGCTAATGGGGTAGCAGTAAGAGTGGGAATAATCATAGGTGTTTGACTAGGTGATGGGGTGGGAGTAGGGCTAAGGTCATGAGAGGTGAGGCCATGGGTAGGGGAAGGAGAGACTAGTAACTGTGCAAAGAGTAGGGCCATGAAATGGAGAAATAGGAGAAAGGGCAGGAGTAAGGGCAGGTAAACAGAAGGAATAGCTAGAAGGGTGCAGCTCCATTGCAGTGCATGGGTGCTCCACTGTCCATGAAATGCAATGGATGCCCTTATCTGAAAGAAACAGTTAGTTATAGATTCCTTACCTTAGAATTACCCCCAGGCGTCAGACTGGATCCGGAAAGTTTTTCGTCAGCAGTACCCCTGCACGTCGGAAGGTGGCGTCGGTAGACAGCGCGTCCGTTGTCGGCGTTGTGGTCGCTGGGATGACATTGCGGTAGCTACTTAGACGCCGCCCTCGCGCGCTGACGTCAGTTCTTTCTTTTTCTGCGCCAGCAAGCGCAGATCCGGAGAGAGCGGTAACCTCAGTCACTTTTTGACTGAGTTTTTTGCGACTTTTGTCGACTTCTTTTTCGAGTCTATTCCTACTCCTGGTGCACGAGGGATGCCCGGTTTCAAGGCCTGTGGTTCCTGTACCCGACTGATGTCGGTGACGGATCCGCACCGCGTGTGCCTCTTCTGCCTGGAGCACGACCACGACCCTAAGTCGTGCTCCGACTGCCGAACCATGGCCCCGAAGTCTTTGCGGGAGCGGTCCCAAAAGCTCCTCGAGGCCCGGCAGTCCGCTCTGCGTCGTGCAAGGTCCTGGTCGCGTGGGAGGTCGAGGGACGATCGTGGAGCCATCATCACTCCTCTTCAAAGTCTTCGCACTTGGGGTCAGGTAAGTCGAAGCATAAGAAGAAGTCGAAGAAGCATCGTCGCTCTTCGACTTCCCTTCGTCCGTCGGCCGACGCGACGCAGGGTGCGGGTGGTGCCACTCCTGCGGGTCCGCGTGTGGAGCCTTCAGGGTCGGCTCCGGGTCTCCCTCCCTTCCTGGAACCGGAGCGACCCCTGCCCAGTTTCATCAATTTTACGAAGCGATGCACGCCATCTTTGGGCAGCCCGACTCCACCGGCGCGCCTTCGGGCCCCGCAGACTCAGTTGGGGGCCCTAGGCCTTCGACGCCACCGGCTCCAGCCTCGGCACTGCAGGGCCCCCTTGGATCCAGGCCGGCGCCGACTCCACCCGCACCACGTCTGCTGCCGATGCCGGCTGGCCCCCAGCCGGCATCGGCCCCGGGTTCCAACCCGACCTGGACATGGAGCTGGACCGGCATCGGCCAACGCCGGATCTGGCGCCGATGGGTACTTTTGCCCCTGTGTTCCACCCTGGCCATTTCCAGCCAACCTGGCAGCCAGAGGAGGGTGAGGAAGATTGGGAGGGATCTGGGGACCCTTTGTCAGACCAATTGGAGTACGAACCGGACTGGAGAGAGGAACTGGGGGATGCCAGTGGTCTGGATACCTCCCCAGACCTTGGCATGTTGTCTCCTCCTACCGTGGCTACGGAGGAGGGAGCGTCATACGCAGTGGTGTTGCGTAGGGTGGCCGAGGCTCTCAACCTCGAGCTTCCTACGGTGGCAGTCAGGATTAACCTCCTGACAGAGGTGTTTCAGCCGGCTGCGAGCTCTTCGGAGCCCCTGCTTCCGTTTAATGAGGCCCTCACGGACATCCTTTTGGGCACCTGGTCAAAGGCCCAACACAGGGGCTCCTGTGGATAGGATGATTGCCATATGCCACCGCCCGGACCTGGGCGACCCCACTTACCTCTCCCAACACCGCACCCCGGAGAGCTTGGTCTTCCACTTCCAAGGGCGCCTTCCCTACCGCACCACCGGAAAGGGAATCCAAAAAGCTGGACCACCTTGGGAAGAAAATGTTTTCTTCCGCCAGCTTGGGACTGTGGTCGGTAAACACTGCATGTCTGTTGGGCCGTTACACCCACTCTGTGTAGGATACGGTGGCGCAGGTGCTGCCTCAGTGCCGAGAGGGGGCCCGGGCCACACTCTCCCATGCCGTTACCGAGGGGAGAGACGCAGCGAAGTTTATCATCCGCTGTGGGCTGGATACCGCCGACGGACTTGGCAGGACGATTTCAACGTCAGTAGCCCTTCGATGCTATGCCTGGTTGCGTTCGACTGGTTTTTCCGGGGATGTCCATTCCACCCTTATGGACATGCCCTTTGATGGCTGTCGCCTTTTCAGCGACAAGGCGGACAACGCGCTAGAGCGCTTTAAGGACTCACGGGCTACGGCCAGGTCCTTGGGCCTCTCCACCACCCGCCCTGCACAGTCTGCCTTTCTCCCCTTTTGTGGCTACGGAAGGGGTGCCCCACTACGTCCCGCCCAGGGCCGCAGGCCAGCGCAAGCTGTTCAGCCACAGCGCGGCCGGGGACGTGGGAACCACAGGTGTGGTTCTGAGGGCCAGCGAGCGGGCCAGTCCACCACAGCCCCCTCTGCAGCAACCTCCAAACCTTCCTAGTCTGACCTTTCAGGGCCACCAAACGCCAGTGGGCAGCAGGATCCACCATCACCTCCCCCACTGGCGCACCATCACGTCGGACAGGTGGGTTTTGCAAATAGTCCGAAGGGGCTACTCCCTCCCCTTCGAGACTACCCCTCCCTCCATGCCACCTCAGTACCATCGCATGTCGGAGGATCACCTGGCCCTTCTCCAACAGGAAGTTTCGGCACTCTTGGCCAAGGGAGCCATCGAGCGCGTTCCTGTCCCAGAAGTAGGTTGTGGTTGTTATTCCCACTACTTTCTGGTGCCCAAGAAGGACAGAGGCCTGCGTCCTATCTTGGATCTCAGGAACGTCAACCGGTTCCTCCGGAAGGAGAAGTTCAAGATGTTGACGCTCGCTCAGGTCTTGTCTGCTCTAGACCCTGGAGACTGGATGGTAGCGTTGGACTTGCAGGACGCTTACTTTCACATCCCCGTCCTGCCGGCCCACCGGTGTTAACTGCGGTTCACGGTAGGCCACGAGCACTTTCAGTTTACCATGCTCCTCTTTGGCCTTACCAGCGCCCCTCGGGTGTTCACAAAAGTGATGGCAGTGGTCGCATCTCATCTGCGCGGATCAGGGGTCCCAGTCTTCCCCTATCTCGACGACTGGCTGTTGAAGGCGGGCTCGCCCCAGGCTGTCGTCTCCCACCTCCAGACTACGACCGATCTCCTGCATTCGCTGGGGTTCTCCATCAACGTGCCGAAGTCACACCTGATCCCCTCTCAGAAGCTCCTCTTCATCGGAGCGGTTCTGGACACAATGCAGTTTTGGGCTTATCCTCCCGACAGCGAGTCCGGGATAATCGGGCTATGATTCCGATCTTTCAGCCTCTGTCCCGGGTTTCGGTCAGGATGACCCTGAGGCTGTTGGGCCTCATGGCCTCCTGCATCCTGCTGGTCGATCACGCCAGGTGGCATATGCGGGCTCTGCAGTGGGACCTGAAGTTCCAGTGGGCGCAGCATCAGGGGAATCTGTCTGATTGCGTCCAGATCTCAGAGGGCACTGCACGACAATTGCAGTGGTGGCTCACGAACCAGGATTGGGTCAATGGCAGATCCCTCTCCCTTCCCCAACCAAAACAAACAGTGGTGATGAACGCATCCCTTCTGGGATGGGGCGGCCACATGGGAGAGGCGGAGATCAGAGGCCTCTGGTCTCCGGCGGAGTCCGGGCTCCACATCAACCTTCTGGATCTTTGGGTGATCCGACTTGCCCTCAAAGCATTCCTTCCCTCTGTCCGGGGGAAGAGTAGTGCAGGTGTTCACAGACAACACCACCGCCATGTGGTACTGCAACAAACAGGGTGGGGTGGGGTCGTGGAACCTATGTCAGGAGGCCCTCCGCCCCTGGACATGGCTGGAACATCAGGGCATATCTCTGGTGGTTCAACACCTGGCAGGTTCACTGAACACCAGGGCGGACGAACTCAGCCGCAGGTGCATGATGGATCACGAATGGCGTCTTCACTCGGAGGTCGTGCAAGGTCTCTTTCAGCAGTGGGGAGAGCCTTGGTTAGATCTATTCGCCACCGAAGAGAACGCGCAATGTCAGCAATTCTGCGTGTTGGAATTTCCAAGGCGGCACTCGCTAGGCGACGCTTTTCATCGCGAGTGGAGTTGCGGTCTTCTATATGCCTTTCCACCTACACCACTTCTGCCCAGAGTGCTGAAGAAGATCAAGCGCGACCGGGCCCAAGTCATTCTTGTGGCTCCGGATTGGGCATGAAGATTCTGGTGTCCGAGCTGCTCAACATGGCCATCGATCCTCCGATCCGACTGCCTTTTCGGGAGGATCTTCTGTCGCAGCAGCTGGGGACGGTCCTCCACCCGAACCTGTCCAGCCTCCACCTCCTTGCGTGGAGATTGAGCGGCGGCAGTTGACGTTGTTTGACCTGCCTCCCGAAGTCTGTGATGTAATCTTGGCAGCCAGGCGTCCCTCCACTAAGAAGGTATACGCCTGCAGATGGAATAAATTTGTGGCATGGTGCCCCTCTTTCTGAGGTTCTCTTGTTCCTCCTTTCTTTGGCCCAGCAGGGCTCTGCTCTGGGCACTATCAAGGGCTATCTCTCGGCCATTTCTGCCTTTCTTAGGCTTCCTGATCAGCCTTCTCTCTTCAAGTCCCCGGTTGTAAATCGTTTCTTAAAAGGCATTACACATCTCTTTCCACCTATCCCCTTCGTAATGCCTCAGTGGGACTTGAATCTGGTCTTGACCTATTTGATGAGCGCTCCCTTTGAGCCTCTTCACAACTGTCCTCTCAGACTCTTAACTCTTAAAACTGCTTTCCTGGTAGCCATCACCTCTGCCAGACGAGTGAGTGAGCTCCAGGCCCTTTCATCCAAGCCTCCTTTTCTGGCTGTACATCTGGACAAGGTTGTCCTAAGAACTCGTCCATCCTTCCTTCCCAAGGTGGTCACCTCCTTTCATATTGGCCAAACCATCACTTTGCCCACCTTCTTTCCGCCTCCGCATCCTTCGAAAGAGGAAGAGAGGCTCCACCGCCTGGACCCAAAACGTGCACTTTCCTTCTATCTGGATCGCACCAAACAGTTCCGGGTGACTGACCAGCTCTTTGTTGGCTACGTGGGCGCCAAGAAAGGTTGGGCCGTACACAAGCGGACCATTTCTAAGTGGGTCAACTTGTGTATTAAAGCCTGCTATTCTCTAGCAAAAAAAGGAGCCTCGAGTGGGGCTGCGCGCCCATTCCACCAGGGCGACGGCAGCCACTACTGCTTTGGGACGAGGGGTCCCTCTGAATGACATTTGCCAGGCGGCGACGTGGGCATCGCTGCACACGTTCCCTAAACACTACTGCCTGGACAGTCAAGTCCGGAGAGACGGCTTCTTTGGCTGTTCTGTTCTCCAGGACTTTCTGGTGTGAAGTTGGTTCTCAGACCCACCTCCGGAGTTGGTATTGCTGGGGTATCTATTCTAAGGTAAGGAATCTATAACTAACTGTTTCTTTCAGATTAACAAGTTACTTCCCTTGGGTAACAATATACCTGTAAGAAACATAGGTTAGTTATAGATTCCTTACCACCCCACCCATCCTCCCCGTTCTGCGAAGTGACTTCTAGGTTTAAGGACATCCTTTTAGGGCCCTAGTTTTGTGCAGGGCTGGGCGTAGTTTGCGGAGTTTTGCTACGCGGAACTCCGCGAAGTTACAAAAAACCTCTGCGAAGTTCCGCGAGTGGCGGAGTGCAGTGCGAACTGCAGTGTGTGCAGGTATTCCTGCCGATCGCGAGTGGGGAAAAAGCTCCGCTGCACATCGAGAAGCGGAGTTTTCTGCACTCCGCGAGCTCCGCGGAGTGCGGAGTGCAGAAAACTCTGCAAACTCCGCAAGCGGAGCGAAGTTCACTGCCCAGGCCTAGTTATGTGCACCAGTGGTCAGTGTCTTGCATGGCTCTGCGTTTCTGGCGCGGAAAGTCGTGTACAGAACTGACGTCAGCGCGCGCGGGCGGCGTCTAAGTAGCTACCGCGATGTCATCCCGGTGACCAAGACGCCGACGACGGACGCGGAGTCGACCGACGCCACCTTCCGACGCGCAGGGGTACTACTGACGAAAAACTTTCCGGATCCAGTCTGACGCCTAGGGGTAATTCTAAGGTAATGACTAACCTATGTTTCTTACAGATATTTCGTTACCGAAGGTAAGTAACTTGTTCTTTAGGTGGACTAACACCCACCTCATAACAGCCAATAATAAAAGTAGATACTCTTTATGGTTGATGCAAACATGAAAGACACTTTGGCAATGGCTGAAGGGAACTGGTCCAAAGCACCCGAAGACAGGAGTGGTTTGCCCCAAAGTGCCTCTCTATGCAAGGTTCTACTCTCCACGGGGAGAGATGTTAGTTGAATGTACCCTGGGCAAGGATGAAGAGATTATTTAGAAATGAGAGGGTTCGGAAACACAGATTTGACATTAGCTCATCATAAAGGTACAAACGAGACACATTAGAAAGGAAATGAGTCACATTAGAAAGAGTAAATGGGCATTTATTGCCACCCAGTGGAAAAAGTTAGAATTGTCAAATGTATCGTTGCTTAAAATGGGAAAACTGAAGGGAAGGGAAAGGAAGGGAAAGGGAATGGAAGGAGGGAAGAGAATGGAAGGAGGGCAGGGAATGGGAATCAGAAGGGGAATGGGAAAGGGAAAGTGGAAAGTTGAAGGAGAAAGGGCAGAGAAAGGGAAGGTAAGGTGAGGGAAGGGGAGAAAAAAGGAGAGGGGACAGAAGGGGAAGGTGAGAGGGAAGAGAAGGGGAGGTTAGGGTAGGGTAGGGTAGAGGAAAAGGGAGGGAAGAGGGTAGCGGAGGAAAGGGAAGGAAAGGGAATAGAAGAAGGGAAGGGGAGAGAAGGGGAGAGGGAAGAGAAGAGAAGGGGAAGGGAAAGGAAGGGAAGGGAAAGGAAGGGAAGGGAATGGAAGGAGGGAAGGGAAGGGTAGAGGAAAGGGAAGGGTAGGGTAGAGCAAAGGGGAGGGAAGAGGGTAGGTGAGGAAAGGGAAGGGGAAGGGAAGAGAAGAAGGGAACGGAAGTGAAGGGAAGGGGAGAGTTGAAGGAGAGAGAGCAGACAAAGGGAAGGTAAGGGAAGGTAAGGTGAGGGAAGGGAAGGGGAGAGAAGGGGAGAGGGAAAGGAGAGAAGGGGAAGGGGAGAGGGAAGAGGGAAGAGAAGGGGAAGGGGAAGGGAAAGGAAATGGAAAGAGGGAAGGGAAGGGTAGAGTAGAGGGAAGGGGAGAGGAGGGAAGAGGGTAGGGGAGAAAAGGGAAGGGTTAAGGGAATAGAAGAAGGGAAGGGAAGGGGAGAGGAGAGGGAAGGAGGGAGGGGAGGAAAGGGAAGAGGAAGGGAATGGAATGGAAGGATGGAAGGGAAGGGACAGGGCGAGGGAACAGGAGGAAAGGGAAGGGAAGAGAAGGGAGAAGGGAATGGAAGAAGGGAAGGGAAGTGAAGTGAAAGGAAGGGAAGGGGAAGGCAATGGAAGGATGGAAGGGAAGGGAATGGAAGACGGGGAGGAAAGGAAAGGAAGGAACAATGATTTGTGACATTCACGATTTTCATCCTTACCCTTTGAGTGTCTAAAATCTTTCTCTGCACTTCGAGATCACTTTCATAACTCCTTTCAGAGCAATCACTGAACAGTTGCTTAGCGATTATTATCAATCGCTCTTTTATGGGGGCATAGCCCTCACAAGACTTCAAAAATGAAACTTATGTGGATCTGTACACCCCTCTTTCAGAGAGTCTGACCACAGAACTTCCAAGGCTATCGCTCAAGGGTAAATGTAAAATATGGTATTGTTTATGGTGTTTAGTCTATTGCTAAATTGTATTTGATGTAACCTTTGGGGGCAGAGGTTGGTGTACGCGCATATGCTCCTCTCCTGCTTTTTGAATGTAATATTCACTCAGGTGTTAGTTATGATTGCTTGCTCCTATTCCACTGGAAGCCCTATATCTCTGTGAAGCGCTCTGATACCCTAACGAGTCACGTTCGCACGCTATAAAACACTAAATAAATAAATACAAAATAAATAACCTTTCATTCTAACAAAGCTGGAAGATTTAGTCAGAATATTTCTAAGCAGGTTCACATTTTGCACGCTCTTTCTATTCACGATGGCAGTACGCAGTAAAGGAACATCAGTTTTATTGCGAGCCATTGTGATAGTATTAAATATGAATTTGCACAATATAAAGTTCTGAAAAGGTTCTCCGTTTCATACAGAAATGGCAAAGCAGAAATGACATAAAAGTTCACCACATTGTAAATATTTTCTTTTTTTTTTAGATATGTCTTTATTAGTGTTTTCAATGTTTTAATAATGCATACATACAGGTGTTACTTACAATTTAAATCCAGCCAAGTACAGTATACATCTTTTTAAGTTCACCAATAATTATTTAACTTAGCATTCGATCTTATAGTCCAAGCTTTTTCCTGTATTTGACACAATTTTTTAGTACAGCTTAACAGTATTTCCTGTTCTAAAGTAACATTATGTGCTCTAGGGAGTCACAACTGTCCTGGCATCAATTAACCATATCTTATTTATCACAACTAACAATGTATCCCAGTCTCTGGGAAACAATTTAATTTAGTGTCGTCCAGTGTTGCCTCTAGTATTCTTTTCTTTTCTCGTACGTGTGGTCATGCACGTGTTCCTGCATATGATCTTAATTTACCACCAGAGGGGGGGATGGGCAGTGGGCGGGCCTGGGAGGGAAATATCTCTCCTTCCGTTCCCCCACGCAATCCCCCGCTCATGATCCTATAGAACAGTCTCTGTCACTCTCCGCACTCTGTCCACCCGCTCCTCCCAATGCCCGTCACCCCTGGTACTCCAAGCTCTCAGTACTCTGTACACAATTCTGCTATTAGGCGTCGACGAAGCCTTCGGGCGTCCTCTCGCTGTATAGCTCTTTCTTCTGCTTTGGCCCAGATGCCTACATTTTTTTCCCATGTTAACACTGTGGGGCCAACCTTGTAAATATTTTCATAGCTCTTGGCAAAGTTTCCGAAAGAAAATTGGAGCAACTTTATTTCCAAACAACGAGAAGAAAGCTACATTAGCATTTCTTAAACCAGAAGGGGGCAGTGTTGCACCTTTTTAACCAAGGAATTAGGTGCCAGAACGTCTTACTGCTTCCAGGTACAATGTGTATCTAACCTCAGCCCGGAGAACGCTTTGTGTAAAACTGATGAGGCCTGACAAACAAGCATTGGCATAGCCAATAGGTCTCGCCTTTGGGACCTTATAAGTGTTTAGGAAGTCAGTTCCAGGGTGAAGAGGAGGCAGGGGTGAGAACAGAGAAAAGGAAGTTAGCCCTGAGGTGAAGATGGGGATGGGTTAAGAACAGTGGAACAGCTGGTCAGTGTGTGGGTAAAGAGGAGAGAAGAGGATGGTTGTAAATAGAGGAGAATGTGAAGAAAAAAAAACAAAGAAAGGGTGGTAGCGCTGGAGTGAACCGAGGACAGGGCAGTATGTGTGGCGACTAGTGATCAGAAATGTAGTCAGAGTAAAGGGGGGGGTGCGACACAGAAATGGAAGGGCACTCGTTGTGAAAGTGAAGAGGAGGCAGCGGGACTGGAATAAGAACAGGACCGGGAAGTGCCATAAAGAGAGGGCCAGGTAGTGCCACCTTGAGGAGACAGCGGGACTGAAATAAGGAGCAGGGCAGTGCCATAAGGAGAGGGTCGGGCAGAGCCAGCGCGAGGAGACCCAGGGACTGAAATAAGAACAGGGCAGTGCCATAAGGAGAGGGCCGGGCAGAGCCAGCGCGAGGAGACCTTGGGGCCGAAATGTGGAGCCGTGCTAGCCTGTGAGCAGACTATGGGGCTGAAATGGGGAGAGTCTGTGGCGCGCATGGGTATGGCTACACAAGCAGTGGCGTAACGAAACTTGAGGGGGCCCCCTGCAAAGTATATGGAGGGGGCCCCCCTTCTCCGTGTCAGTCAAGAGCTCTCAGGCCAGCGACCCGCCATACTGCAGGGGCTCACCCCGGCCATAAAAAAAGGATTCTGGTTCCTCCATTGGTCACATCCGCCCTCTCATCGGGCGATTTACATACATCAGTAAATACTGCTGCTGCGCCCTCCAGCAAAGTTACATAACACTGCCTCCAGCTGGACCACCAAACACATCCTCCTACTTGATGATCCACCTTCAAGCGAAGCCCACTCCGTCAACCACCTCCAAACACAGACCACTGCCGTCGTGCCGTCTAACGCATCCATTAACTCCACTCTCACCCCTACGAAACCCGCAGTTATGCTTTTCCGCCCGCCTTTAAAACCACCCCTCGGATGTCACTGCGAACCCGTGACCGCCACCCACTGCTCCCCTGTCCACCACCGACAGAAAGACTGATGGCCGGTCCCCATCTAACCACTGCCTACCAGTAAAGACAGAGCCTTTCAGTTGCTGCCCTCCCCAATGCCACTGTGGTAGTTTAAAACATGTTAAACAATATCTTCAACTGACCACCCCAAAACAGTTCTTCCTGCTAGCCTCTACGGCATCAAAGCCGTTCCTGCTACTTTTCATCCTCTGCATGATGCACACAATAATATTAAATGTACAAAGGGTCCGATTTTTGTTTCCTCACGCCAACATTAATTTACACTATGTACCCCACTAAACCATACCTCCTGTCAAAGGCAAACCTGATCCCATGTGTAGCACCAGTCAGCAAGTACCCCAAGGACAAACACCAGAGAGAATGTGCGATTCATGTAATTAAACATATAGTGACAACGTAGCATTTCCCCACCCACTGTCAGCCCAGCGAAGTCTGCAACCGCACAGTAGCCATCAATACCGGCAACATCTAAGAGCATTTCCACTTCGTTTCAATGGCAGCTCCTGATACTTATACCTATGACTTCTGGGCGGCATCTACCACAGACCACAGCATTCTTTGTCTCCCTAAGACTAACTGAATGCTGTCGGTGAACGCTTCTCTTCCCCCTTCCTTACTAATAACTAATGGAGGATAATGAAAAAAATGTATAGAATTTTCTTATGCAAATAGCGTATCAAGCACTTGCTGCCCGCAGTCCTCACCAGATCCACACGTATCAATATTCTGCTATCGCACCATCCTGTCAATCCTATTATTATCTGGAGATGTTTTGATCCCTTCCGTGAACTGGGAAAAGCAATACCTTGCACGAAAACAAGTCCCTTTAAAACCTTCGCTACTGCTTAGAAGTGTGGATGTTAATAGAGACGTAGGATGATTTTTTGCATGTCTGCCAGACACTTGTTTCTTCCCTGCATGCGCACACAATGCAACAATACAATTTAGCTTAACAAATTGTTCAGAAATGTACCGGAAGGTAAAGAAACAGCCCATATTATTTTTACAAAGAAAAATAGACAAACATCCATTTTATACCCCATGACATAAAAGCCTTAGCGTGCACAGCTTGCACAGCTTGTCCAAATCCATGCCACCTAATTCAGCCCTGCCAAGTACCACGCATCTGGCGTTAGACTAACGCATTTAAGTGTGGTGATACGCATCACCGCACTGAAATGCAAAATCACGCATAACAGGCATCGCGCCTCCTCGGGTACCAGTGTTGCTAATCAATGCTGGTGTAGTATTATTTCCATGTGGCCGCCGTCTGTTTTCTGGTGCTTCTCCTGTCTCCTAAACGCGATGCGGTAAATTTCGTTATGCAGTACAGCTGCCTGTTTGGTAGTCCTGTAATGAATGTCCCTTTTCTATGCCCACAACATTTTGCCGTATTTCCGTAGTATGTCCATAAAGTTAGGTCTCGCAAGGATTTGTTGCAGGCGCGCGCCATGCACCGGCAGCCATACAATGTCAGCCGTTTCGAGTGCGACATATGCAAGGACTGGTTCCTGACGGGAGCTAGGGGCTTGAGAAGGTCACCGGAGCTCTGGAGTGGGTGATGTTGTTACCCGTGATAACCTCCGCTTCCCTGCGGGGAGCGATGTGCAAAAACGGCCGCTCTGCATGGCGGAGCCGGGATCTAAGATTCCAACACGATGATACCACAGCGCTGAAGTGCCCAATTTCATTGCTGTTTTGTTGTTGGGGGAACGGAAATAACGATGAGTAAGTATTAAAGGAATAACATGCGGGAGTCTGTTTCCGGCCTGATTCCTACTTGTTTTTTTCGAAACTTTCACATAGCGGTAATAGCTACTTTCGGCAGCAGACATACCGGAATGAAAAACAAAAACGTTAATTGTGAAGGTCCCGTAACTCCTGCGACCTAGGTGTATTGGTAACTCTTACCTGTGTCAGAGCGTTTAATTTTTTCAGATGCAAGATAGATATATAGCTGCACTGATTCGGGGTGTTACATTGAGTAATTGCTAAATGAGTGACAACGGTTCCGAAAGCGTTACTGTACCCAGGTGACATTGTATTGATACCGCACAATACACTCTCGGAGTGCACAGACATAACTTCCCCTCCCCTTACTGCCATGAATTATTGCTCCTCAGAGGGTTAGTGCCTCCAGTCATCTCTCGTAGTTCCACCTGTTACTGTGGTCAGTCACCTTGCAGCCATCCAACGCCTGTTGGCCCTCCCGCGGTCCTCAATGCTCCTCTTTTGACTAAAGTCCATCGAGAGGCATGATTTAACAGTCTACTATATTGCCTCATCCAGCCTCTCAAGTTCGGGCCTCTGCCTGCTGGTCGCAGGCCCGTGAGGCCCAATTTACACACACACAGAAGAGGCCTCAGATCCCCCTCCGTCCAACAGGTGTTGTATTAATGCACCTACAGACCTTGCTCCGCAGACGAGCTGATTGCGCCGAGGGTCTAGGTGCCTACCGTGGCACAGGGAGCTGTGGCCTAACTCTAGTCTGGGAGCATCAGGGGCACCACTGCACATACTGCTTCAGGCTTGGATCTCCCCTCCTCACACTCCTGGCTAAATGGACGAAACACTGCAGACCAGGGCAGTCTAGACCACTTAGTCCTAAAACATGTTAGATCCCAGTTGCACCCTACCTCAGACAGAAGATCACTGAGGAGGCACTAGAGGGTAGGTCACTGGGTCTTACTGTGATTTTAGCATCCCAGAAACGGACTGATTACTCATAGATGAAAGCAGCTCTTTTTGGAAGGTTTAATCTGACCACAGATTAGCATTTAAAAAAACTTTGCAGCATTTCTACGCAGAGTAACCAGACATTATGGGAGGCCCGATTGGACCTTGAATGAACTGCCACTTTTAAAGTGCTGGAGTAAGTGTAACCTGGCGCAGGCAAACCTCTGATTTCTGCAGAGAACATCCTATGTATTTATTTTGTAGAGTTACATTAACATGAAGCTGATGGAAAACTGCTTGGCTCTTGAAAGTTTGCAAAGACAACTGGCAGGCTGGTCACCATGAGGGTGCTGAGGAATACACCTCAATTAGAGCACATTTTCACACTGATTCACTCATAGATGCCAAGGTTTCAGATTGGTAAGTGTGACGTTTTCATAATTTAACTGTAATAATGGGTGACATTCACGCAGTCTGACTCTGCTCAGTTTTCCATAGCCTGCTGTTAGCGCACTTTAGTTCAGTGACTTTCTTAGAGTTTCTAGTTGCTCAAATGGGTGTAATTTCTAATATTTATGTGTTTCCCTCCTCTTCATTGCTTGATTTTGCACATGAGAAAGTGTCACTCATAGTCGTTGAAATGTAACTCATAATTACACTGAAATTATGAAAATGTCACACATCGCAATCTGAAACCTTGGCAGCTATGCTAAGTCTACCACACACAGCACATTTGAACAGCTCATAATTCCATGCCACACAACTCAACTATAAATAATTTAACCCTACAACATTCCATACCACATAATTACAATCCTAAAAATTAAAAAACACATATTTCCACTTCACTCCATACCACATAATTCCACATCACATAACATTCCACACAACTTAATACCACTCCAAACCACATAATTACACTCCACACAACACAATTCAACTACACATAATTCCACTTCAACCTATATAATTATACTTCACACAACATATTTACACTCCACTCCAAAACACATAATTACCCTCCACAAAATACAACTCTGCAACATGCTGCATAATTCCACTCCGCACAATTATACACCACACCATGCCACATAATTCCACACGTCACACAATTCCACAATTCATCCCCACACAATTCATCACACAACATAATTACACTCCACATAATACCACTCAGCACCACCTAATTTACCTCCACATATTTATGCTCTACTCCATATTGCATAAATACACTCCACATAAATCCAGTCTATGCCACGTAGCAACATTCCACATAACTACACTTCACACCATGCCTCATAATACCATACAACATAATTTTCACTCAACAGCGCACACTTCCACGTCACACAAATTCAACTCTACACATTTCCATTCCACACCACATAATTCAACAACAAACTACATAATTCAAACCAACAACACAATTAAACAACACACCACATACATCCAATCTACACCACAAAATTTCACACCATGCTACAATATTTAACAGCACACCACATAAGTAAACTCCACTACATACCACTCCACAACACAAAATACCATTCCAGATAATCTCTCTCCAAGACACACAATCCCACTCCATGACACACAATCCCACTCCACATAATTCCAGTACACTCAATACCACACAATTACTATCCACATAATTACACTCACACCATGCCACCTTATTTCACTACACAGATCCAATCCACACAACACAATTCCACAACGAACAATTCCAATCCATACCATATATGGCTTGCATATATGCAAATGCATATATTGCAAAACCATGTATTGCAAATGCTTGTTTACCTTCCAATGCGTCCCAGCAGATCCTGTTCCTGGAGCTGCAATCTTTCTCCTGCCCCTGTCAGCTCTGAGGCCCTGTGGTGAACGCTCTCTCTGGGGCCCCCACCCCCCTCCTTTTTCCGGGCCTGGCTCTGACTGAAGAGAAACAATGTAACTTGTTACTTTGTTTCTCTTCAGTCCTGGGTCAGCGCAGGAGCTCAGAGCAGGCTGCACACTGCAGCTGCTTTAGAGCAAGCCTCTCTCTCACAGCTCTCTACCGAAGAGCTGAGGGGGCCCCCTTCACCTACTGAAGACTGGGGGCCCCCCGCACCGCGGGGGCTGCGGGGGTGTTTGTTACGCCCCTGAGAGCAGGCTGCAAACTGCAGATGCTTTAGAGCAAGCCTCTCTCTCACAGCTCTCTACCGAAGAGCTGAGGGGGCCCCCTTCACCCACTGAAGACTGGGGCCCCCCCGCACCGCGGGGGCTGCAGAGGTGTTTGTTACGCCCCTGAGGCTAGTTTCCCTGCAGACTGAGGCACCTGCTTCCTCTTTAACGTCTGCACTGAAGATGTTGGGAGTGTTGTTGTCTTGCCACTGCGCTATCTTGCTCCAAGCTAGCAGTCGGCTGCATTGGTACCAGAGGATCTTCTTCGACCGGATTGCGAGGCAGGGGTAGCAGGAGGTATTGTTGTGCTCCGGAGCCAAGGAACAGTTGCAGGCCAAGCGGTGATCGCGCCACGAGCATTTGTAGTGGCACTTTGGACAATACTGAAAGGGGGTCCTTTCCATCACGGCCTGCACATCCTCAAAGCGGGTGGCCGAGGAGAAAGGAAAAGGGGGCCGAACCCCCAATGAAGTATTGACGAATATCTTTGGACAGACCCAGCAGGACAGAGATGATAAACTGCAAATGCGATTGCTTTATGCCAATGAGAGTAGAAGCCCTGGAACGCCCAGACGATAAATGACACGTCCAAACAATGGCGGAAGAAAACAATCTAACAATGGAACTGATGATCATGCGCAATACTAGTCATAGGAGTGTCAACACCTCGTGATTCTAAAGAGTTGCACATGTCCAAGCCCAACACTCGATGGCAGGAGTATGCAGAGAAGGTGTATCCGCATTGACACATGCTATGAACATATTGTTATACCTGAATATCTTACCCAAAATATCGAGGATAGAAATACATGGAGGTCTGTATGGATGTTCTACACCCAACTCCACATATATATATTCTGACACTATATGGATACTTAAGATACGTAGATGTGGACTTAAGAACTATAGTTCCCTATATGCACTCCCCTTTCGATATCTTGGACCTCAATACTTTAGCTACGTTATTAAAGTATCACGATATTTCCTACTCGATATTTCAGACTACAACCTAAGGAGTGAGATTGCTAAGTGGAGTTCAAAGATAAATTCGTCATCCCATCTGTATAAGATATTAAGGACTTAAGTTTGGCAACAGAGCAAGAAGAATAACAACTCAAGGGAAAGACAAGTTAAATGTATAGCTGTACATAGGCACATGCTGCAACAAAGCATAGTGAAATGCTTTAATATTCGAGACAAGCCTCCAACTCAATCTCAAGGTTTGCCAACTTCTTGCTAGAATGTCAAGGGACATTAAAAACATTTTCAACACACAGAACAGCATTAGCTATAGTAGTACTCAGATTTTTGGCTAAAGTCATTCAATAAGTAACATTAGCATCTCCATGGCATACATCTTTAATACAGAAATAACCCTTACAAACCTTTTTATCTCTGGTCCGTACTTCTCCATAGAAATCTAGTGCATCCTGTGGTTGTAAAGATTTCTTTCGATGTAGCAAATATGCACATATCGTAACACCGTTTCTTCCCTTTCCAGCTTTACAGTGAATTGCCGCAACATGGTTGTCATTTTCACTTAACCACAGGTCAAGGTCTTCGCAAAAAGGTTTGATAAGCTCTAGCTGTGGTGGGTTGTGGTCTTCAAAAGGATACTGTGCAACTAAATGATAAATAGGTGTTAAAAGTTTAGTACAAAACAATTCACAATTTCAACATTTTTTTTTTAAAGTGAAATGGTTACTTTAGAGTGAAAACACAAAGCTTTTGTCACATTTTTGGCAGCAATAAAAACAAATTGACTGGGCATGTTGCATTTCTATTAAAGATCTATTGCTAATACATCTCAAGGTAATTTATGAACAAGGGACAGAACGTCCTATGTACAAAAGCTAAGAAACCGAAAATACTTAAAAATCAAACACCCTTGTTTTATTATACAGCAAAGAATGCTGCGTGCACACTGGCATTGATTAATGTTGTTCTTAATTGAATGTTCGTTCCTGGCTGCGTTTTCCAACCTCAGGAACATCATCGTAAAACAAGCATTGGAAATGCAATCGGTCTCGCATTTGTTTGAGTTAGAGCTATTGGCATTGTAAATGGTAATGTCTTTTACCTATGTGTTATGAAGTGTATGTATGTGGTGTGTAGTAGAATTTTGTGGGTTGGATTGGATTAGTTAGTTGTGTAGCATTGAATTCCTTGGTGTGGAGTGGATTTGTGCTGTGGAATTATGTGGCATGGTGTGATGTGGAAATATGTGGATAGTATTTATGTGGTATTGGTGTACTGGAATTATATGGAGTGGGATTGTGTGTTATGGAGTGTAATTATGTGGAATTGCATTTTGTGTTGTGGAGTGGTATGTAGTGGAGTTTAATTATGTGGTGTGCTGTTGAATTTTGTGGCACAATGTGTAATTGTGTGGTGTGGATCGGATGTATGTGGTGTGTTGTGTAATTGTGTTGTTGAATAGTATTATGTGATTTGGTGTCAAATTATGTGATGTGGATTGGACATGTGTGGAGTTGAAATGTGAAGCGTGGAACTGTGTTTCTAGCTTTGCATTTGAGAGCTATTGGCATTGTCAATGTTAATGTGTTTTAGCCAAGTGTTATGGAGTGATTGGATGTATGTGGTGTGGATTAGAATTATGTGGGTTGGATAGGAATTGTTTGTTGTGTAATAGTGTGGTTTGGAATTGTGGGGTGTTGAGTGAAGTTGTGTGTAGTGGAATGATGTGCAGTGGAATTGTGTAGATATATATTATGTGGCATCTGACCCTGCCTTCAGGTTAGGTCGCCCCCACGCCGCTGCCGCCTGCTCACCCTGGTCTCCTGCTGCTGTCTCCTGCTTGACCTGCCCGCTTACTGCCTCCGCCTGCCCCCGGTCTCAGCCGCTGCTGAGCCGGTCACTTTTGCCGCACTTTTCCCGCCGCTGCCTCCCTGCGGCCCCACCCCCCTGTCAGCCCATTCGCCGCCCCGCTCCCGCCACCCAGCTGCTCCTCCCTCCCATCAGCACTCTTAAGGAAATCGCGAAGCGGCGCAGGGAGCGACCTCTGACCCTGCCTTCAGGTTAGGTCGCCCCCACGCCGCTGCCGCCTGCTCACCCTGGTCTCCTGCTGCTGTCTCCTGCTTGACCTGCCCGCTTACTGCCTCCGCCTGCCCCCGGTCTCAGCCGCTGCTGAGCCGGTCACTTTCGCCGCACTTTTCCCGCCGCTGCCTCCCTGCGGCCCCGCCCCCCTGTCAGCCCATTCGCCGCCCCACTCCCGCCACCCAGCTGCTCCTCCCTCCCATCAGCACTCTTATGTAGACCGCGAAGCGGCCGCGCAGCGGGCGAGCCGCTGGCGCGCCAAAGGCGCGCCTAAGGCAAGCCCGTCTGCGCCCGTCCGCGCCTGTACCGCGCCCAGCACCAGATCCCCTGGCCCCCGCGACCGCCACAACACCCGTCTCCACTACGCCACCGGAGCCCTCCACGCACTCAACACCGGACGTTCAAGCTCCTGCTACCTGGCCGCCCCGAAACGCACCCACGGACCCTTCACCTGCCGAAACTGCAGCTACACCAGCATCCAGCCTGCCAACCCATCCGCCAATCAATCCAACCACCTTCGCTGCATCCTCCTAAACACCCGCTCCGCCAGGAAACACGCCGTCGAACTCTGGGACCTACTGGACACCCACACCCCTGACGTCGCCTTCCTGACCGAGACCTGGCTGAACCCCTCCTCAGCACCCGACATCGCCATAGCCATCCCGGAAGGCTACAAGATCATCCGCAAGGACCGCACCAACGGAGTAGGAGGAGGAATCGCCATCATCCACAAGAACACCCTCAACATCTCGACTAACGACGCTGACACCCTCTACACCGCCGAACACCTGCACTTCCAGATCCACACCGACCCCAACACCACCCTCAGAGGAACACTCGTCTACAGACCCCCCGGACCCCGACCACAGTTCTGCGACTCCATCGCCGACCTCGTCAGCACGCACGCCCTCGCCTCCATGGACTACATCCTCCTCGGGGACCTGAACTTTCACCTCGAGAACAACAACGACCCCAACTCCTCCACCCTGATCGATAACCTCGCCAACCTCGGACTCAGACAACTCGTCACGACGCCCACCCACTCCGCCGGCCACACGCTGGACCCCATCTTCTCAGCAAGCATCCACGTCTGCTTCAACCACACCACCGAACTCCACTGGGCTGACCACCGCTGCATCCACTTCACCTTTCGGAAACCCGTCACATCCCACCGCACCCAACAGATGCCACGCCGCTGCTGGAGCAAAGTCACCGATGACCAGCTAACCACCACCCTCGCCCAAAACCCACCCGCAGACCCGACCGACCCGGACGCCGCAGCCCACAACCTCAGACAATGGATCGAAGCCTGCGCCAATGCCCTTGCCCCATTCAAGAAACTCACCACCAGCCACACCAGGAAGAAAGCGAGCTGGTTCTCCCAAGACCTCCAGGCATCCAAGAAAACCTGCCGTAAGCTAGAGAAGAACTGGACCCGCGAACGAACCCCGGAAAGCTACGCAGCTCACAAGGACGCCACCCGCAACCACCACCACCTCATCAGATCCGCCAAGAGAGCCTCCTTCAAAGACTGCCTAGACAACAACGCACACAACAGCAAAGAGCTCTTCAACATCGTGAAAGAACTCTCCAACCCCAACTCCAGCGCCAACGACATCCCACCCTCGCAAGAACTATGCGACTCACTGGCCACCTTCTTCCACCGCAAGATCACGAACATCCACGACAGCTTCAACACCACGATCGCCATGGCAACCACCGACAGCTTCAACACCGCGACCGCCCCGGCAACCACCGAGACACCCACGACCACCACTCGCACCAACCGCCTGACCTCCTGGACCAACATAGACATCAACAACACCATCAAGATCATGAACTCCGTACACTCCGGATCCCTGACAGATCCATGCCCACACCACATTTTCAACAGGGCCAGCACCGTCATCGCACCCCACCTCCGGAAGGCCATCAACAGCTCCCTCGAGACTTGCGACCTTCCCTGAGGACTGGAAACACGCCGAGATCAACGCCCTACTGAAGAAACCCACGGCTGACCCCAAGGACCTCAAAAACTTCCGACCCATCTCCCTGCTCCCATTCCCGGCGAAGGTCATCGAGAAGGCCGTCAACATACAACTTACCAGGTTCCTCGAGGAAAACAGCATTCTGGACTCGTCCCAGTCCGGATTTCGCCACAACCACAGCACCGAGACAGCCCTCCTAGCCGCCACCGACGACATCAGAACCCTGCTAGACAACGGTGAAACCGCGGCCCTCATCCTCCTGGACCTGTCAGCCGCCTTCGACACGGTCTGCCACCTCACCCTACGCGCACGCCTCCACGACGCAGGGATTCAAGAGAAGGCCCTGGACTGGACCACCTCCTTCCTCTCCGGTAGAACACAGAGCGTCCGCCTTCCTCCCTTCCGCTCCGAAGCCACCGAGATCATCTGCGGCGTACCCCAGGGCTCATCCCTCAGCCCCACGCTGTTCAACGTCTACATGGCCCCGCTCGCCCGCATCGCCCGACTGCACAACCTCAACATCATCTCCTACGCCGACGACACCCAGCTGATCCTCTCCCTCACCAAAGACCCTCACACAGCCAAAACCAACCTCCACGAGGGAATGACGGCCGTCGCCGACTGGATGAGAAACAGCCGGCTGAAGCTGAACTCAGACAAAACGGAGGTCCTCATCCTCGGGTCCACCCCCTCGGCTTGGGATGACTCCTGGTGGCCCTCCTCGCTGGGAACGGCCCCCACACCCACCGACCATGCACTCAACCTAGGGGTCATCCTCGATTCCACCCTCTCCATGACGAAGCAGGTCAACGCCGTCTCCTCCTCCTGCTTCAACACCCTCCGTATGCTTCGCAGGATCTACAAGTGGATCCCCACCGAAACTAGAAGGACGGTCACCCAGGCTCTCGTCAGCAGTAGACTGGATTACGGAAACGCCCTGTACGCCGGAGCCTCGGCGAAACTCCTCAAACGGATCCAACGCATCCAGAACGCTTCTGCACGTCTGATCCTCGACATCCCGCGCTGCAGCCACATCACACCCCGCCTGAAAGACCTGCATTGGCTCCCCGTCAACAAGAGGATAACCTTCAAGCTCCTCACCCACGCACACAAAGCACTCCACAACACCAGACCAGCGTACCTCAACTGCCGCCTCAACTTCTACACCCCCACCCGCCAGCTCCGCTCCGCCGACCACGCCCTCGCCACCGTTCCCCGCATTCGAAGAACAACCACCGGCGGTAGATCCTTCTCCCACCTAGCCGCCAAGACATGGAACACCCTCCCCCTCCACCTACTGCAGGCACAGGACCTACTGACCTTCAGGAGACTGCTCAAGACCTGGCTATTCGAACAGTAGCAGCTCCCCCCCCTCCCCTCAGCGCCTTGAAACCCTCACGGGTAAGTAGCGCGCTTTACAAATAGATTGATTGATTGATTGATTGATTGGCATCAAGTGTATTGAAATTATGTGGAGTGGGATTGTGTGTTATTGAGTGCAATTATGTGGAGTGATATTGTGTGTCGTGGAGTGGCATGGAGTGGAGTGGAGTGGAATTTTGTGGTGTTGAATTTTGCAGCATGATGTGGAATTATATGTTGTGAATTGGATATATGTGGTGTGTAGTGGAATTGTGTTTTGTAGTTGAAATATGTAGTTTGGTGTGGAATGGAATTTTGTGGAGTTGAATTGTGTGGCATGGGACTGTGTGGCATTGAGTGAAATTATGTTGAGTGTAAATATGTGGTATGGTGTGGAGTGTATTTATGTGTATTGTTATGTGGCATAGAGTGGATTTATGTGGGGTGTATTGATGTGGTATTGAGTAGAGTGCAATTAGGTGGAGTTGAATTGTGTTGTTGAGTGGTATTATGTGGAGTGAAAATATGTTGGGTGGTGTTATACGGTGGTCTGGTTGAATCATGGTTGTATTGTCGCGTCCCTGGCATCCAAGTCAATACCTATAATAAACTGCTCAAGAATGCTCACTGCGGTACCGGTCGCCATCCAGAGTTAAAAGACAGTCATAAGAACATACAGCAAATTATGAAAGGAACAAATGGAAAAATAAAGGCTAGAGTATTGATATTCTGTGTGAAAGTAGGGGACTTCTCCTGTTATTGCAGTATTTTCAAAGAAAAGCAGACGGCTGCCAGTCATATGGTAAGTGAAAAAATCATGTGCAGCAAGTCTCAGCACATGATTTATCACTCAAAAATCACCTTTAAATATATTTTGCAAATGTAACCAATTTTCTCCAAACATCAGCTTTGAGCTTTGAAAATACACACATGTTTATCTTTAAATAAATAATTTTGTCATACATATGTTAAGTTAAACAAACAAACAGTTCCAATTTATAAAGCTGGGATGCACACAGGAGATCTACTAACAAGTAGCTGGAGAGCGACCAGTAGCTCATTAGCTACTCGTTAGAGAAGCCTAATGTAAAGTCTTCAAAAAACAGATTCCCAAAAGTGGATGGATACAGTACTTTACTGATGGGAAACTGATAAGAGAAGCAATAGGAGGAAAAAGCATTGGTAAATGCAGGAAAACATGCTACAGTAATCGAACACATTCACTTTTTTTACCAGCATAATAAAAAATGCAACACTACACAACCACTATTTCTACTAGAAAACATCATCACACAAAGAATTACATATCCTTTAGGCCTTATAAGCTTTCAAAGAAAGTTAGCATACAGCATCCTCCCAACTGTAGAGCAAAAACTCCAGCAGTGGGAGAGAGAATAAAAAAATTCATCACACAGTAGGAAAGGTGATTATTTTGGGGTCCCACACGACTTAGGATGAGGACTAACCCTGGGCGTAGTACTACGCTACTGTGCTACTACGCACATTACATGTAGCACAGTGCAAAAACTGTGCTAAACATGTAGCATAGCAGCAAACACCTACAAATGCTTTGATAAAGCAATTTTACATGCTTAAAAGCATATAACCAATGCACAAAAGTGAACTTTAACAATGAAAATATTAGGCAATGAGAGAGGTGATGATTTTGGGGTCCCCCCTAACCTAGGGGGAGGACCAAGCAGATGCCTTGAACACAAAGAGCATATCATGCTGAACGATTCAGTGGTGGTCCCTTCCTCCTAGGACCACCCCAAGCATAATTATGGGCAAAAATACAATCCCAACCAAAGGCCCTGCAAAGCATTATGGGATGAGATTAGCAGTGGGCAGTGAATATTATAGTGTCCAATATCAAAATAATTCTACAAAGAGCTGCAGTTCAACTAGTCGTTACTAGATGTCCCTCACGAGTCAAATGCAAAAGCATTGAAATTATTATTACATCAAGCTGCAGTTCCACTAGTCGTTACTAGATGTCCCTCACGAGTCAAATGCAAAAGCATTGAAACCCTTTCATGAAGCCTGCCAATAACTGTGCTTGGGGTGGTCCTAAGAGGATGGGACCACCACCGAATCGTTCAACAAGATGTGCTTTTTGTTTTCAAGGCATCTGCTTGGTTCTCTCCCTAGGTTAGGGAGGATCCCAAAATCATCACCTCTCTCACTGCTTTTTAATTTATGGTATTCACTTTTGTGAAATGACTATATGCATTTTAGAATATAAAGACAGAGATACTTGTTTTATCATAACTTGCACTGTGCAAGATGCCGTTTGCAATTATTGCACAGTGCACTGCAGACAAGCACACAGCTATGCACTAATTGCGTAATTTGCGCGAAGCTACGCGTAGTGCTACTACGCAAACTATGCCCAGGGTTAGTGAGGACCTAGAAAATTACCTGGAAAGGAAAAGCAATGCCGTGCTGAATGATTTGGTAGTGGTGCCTTCGTACTAGGACCACCACAGGCTGAGTTATGGGCAAAAATGCGTTTTGAATAAAAGGCCCTTCAAAGCATTATGGGGTGAGTTTCCTAGTGCAGTGAATATTATACTATGGACTCCCCGCTGAGCTGGAGAGAGCCACAGTAAAGTTTTTCTTGCATTTCCTTTTGTTTCTGTGGTCTTGCGCCGCGTTTACCTTTTTCTAATGGACGCACTATTGCACGCTACTGCGAGAGCCCGCAGCCTGTCCTGGTGTCTGCTGCTCCAGTAGAAGCACACAGGGGTCCAGGGATGGGGTCCCGGCCTCCTTTAACATAAATACACCAGGAAGCACCTATATCACATACAAGATGGTGACAGCGTTACCAGGCCCGAGACGGGAGGAGGGAGGTGGAAATGGTTTTTGAAGTGGTGCGTGGGAGGAGGGAAAAGGGGTGGGGGAGCAACATGAGGGACAAGACACACTTCTCAGAACTCAAGAGTCCTTAGAGCATGTTCAACAACATATAGAAACAACATAGAATTAAACAATGTTTGAACAGTTACAGGATCGGGTGAACAAAAGGGAGCAAAAGAAAACAAGTGGGAGGGAGCGGGAAGGGCACGGAACAGGCCCCTGTCTGATGAGCAAGAAACAAAGAAATGCAAATGCTGGGTGTGTTTGCTGGAAAGCCAAAAGTCAACAAAAAAAATAGCGCCCAGGAGGAGCGCAGGAACACAAGTAACTGAGGCAGTCCTCAAGCCCATATTCTGAATGCAGCATGTCTTGAAGAGACAGCCCAAGCGCTGCCTATGCAAGACCTAAAAACTGCTATGTATAAAAAAAAACTACTAGTAGATTTTGGCATGGTATCCAGAAGCTGGAAAAGAGAGGCTCAGAGTGACCGGTCCAACAGACCTGGCCAAAGGGATGAAGCAGGGAACAAATTGGACCCAGGAAAGGAATGGAACAGATGAAGAAAACTCCAACTGTTATGGAAAGCCGAGCAGTGGTCTTCTCGTCAGCTTTTTATACCTTTTAGCAAATGGCCAGGACATTGACGGTGTCCTTGTGTGCTCTTGGGGACCATTGCACCACAAAGTGTGATCCAGAACGCCGCCAATGAGGCGCTTGCACCGAGGCCAGGCAGTCAGTCTCCAGCCGAACAGCCTCAAGAGCCAGTGTGAGACACAGAGCGAGCCCCCAGGATGCTGAGCGCGAAGGAAAAAGAGAATGCAAAAGATAGAGGTGATTTGAGTTCACATTGCTTGAGCAGTCTTGTGAGCTCTGCATCTGTGGTGCACCCTAACATTAAGCACTACTCTCCTATTAGAAATGAATAAGACCAGAGAGTATGCAGAAGCACGTGGAGAGAGGTTCAAGCACTGGCAATGTTTGTAAGATTCATACTAGGCCACTTTCCTTTTTGAGAGTAATTCAAAGTTGGCCTGACAAATCAATCAATCAATCACAGAATTTGTAGAGCGCACTACTTACCCGCGAGGGTCTCAAGGCGCTGGGGAGAAAAAAAAGGGGGAGGGGGGTGCTGCTACTGGTCGAACAACCAGGTCTTGAGTAGCCTCCTGAAGGTCAGCAGGTCTTGGGTCTGTCGTAGGCTTAGTGGAAGGGTGTTCCAGGTCTTGGCGGCGAGGTGGGAGAAGGATCTGCCGCCGGTGGTTGTTCTTCGAATGCGAGGGACGGTGGCGAGGGAGAGGTCGGCGGAGCGGAGCTGGCGGTTAGGGACATAGAAGAGGAGTCGTCTGTTGAGGTAGGCTGGGCCAGTCTTGTGGAGTGCCTTGTGTGCGTGGATGAGGAGTTTGAAGGAGATTCTCCTGTTGACGGGGAGCCAGTGCAGGTTCCTCAGGTGGGGGGTGATGTGGCTGTGGCATGGTACATCGAGGATCAGGCGTGCGGAGGCGTTTTGTATGCGTTGCAGTTGCTTGATGAGCTTGGCCGGGGCTCCCGCGTAGAGGGCGTTCCCATAGTCAAGTCTGCTACTGATGAGGGCCTGGGTGACTGTTCTTCTTGTATCTGTCGGGATCCACCTGTAGATCTTGCGAAGCATGCAGAGGGTGTTGAAGCAGGAGGAGGAGACTGCGTTGACTTGCTTGGCCATGGAGAGCGTTGAGTCGAGGATGACTCCCAGGTTGCGTGCGTGGTCGGTGGGTGTCGGGGCTGCTCCCAGTGTCGTTGGCCACCAGGAGTCGTCCCAGGCTGAGGGGTTGGAGCCGAGGATGAGGACCTCTGTCTTGTCCGTGTTCAGTTTTAGTCGGCTGATCTTCATCCAATCGGCGACGGCCTTCATTCCTTCATGGAGGTTGGATTTGGCGGCGAGGGGGTCCTTGGTGAGGGAGAGGATCAGTTGAGTGTCATCGGCGTAGGAGATTATGTTGAGGTCGTGCTGTCTGGCGATGCGTGCGAGCGGGGCCATGTAGATGTTGAACAGTGTTGGGCTGAGGGATGATCCCTGGGGTACGCCGCAGATGATCTCGGAGGCTTCGGATCGGAATGGTGGGAGGCGGACTCTCTGGGTTCTGCCGGCGAGGAAGGAGGTGGCCCATTCCAGGGCCTTGTCTCGGATCCCTGCGTCGTGGAGGCGTGCGCATAGAGTGCGGTGGCAGACAGTGTCGAAGGCGGTGGAGAGGTCCAGCAGGATGAGGGCTGCGGTCTCACCGTTGTCCAGCAGGATCCTGATGTCGTCGGTGGCGGTGATGAGGGCAGTCTCAGTGCTGTGGTTGCTGCGGAACCCTGATTGGGATGGGTCCAGGATGCTGTTTTCTTCGAGGTATCGGGTTAGCTGTTTGTTGACGATCTTCTCGATGACCTTGGCTGGGAACGGAAGCAGGGAGATGGGCCGGAAGTTCTTGAGGTCTCTCGGGTCCGCCTTGGGTTTTTTGAGTAGGGCGTTGATCTCTGCGTGTTTCCAGCTCTCTGGGAAGGTCGCGGTCTCGAAGGAGAGATTGATGACATTGCACAGGTGGGGTGCGATGGAGCTGCTGGCTTTGTTGAAGATGTGGTGCGGGAAAGGGTCTGACGGGGAGCCGGAGTGTATTGTGCTCATGGTCTTGATGGTGTCATCGATGTTCACGCTGGCCCAGGCTGGCAGGGGGTCGTGGTCGATGGTGTGCGGCGGGTCTGGTGCATCGATCTTAGTTGGGGCTGTCTGGGTGTTGAAGCTGTCGTGGATGTCGGCGATCTTGCGGTGGAAGAAGGTGGCGAGGGAATCGCACAGGGCTTGCGACGGCGGGATGTCGTTGGTGTTGGACCTGGGGTTGGAGAGTTCCTTCACGATGTTGAAGAGCTCCTTGCTGTTGTGTGCGTTGTTGTCGAGGCGGTCTTTGAAGGAGATTCTCCTGGCGGACTTGATGAGGTGGTGGTGGTTGCGGATGGTGGATGGAGGAGGTAAGAAGTGGAATTACGGCATATGCTTTCCTGAATTAGGCGCACTAATCTGTTACATAAAGATATTTGAGAATAGTGCATATCAATCAGTATTATTTTAATCAGTTCCAGCTAAAGAAGATTTTATGATGGGGATGACCTACTGCAAATTGTAATTAATACTTGTAATGTGAATATATGGGTTAACTAATATGTTTTAATTATTGCACAAAATGTGCAAATGTGCTTGTGTAAATTAATGGTCTGTAAGCACAATTATTTTAAATAACACATAGACTTGTTTGATGAAGATGTTGCCGAATCTAGAATATGGTTTATGGGATACAATTAACATTTGTTAGTTTTTATGGATGTATTTTTTTAAACTGAAGTAAACTATAAATGAATGCAAGCTGGGGAAGCACCGTTTTATAATATGCCTAAACGTGTAACAGTTCTACAACTTGAAAGACAGCTCTACTGTCAAACGCCTGGCCCTTTAAGACTGGTGTAACATGAAGCATAGCTTTACTTCCAAATGTCTGAGCTTGAAAGGGATGGGTATGCTGAGGGATAGTTGTGCTGTCTGAGTCTAGCAGTACTACCCAGCAGTGAGATTTCCTATCATAATCACTTTTATGAACCGTTTAGTTCAGTTGGGTCAAGCGAAGCAAACAACAACTGCAACTGCTGGAGTGCGTTGAATTAAGAAATGAAAACCCTGCACTAGAAATGTGGGCGTTTAGCACGTGTTTTACTCTGGAAATCTCAGTGGCACACTTTAATCAGCATGAATTCAATGGACCAGTTTTTGTTCTCCATCCCAAACATAAAGGAGATGTACACGAGGGCCTCCATTAAAGGTTCACTGATACCACCTGTGTGGAGCAAGTGGTAAATGGTTGGGAAGGGGTATTTCTTTTGCCAGTGGGGGTTTGGATGGCCAGTTCTCCTTTTATTTCAACTGGAGGAATCTTCTTCTGTTCCCCACATGTGGGCCTAATAATTCTAAGTCCGGACACATATAGTTGCCTGGAGCGGTTTCCTCTCGTGGATACCACTTCCGGCACCTCGTGATGGAGCCCTCTGTGGTAAGCTTCACTCACTAGGACTTGTTTCACTGCTCTTGTGTGTGATTTGCCTGACTATCAATCAATAACGTTGCACCATATATAATAAGAATCTAGGCCATAATTAGGGTATACGTGACAACTGACTTGCTTCTTCACTAATGGCATCACCATCAGGGTGGGGACCAGGGCGGGTGGCAGGAGTACTACTAAATTCATTTTTAAAAACTATAACTTTAGGTAAATACCTCTCACTGCAGTGATTTAATATGGTGTACTAAGGTGAAACGTTTCCACGCGTTAAACACACGTATTTTAATTTTCAAGGGACTATCTCATATTTTTACACGGTGTTTGTTGCATGAGTTACATTCTGAAGATTTTCACGGCTCGGCTCGTGCACAGGCTCTTAGAGCCGAGCTAGACCCTTGCCTTGGCTCTTCTTGTGTTTTTGTTGGCTCAGCCACTTCAAGTTAAGAATGTATAAAAGGTTAAAGCCAGTGAGAGTACAACAGAATGCACAATTAATAAATAAACGCCCGTGCAAGCAGTCCACGCTCTCGGCCCTATTAGGAAAATCTGCCATCGGAAAATCATATGTTGGCCAAACAGTACGGATGTGAACACAGGAGGAGCATACAGCTGCGCTGTCACCGTGAGCAGCCCCTGCCCGCCCCGCCTCCCCTTCCCCACTCCGGCACTTGTTGAAACCTGCTTCCCGCAGACAGCAGCACTTCCCCCGGGGCTGAATCCGCACACGGGGAGAGTGGAGCTCTCCGGGGCATTTCCCTTTTATAAAACATTCACTAAAGCAGAACACCTGATGTGCCCACTCTCTACCGTTCTGCAAGGCTTAGAAGTTGTCACGGTTCAACACACAAACGAACGACTGACGTCACAACAGCAGCCAACAAGAAACAAAAGTAAAAGTCACACGGGCGCCAAGCCTTCAGGACTGGAGCAGAACAGAATAACTGGGGTGAGAGGGGCAGCTCTTGTGCCACTTGCAGTGCACTGCACACTGCATACCAATTACCTGACTGAGCAAAAAGATGTGTGACCTACTAACATAACCTTCTTAGAAGCGCTCGCCCCGAATACATCCCTGGGCTGCCGTAACACAAGAGGACTACTGAAAAGGCAGAGGCACCATGTGATATCAGACATGGCAAGCCAGGGACTTATGAATTCAGGACTATGGTTTTATCTCAGCTTACTACTATACATTCTACTGAAAAGTGACCTGGTAGCAAATTGTATGTCGAACCAAATTTCGGCCGGTTTTACAGGTCACCTACGCTTGTGACTGAGTAAGGCACTATTACATCGAAAATAACTGGTTGACAAGGATTTAACTGAACATATCCAAGCTCCAACAAACATCACACGTTCACTGTAGAAAAGTGCATACTGGATCGCCCCAACACAGCATATTTGGGCGCACATGCTGTTGGCAGCAGGATAATCGCCAGGCCACGCTGTTATTGTTGTGGTTGTCACCTACAGCTGTAGATGGTGATGTGCTGGAGGACATGCTGGGTTGTCACTCATGAGGCATTCGAGCAGCCCCCGCTTTATTCCACCGGGCAGCAACGCAGCGCACTAAGACACACGAGTCGCTAGACGGCTGTGGGGGTGGCTGGCACAAACACTCACATTTCACTGCCTGTTCGCTGCTCGACTGTCTCCCTTCCTTGGTGGACATTTCTGTGGGCGAGGTGCAGTGAGAGGTGGCAGCAGGATCACTCCCACTCTTAGCTGCCGGTCATCGGATACCCCCGGGAACTAGTTCTTTTAGGACTCGGGGTGCAGGAAAACAGCTGGCAGCAACAAGGCGGGAGGAGCTGACTCTCCAGTGACTGCGCCCAAAGGCAGGGTAAAGGGGAGCAGAGGAGGACGTGCTTCAATACCAGAGAGCACTGCCTGCACCATTGATAGATACATGAAATATGATGAGAGAGCGGAGTCAGCGGGCCTCCATCTTAAGTGAGGCAACAGATAAGACAATGAAGATAGCATGTCAGTGATCGGAAGCGAGACGATCCTGTACTGAGAATGCCAACAACTTGTGTGTAAGGTTAAGTTATTTGAATGAATGCAATATAATGCTGCCATCTTGTCTAAGGCAGAAGCAGACCATAACGTTCGGAAAAATACATACTAGGAGATGGCTCCCAATTTAGTTTCCACCATCTGGCACAGTTACTACGTTGCTTGTTTGTAAGCCACGCATGTTTTTTAAATCAACACATAGCTAAAATAGCACCAATTATATGTCAAATAAACAGATTTACTAAAGCACGAAAGAAAGAATCAGGTGGGCAGACAGGGAGATTAGGTGAAGGACAGAAGATAAAAGTAAAATCACAATCAGCCGCCAAACACGCTTGCTCGAAAATAACAAAGAAGTTCGTAAAGCGGGTGAAAAGGAGTACTTGAGCCAAGCTCCACTGATAAGAAAAACACATGGAGAGCAACAGGAAATAGCATGCTACAACCAAAAGACACAGAAGAAAAGTAAGTGGCAAGCACACGAACAAATGAAAAGTAAGGGTGGGATGTAAGCTCCTTTTAAGATGTATATTGATTACAATATGTTTCACAAGCACAGCGCAAGTGCTGTGCAGGTGAACAGGCGAAACCTAAAACTCTGAGGAAACACTGATCAGTACGTCTCAGAAGGCTCTCCGCCAGTCAGTATGTAATCGTTTTTAGTCTAGTGGGTCAGCGAGCAGTGAGGTAAGCAAAGCACACATGCATGAGTTAAATATCTCAAAGTAAGTGCAACATAAGTCACACTGTGGGAGTATAAATTATCCTAATTACACCTGATGGGCGAGTCACCCAAAACAGGCAAAGAAGTATGGGGAAGAAGACAGGTTTGTGGCACTTTCTGTGGGTAGGCCATTATCTTCACCCAGTCCCGGTCTGTAACTGCCCTACCCAGAACACCCTCCCATATTTGCTTGAGAGCACTCAAATCATTTTGCACCATCCCATTGAGGGCGCCATACAACCATTTAATCAGGTGTCTACGTTTTCCGAGGGACAGCAGTAAGTGTAGAACGCTATGTGTCCAGGATTCATCCACCCTAGATCACCATAAAACCGTAAACGACCATGTCAGTGCCTCATAAATGAGGAACTGACCAGGGGGCAAGCCATGTGTTTCTACTAGGGTCACCAGGGGCAACAGTGTGGAGGCCTCATAACAGTCACCCACCATCACCAATTCCACCTCCATCCACGCTGTCAGTTGTGCTGCCAGAAGAAGTTGGGGAAGGCCCACCAATAGGAGTGATGGGACATACAAAAGGCACATCTTTGTCCAACAGACACTGTGCTACCAGCACCGGAGCGCAGCAGTTAAAAGCACACCGATCCCTCGCCTTAGCAGTCAGGCCAAAAGTGCTCCCTGATTGGGTACCAACCCCAGGTGTCCTAGCTTGGTTAAATTCACGCCATCCAGCCAGAGTATAATCCACTGAAACTGGGCAGCCAGGTAATAGAGCTTGAAATCCAGCACGCCCAAGTCCCCCGCTAAGAAAGGTCCTTTAACAATGTCTACACCACTGGCCAACAACCAGGTTGGGAGATTGGTGAAGTAATAAAGCAGTCGGGGCAAAATAATTATTTTGGTCAAGGCTATTCATGCCTTACAATGGAGAGTCAGAGAGAGTGCCAAGAGGCTACACTCCCCTTCAGGGAGCGCACCACTACCCCCATGTTGCCCTCTGGCATGTCCTCCAGGGAATGATAAACCTGGATTCCCAGGTACCTGAACGTCAAGGGGGGCCATCCAATCACTGACAGTAAGGTCCCTGGTCTATCCAGGCTGGGGACCAGCGGGAAGACACAAGTCTTTGCCAAATTCACCAATTATCCTGATAATTCTTCAAACTCATTCAGAAGCTGCAACAGGAATGGGGTGTCAGTGACCATGATGGACATGTACAGCAGTAGGTTGCTGGCATAGAGCAATATCAAGTGTTCAGTGTCACCTACCCAGATTCCCCGACCGCGTCCACGTACTCTGCACAGTTCCGTCGGATGCTCAATAGCAAGGGCAAACAGAAGTGGGGACAGTGGGCAAGCATGCCTGGTATCCTGGCAAATCTCATAGGAGTCCAACATGGCCTGGCCCGTTCGGACCCGGGCAGAGGGGTTGGTTTATAACAAACCACCCACGAGGCCCCCAACTGCAATCAGGTCATGACTGCATCCAGATAGGACCAGATAGTTGTGCCAAATGCTTTTTCCAGGTTCACAGCCATCAGGCCCGCCCCAGCTTCATCCTCTTGCCAGGGAGCAAACAGTACCGAATACAGGCAGCATAGGTTGAGGGACGTGTTGCACTGTGAGATAAAGCCACACTGGTTGGGATGGACCAACGCTTGCATGTGTGGAAGGGGACGTGTGGCCAGTATTTTGCTTAAGATCTTGAAGCTCATGTTTAACATGGACAACGGGCGATATGCCGAGGGGGCTGCCCCTTATGTAGTCGTCTTTGGGAGCGGAATAACTATTGCGTCCCTGGTGGTGGCCTGCTGTTCTAATGCGTTTTTTAATACGTGTTGGCTAAGCGCGGGGCTAGTGACCCAAGAAAAGCAGAATAAAACTCCACTGGCAGGCCATCAGGGTGTGTCATTTTCCCCCATGCCATGTCCCAGATGGCACCTTTAATCTCTTGAGGTGTAATGTGACCTTCCAATTCTTCTGCAGCAGTTGGAGTCAGCGTCCATAGTGCCAGGGGAGCCAGAAAGGCATCTACACTTTCTCTAGGCTAGTCTGGGCGTTTCCCATAGAGCCCAGTGTAGAACTCTTGGAAGGCGCCGTTAATCTAAGCCTGGGTATGCACCCGTCACCCATCTGGCATAGTCACGGAGGTTCTCGTGCCCCCAGTATCTCATGGCGCACGAACCAGGCCAGCAGCCTGCCCGCCCTACCTTTCTCTTCATGAGCCCTGGTGATGTCATCTCTATAATTATGGCAGTGAAGCTTCTTTAGAATAACATTATACCATTCCTTGGCTTCTGCCAGCTACGTTCTTGTCTCAGGATTAAGGGTGAGTGGCGAACAACGCTCCGACAGCGGAGTTTGCGGAGTTTTGCCATGATTCTGCCATGTGGCAGAGATGCCCCTGTCACCCACCCCTAATTGGTCAGACAAGCCCCGAGTCCTCCTTACCTGGATCGGCGTGGCCTCCTCGGTGCAGGATTCTTCTTCCAGTCCTGCGTGTGAAACGTTCCTTCGGTGCAGGACTCGCAAGGACTGCGGATGAGTGCACATGCCCAGTCCTCGCGAGTCCTGCAGCGAAGGGAAGTTTTACACGTAGGACTGGAAGAAGAATCCTGCACCGAGGAGGAGGCAGCCCGGAGTCAGGAAGGAACACCAGGATCACCGCCACGGGTGACAGGCCACCGACAGAGGTAAGCTTCCTGCAATCAGCACATAATGTTCAGAGTGCGAGCTGCTCTTTTCTCCCTCCTCGCTCGCGCTGTCCACCTCCCTGCAATTCTTTTTCTACATTCGCCTTGCGCTTTCATGCATTAAGGTTGTAATGCACTACAGCATTTCTTCTGATATATCCATATGGGTATATTGGCAGTCTTCAGGTTTAATTAAAATGTTCCGTTCTCCATTGATAGATCGGGCAGAATCCAGTGCGCATAGATAGATGATTTAGTTCACTTCACAACGGGCACATCACTATAATCCTAATGCAGGAGATGTCTTCCCTACTCTGTATGGGACGTGTGTAAGTAAAATGCAAAGGCTGGTAGCAGCACTGTGCGCTGCAGCACGTGCGCAGCAGTGTGTCCTTCTCAAGAGACGTGTGTAAATCCAAGATTAAAAGCGTGCACTGGGAGCTGCACTTGCGCTATGCTGTCTAGATTGCTTCCCTCCCAGCCTCTCGACTGATGCAACGTATTTCTGCTACTAATTCTGAGATTTCAGCACTTGGAACCGAAACCTTGATAAGCATTGAGGCTCTTCTCATATTTCAATTCCGAAAAAAGAGTTTTCACTGCTAGCACAAATGAGTGTTATTGTTTAGCTGAGGTGACCGTGGAGGGCGGAGCGGAATTCCACTGAGTTTTTAGGCAACTCCGCGGAATTCCGCTTAGTGCCACTCCGCCAGCTCCGCCCACCCCTGCTCAGGATCTGTATGAACCTAATTGCCCAGATAATGGAAGGCACCATCAAGAGATATGAGTTTGCGGTCGAGCTCCCGCTAGCCGCCCACTGTCGTACCCATGCAATGCCCATGAACGATCACCTTACAGGCCTCCAACTCAATGAGGCAATTGGAGGCCGTGCCCAGGTTATGTGTAAAGCAGTTCGAAATGGCCTCCTGGAGGCCCTCATGGTAAGTGTCATCTTCCAAGGTGCTGGGGCAAAGGCACCACATCGGGGTCGCTGGTCTAGCCGTGTTCAACTGGATTCCCATAAATAGCGGATTATGATCTGAGATAGTGCGACCTAGATATTTGTTGTGGTGAACAAATTGGAAATGGGGTGCAGAGCACGGGACCTTTTCTAGACGGACAAGGAGAGTGTATAGGCTAGAATAATAGGAGTAATCCCTTTCCACACCATGTTCGCCCTCCAAACATCTTCAAGCCCCCAACTGTTTGCCCAGTTCCAAAATCCCCTTCCAATCCTATGAGCAGGCACCCCTGGCATCGGCGGGGTGGAGCGATCAAGATCAGTGTCTGTCACACAACTAAAGTCCCCTGCCATGGTCATATCCCTTCCAGGGAGAGATCTCAACAGTGCTGACAGTCAGGTTAGAAACAGCAATTGGTCCTGATTAGGAGCATACACATATCCGAGTGTCAGGGGTTTACCATCCAGTCTCCCATCCACAAAAACACATCTACCCTCCTCGTATACTTAGACATGAGTGGCCTCGAAGGGGATGCCTGCCCAGATCCAGATCAAGGTGCCACAAGCATACGCAGAAAACTCCATGGTATATACTTGGCCCCTCCAGCGCCTCCGGTGATGCTGTACTTCCACAGTGGTAAGGTGTGTCTCCTGCAATAAGGCTATATGACCCGCCCTGCGCTTAAGGTACATATATACCTTATGCCTATGGGCTGCTGTTCCAATGCCTCCAATGTTCAATGTCATTAATTTAAACTCAGTGTGTGTTGCATTCAGGTGCATATGGTACAGGCCAGTTCAGGACCCCCCCATGTCCTCCCCCTATTACACCCAGCCCAAAGAGTGACCACACAGAACCCAGAACCCACAAAACTGTCAAACAAGTTCCCAACTCCCCTACCCCAGAGCAGCCTGGCAACGACCAGCCGCCCAAACGTAGGCATGACGAAAAATGCATATAATATGTTAACCATTACCCGCTAATCAGTGGGCATGGGTGTGTGTGTCGGGGTGGATAGCCTGCACAAACATAAGCGTCCACCCCAGCCCAACACTCCCCCACCCGGTCAGCCGTATCTCTTTCCCATTAGCCACAGGGTGAGGAGTGCGAACGTGCCCCACCAGCCCCCCATCAGCCCGCCCAGGCAGTGCAGGCAGCAGCAGGAGGTCAAGTTCCCCCCTATGAAGAACAGGAGGCATGACAATAGGAATACAAATAGTAACAATGTTGTCGGAGCACCAGGTGGGCGCAGTCCACAGTCAAGAGAGTCTCCGCATAGTCACTTGGGAGCGTCTGAAGCGTTCCCATTAATAAGGTACCTCTTAATCCAACACATGTTACCCCCCCACTTGATCACCTTACCAACTTGCCAGTGTATGTTAAAAGCAGGTCATTTGCTGTCTGATGGTCACAAGAGGCAGACTCTTCTTGTCCACAGATGTGTCATATGAGGTAACGTCTACGAAGTGTTAGTCAGAATGAGTCCCTGTTTCAGAGTCAGAACTGTTTATGTGGGTGAGACCCATCACTGCCAGCAGGGCCACTGCCTTATCCTTATCCTTTTCTGTTCATTGGAAGCAGTACATGACTGATCCCGGATGTCTCCTCCGTGGGCGCTGGTGCGGTAGAGGTTGTCGCTCCTGTACATTGCCGGTCATGCCCTCTGCTCGATGCTTGTCCATCCAGTCCAGGTATCGTCAGGGTTCAGGAAAATTTGGGTGGTGCCGTCTACTAGCATTTGCAGCTTGGCAGGAAATAGGAGAGAATATCGGGTGCCAGTTTCTCGTAATTACTCTTAACCTCCAGGAAAGAAGCTCTTTTGGGGTGCACTGCAGCGATGAAGTCAGGGAACAAGGTCAATGGCGCATTGGCAACTCAAAATGGTCCACCTGTGTGAGATTTCTGAAGCAAGATATCCTGATCCCAGTAATGCAGCACCCTAACCACCAACGGACTCCGTGAACAACCCAGGGCAGGAAGTCTTGCAGGTACTCGGTGTGCACGGTCAAGGGTGATAAAGGGAGTACGTTTTGCAGGTGCCACGTGAGTTTTCATCAATCCAGTTTTCCAGGTACGCAATCATGTCACTACCTTCTGCTCCCTCGAGCAGCCTCCATATCCACACATTATTGTGCTCATTATTGTCCTCAGCATCCTCCACTATCCTTTCCAGAGTTTTCACACATCTGATAAGGTTGGTCAGCTGTTGTGCCTGCCTGAGCTCCTCAACTGCCACCTCTGTCTCCTTGGCCTTTTCTGCAAGTTTACGATGGTCTGCCCGCAGAAGGCCCAGCTCCTCCAAGACACTGCCTATCTGTGCCTGTAGGGAGGCCCTTGAGTCCGCTATGGCCGCCAGGATTTTTTCTAGGGTCAGCTGGAGGGCAGGGTACCACTTACTGGAGGCGTGCTATTCGCCGTGGTCGCTCCCTGCGTTCCCGTAGTTGTGTCATTATCTTTCACCCTTGGTTTACCCATTAGGTGCGATCCGTGGCTGATGGGCTGCAATGTCAGTCACACCTCAGAGTCTCTCCCCAGCAATCTGGAGTTGAATCCTAGTTTGATAATGGGCGCTTGCTGCAGGCCCCTCTCAGTCACACCCCAGTAGCGGCACTCCCTCGTGAAGTCTTGAACACAATTTGGGAAGCAGTCACTGGGGGGGGTCCCACACCTCTCCAGGGGCCCCACTAACCTCCCATATAGTGGACCAGCTGTGGATCTTAGAGAGTCTTATCATCCCTCTCCGAATCCCAAGCCGTACTCCGGGCGTCCAAAGGTAGCCGGGGTGGTGGGCCCCATGGTTCTAATGTTTGGGCCCAGTCAGCGAGAATTGCTCCACCTGTCTGGCCTCCTACTGGTCATGAATCCTCTCTACTGTAGAGAGGGGACCAACACTGGTTCATGGAGTAGGAGCACTTCCTCACCTCCAGCCGCGTCCACAGGATCCCACAATGTTATGCTCAGAAGGGCCTCCAATGGGCCAGGGGGAGGGCCAATAGCACACTTCTACACCAAGGAGATCAGTTCAATTTCTTTATTGGCCCCCCGCATGTAATGCCATGATGCTGTTACAATGCACCTAGGCCCCCTCCAGGGCCCAGCAGGCCAGTGTAAGGTGGGAGGGGGGTTTCTGGCCATTGGCGCCTCCAGCCCAGGGCGTGTCGCTGTGGGAGGTCCTGTTCACCGGGCCCCAGTCCAGGCAGGAGGACCACGGGTGCTTCCTCTGATCACAACAGGGCAGCAGGAGTCTCCTTGGCCGTAACACCATCATGCAGTTTCCTTGTCCAGGTGGCCTCTCTCAGGTGCACCGCGCCTCCCATGGTGTACTCCGCTGCCTCTCCCATGTCCCACTGTTCCCGTACCTAACCTCAGCTCAGGCAGCTCTCGCGTCGCGGGTTTCTGCTATGCGCCAGGTGCCATTTTGAGAGCCTCGCGGTGGCAGTGTAATCAAATGGTATGTCGGCCCCCGGGCTCCCAGAGTGACCCTCACTACTTCACCATTGCCACCAGCACTCTTGGTTGGGGGGCCGGTCTGAGGGGGGTCAAGCCACCGGATGAATCTCAGGTGAGGGCCAGATGGGGAAGTGTGGACGGGAGCCCACCGAGACGCTCCTCACTCCATCTGCATTTGGTCACACGCTCCTGTGAGCACTAATCTTATGTAACATTGTAAGGTTATTCCCAAATGTACTCCCAAACTTCACATAGGAAAATACACGCAACAATCTGCATTCGATTTCTGATTCCGAATTTATTGCGTGCACTATAATGGAATCATTTCTGCATTGTTTAAAATAAAAGAGGATTTGTTGCTCATTAAGACTTTAGTGTCTTCAGTTACTTAAATTTGAATGATCTCCCTTGAATTGTACAGATTCTCTGTGGATCTTTTACAGCCCTCTCTGCCTGGCTAGCCCAAGCATTGGTCATTGGTAATTTCTGCTCATCCCAAGAGAGTCCATAAACACTGTAAAATATTGGCAGAAGCTAATTTTATTTTCCAGCATGGTTGCAGAAATATTCAACTTCATTTGTGCCTAAACTTGACAAGGATATGAATCCTGGCTATAAAAACATATAAAGTGTTTTTGTATTCTCCTATTGCAGGTATTACCCACTATTCTATTTAAGTGTATATTTCATGATGTTATCCACAGTTAAACCTTGTAATGACTTTCCTTGCTGTATAAATGGTTCTTTAGTTCTTTGGTAGATCACCTGATCATACCAGCGGTAGTTTATTACCCAGGCTCTGTGTTTGGAAATCACGTGTTGTTAGATCTAACTTTGAACGCATTTTTCATACAATCAATTGCTTCAATCTTTAGTTGTCTGATTTATGCCGCCATATCCAAGGAAATGAGTGTAATCGAATCACAAAACATCTTCCATGAACAGGTATGATTTTTAATTTGTGGAAGAGTAACTCAAGAGAGTATATCTAGATTAAGACACAACACAACTATTCATAGTATAATATTTATTGTATCAGTCAGGTATAAAGTTTCCATAACATGCTCTAAATCCCATAGTAAGATTATACCCTTATCATATGGCTTATCTTAAATCTTTTCAGACTCATTCAATGTTTATCTAGTTCATCCTTCACAACGGCCATTCTAATCCAGAGGCGGCTCCTCCTACTGCTTTTGAGCAGTGCAAAGTAAAGGAAATATAAAATGATAATAACTTTGAGTTATTATCATTTTATGATTCCTCTGCGGGTGTGCGGGACTGCTCTGCTCTCGGAGCAGGGGAGGAGTGGTTTGCCCACTCCTAAGTGCGCAATGACTGTTTGGTGGGCCCTCTTGGGCCGTCCAAATCAGTCATGCGCACTTCCCCCGTTCTCCATGCAGGCTGCATAACAGCCTGCATGGAGAACATGCCCAGGCCCCCATTCCTTGGATGAACATCGAACCAGGACGCTCAAAACCAATCACAACACTGCATTGCAGCGTTGTGATTGGTCAGGGGACCCTGAGTGCTTACCATTCACAACGCTGTATTGCAGCGTTGTGATTGGTCAGGGGAGCCTGGCTGTTCTTCCTGGCTTCCTGTTCCTTGAGTCCCACGAGGAGAGCATGAGCAAGGAGCAGAGACGGGGGGCCCGGTGGCAAGGTAAGTGTATATATATTTTTTTATTGCGCAACCTCGTGCTCCCCATCACTCCTCCGCCCCACCACCTGCGAATCATGCGGCCGCCACTTTTCTAATCTGCATGTCTGGAAATTATCTCTTAGAGGGTCTTGTCTAGTGAAAGCTTCACCCTGTTTTCACTGACAAAGGATTTAAAAGACTTAGCATGAAAGTCTCATTGCATCATCCATGATTTTCCCATCACCCATCAGCACAGGAATTGACATCCATGGATCTTCCATCATCCACTTCCACAGGAAGTGACATCCCTGCACTCCTACTCCCTCTCAGGACTTACTTAATGGCAGCTGCAATATGGTCACATAGCTAACGTGCACCACAGGTGCACCGCTGGTGTGCCGCAGGCAAGCCTGCCTGCGCCCATCCGCGCCTCCACCGCACCAGGAACCCTGGTCCTTTCACCCCCATCATTCGCTGCGTTCTTCTGGTCACTTGACCTGGGACACCACTCTACTCACTGCTTCCGCACCATACACTACAGTAGAAGCCTTCATCTGTACCCACTGCCAGTTCTCCTGCAGTCACCTACCCACACACCCCACACAAGCACCAGCAACGACAGCAGAACCTCCAAACAAAACCACGCCACAGCAAATCTGCACGCCAACACTCACTCGCATGCATGCTACTCAACACACGATCTCTCAGCAAACACACGACCAAAATCTGGGACCTGCCGAGCAGCGACTCACCGGACTCCTCTTCCTTACAGAAACCTGGCTCAACACCACATCAGCACCTGACATCCCAGGGGCAATCCCAGCAGGCTGCATGACAAGACCGTGTTGCAGGGATTCTGCTCAGGAGCAGAACTATGCTTGGGACCATAGAACATCAGTAGATAGCGACTTAGTCATCATACCACCTCAGTACTATGAGCTCGAGTCCGACTAGCTAAAATGTCTCACTTGTCCTCCTACTCCTACCCAGAGACACAAGAGAATTGACCCCCCAGAACACAACATTCCCGACCCTCTCAGGGATCGCAGTAACAGGGCACCACCTTTCGGTCACACACTCGTACTCGTCCACAATAAGATATGACAGAGTCACGAAGGAAGTTTGAAATGTTTATTTAAACTATTGTGCTCTTGAATGCAGTATACGTGCCTCAATCAGAAAACTGTCTACCAAAAATACAATCAGCAAGTCAGTATACTATGAAAAGTCCTGTCATAATATAAGACAGAATAGCCTAACCCCCTCCCCTTCTACAGAAGCAAAATGATTATACAGCAAAGATCCTAGGGGTTAGTAGCGGACCACGTACCTAAGCATACACAGATGGACGTTTTACATCTCAGATACAGCCATAATCTTCTCTCAGAAAATCTCTCTCTCTCTCTCTCTGTGTTAAATTACTGTGCATACCTATATGACGAGGCATACATGCTCATAAACAGCAGCTGCATTTCTGTGTTGTGTCTAGGTGCGAGTGCCTGACCAGAACAGAATAACAAGGGACATTGTTGTTTGACCTTGTCGGCTGTGTACAGACTAAATCCCAGGAAAAAACAGAATGTGAAAACAACAGCAGGTTCTGTGTGAAAATACAAAGTGACACAAAGGCAAACGTGTTTATATAGTAACGTGTGCAAAGCAAATGCACCCTGTGTCGTGCACAGTTAGGCTAACATATGGAAAACTACAATGGGCCATGCACGGAACACATGACACCCTCCCCTTGGTCAGAAAGGTAGCACGTAAAGTGATAGCAGAAATCTAAAGATAAACAAATTGAAAGCCATCACTAAGAATTAAACATTTTTGGGGAATCAACAAATGACAATTTGAAAAGAAAAAATATCCAATTAATGCGAGTCAGAGGAATCCAGTATGTAATCAGCCATTGTAGAAGCGAAGGACTGCATAATGGGGTCCGACTCGATGTAGATGGACAGGTCTGTGGCCCAGTTCAGAAGTTCCAAAGAGCAGACATGATCCTCAGCTCCAACTGATGCAGACACTGTCACCGTGCAAACTGCATTGACTTCAATAAAACTTTGATCTAATATTCGCGGTGCTGATGCACAGGATATCCCGTTGGCCATTTGCTCCAGACTCAGATTCAGTAGCGATTACAAACCAAAGGAACAGTCCTGATAATGGGCCATTAAGGGACTCATCAGAAGTTCGAGATCCAGGGCAGTGGGCGTCTGCAGAGGCAGGCATATGTTCAGCGCCCATTGAAAGGGGCACCAAATGCAGTGAAATACAGATTTCACACACGTAAAGGAAGCACGGTGGAAGGTTAAGCACCAATCCACATCCTATGCCTGCAGTGTAATCATCCCAAAGAGCTGAAGCATATGCTCATGGTAGTGCTGAGGCGATGCCAGGTCCAGGGCAGCCACAGAAGGAACATCCACTGCGGAATAACAGCAACAGGATGAGAATGCTGCAAATAAGGAACAGCAATAACAGGAAGCCACCTAACACGCTGGAATAAATTGAGTGTATAAATGCCGGAATTACTCCACAAATAGTTTGAAAAGAAGTCACAGGGCCAGAGCCTAGCAGTTTAAAGAAGTGGACTACACCCGCTTTATTTGAGGCATTCAAAATTTGATGTATCAATTCATCGAAATGCAGAGGGAGGTTTCTATTTAACAATGACTGTATTTTAACAGTAGTTCTAGCCACCTGCAACTCGAAGGTCTCGCGGGCAGATGTAAGAGCTACTTCTTGTTGAAACAATAATGCTTTGAGTCTGCTTAGCTTTTGAAATCTGCCTTCAAAGTTGGAATGGAAGGCCACAGTGAGCTATCTACAATTCTACAATACAGACACAATATATGGGACTCCCACCCGCATAGCGCAACAGTCCTGGCTATTAAGCATGAGTTAGCTTCAATTTGAAAGTATAGTAATAAAGGGGAGAATTGCGGGAACTGGAGTTCCTTTTAAATAACAAGCCAAAGTAGGCGTCGAAACTTGCACAAGCTGTGAATTTTAACGTGTTGACAAACAAGGGCGTGCCCTGCGCTGGAGTCACAGTCCTCTCCCGTAAGAAAAACTTCTCTATCAGCACGCTCACATCGATAGGTAAAGGGCAGGGACCCTAACTCATGTATGTAGCTGCTTCCAAGAGGTTCATATCTACCTATTGGAAAATGTTTCATGCAAGCTGTTAACTGAAATGTTGATATGGGTAATGAAATAACTTCATGTATTAACCACATCGCCGAAGGTGTTTCGGCGATAGTGAATGGGAGTTTTTTCAATTTCTCTAAATGTAGCATGGTGTAAGTTGCATCTTTCACAGCTATTAATTGTTGTTTGTGTGTTAGATGGAAAGGCAGAAGCAAAACAGTACAATTCAGGTAATGCCAATGAACGCATTCATTTTTGAGTATTTGAAGCGTCCAACTAAACTGCATAATGGATTTGAGCTGACTCTGACCATGAAACAATGTTGACGTATCATTCTGTACAATATCAATAACAGACAACACAAAGCTATTCAAATTATAAATACAGGATGATAACGTATTAATATTGCTGTCCACTACAGCAAGCATTTGATCTAAATGATCTTGATCAATTTATCTCAAACGCATAGCAGCTTCCATTTGTGATCATTTCCAAATTTCATTGTAATCCGCACATAGGAATTTTTTAGAATGGGGGGACTTGGGACCTCACAAAAAATTGGATAGATTCATGTCCTCGGACAAAAGAGAAAGATGTTGTTTCACTGCAGACAGTGTAGAATGTACCAACCATTGCTGACATAACTTTCCCACTGAATAGGTGGTAATAATGCTATAATAGGTTGACTGTGAGTACCGTGGATCTGGTCTACTTGATTTGAAACTGGGGGTGGAGTTAAGAAAACAAGTATGACAACCATTCGTGTCAACGGGCCACACTAACCACCCACCAGGATTCAAAAATGATGAGTTAAATGTACAATTTTGTATCATACTATTTAACTGGGCTTGTGTATAATTTGAGTAAGATTGCCAATCATCAAAGCGGGTAATTAAAGGAATGGTCAGGGCATTCAAATCTTTAGTTTTTGCTAATCCCAGACAAGTAGTCTGCTGGATCGTTTCGTTTAGGAAAATAATTTTTGTGGGAATCAGACAGGCTCGAAATAAAGTTTCTGTGCCCTGAACTTAACAGGATTTGGTCCCCAAATTGATTTCAGATCAAAATAGTTTTTCCAATTATCATAGCCTTTAAAAGGCCAGTTGATCGACAAATGAAGATGCATATATCAGCTTGGTCTGAGTAAGCAAATACTTTTTTGAATGTGCTGGAAGTAATTTAAAATAGTATGATGTTGGATCTAAAAGGTCATACCTTGTAAAATATGTGTACTTATCTGCCTGCATTTTGAACTCTCTTGTGGTGGAGCTGGACAATGTTTCCACTGTGTATAATTATAATGGGGACACTGTCCACTTGCCCTATGCACAAAATGATGTCCATAAAAGTGGTAACCGAACATCTCAGAATAATTAGCGGAATTAAGGTATAAATCTTTCGATTCCAACACAGTATTATATTCTAATTCAGAAAGCGTTGAATTCACAGTGTCAGCCTCCCAATCATCTGACTGCAACCCCTGTACTATTTCATCACCCATAGAAACTTTGAAAACATATGGAATCTGCAGGGTCTCCATAAGACCAAATATATCAAAAGGAACTTTATCCCAAACAATTCTATCAGTCACTGGAACGGCTGAAATGTTGACTAGGGACAAGTCTGTTTTCATTTTATGTGGGGAGGAATGTGGAGCCAGCACCCCATCGACCAGTTCTCTAGCAGAACATTCTCAAAGGTAATGGCTGTTGATCAGAAGGATAAATACAGTCACAACTCCAACTCACACAAATAAAAGAACCAAAGAAAATACAATCCAAATATATATCCAAGGAGAGACTAGATAAGTGTGTTTAAACCAGGAAATAAAAACACAAATCTGTGCTGGAGGTGGATGCAGAACCATAAACAGTGAAGAACTGTCTGAGGAGAAATGGTCTTGATACATATAGTACCCAGAAGAACTCAAATGGAAAAGAGGAGGCTGCGATTCAGCAGTGGGATTTAACTCAGAAGGGATATCCAACGGCAGATCAGTATAAACGACATCCATTGTAGAAGATGGAGAAGTAGAAACAGGTACCAAGTCAACAGAGGTTTCGGCCTCCCCCCGGCAGCAGGGGAGAAGCAGCTGTGGTGGTGTTCATAGGCTGCGAAAGAAAATCTTGTGAGGGACCACTCCTGGGCATACTATGGAGAATGGGCCATATGGTGCAGTTTGACATGTTCGTTGGAGACAAAGAGATTTTCTTTATGGCCTGGAAGTGGTGGCAAAATTACAGTTTGTGCACCCTGGATGCCAAGGACTAGAACAGGAGCGCGGTACGTTGGTCCGAATTCCTTTTTTGATGGCCACTTTTTCGCGAACAAGGGCTCAAACTTTAGGAAGCCAACCAGCTACAGGAATCTGTGTCTCAGGATTTGACAAGAGAGATGCAAGCATCATGGCATTTTTGTAAATCCTGTAAGACAGTACACAACGTCTGGACCATCAAGGTCTGGAACATACATCTTGATGCCAAAGAGCATTTCGTATGGGGTCCGCCCACCCAGAGATGTTTTAGGGAGATTATTTAATGCTTGGGTATTCAGTCAGAATATTGAGTAGGAAATGTCGACTTACACAAATATCGAGTTGGAAATATCGTGACACAGTATTATCAACAGCAAGAATATCGTGGTCAAGAATATCGAATTTAAGGTAAGAAATAGTGTTCTCAAAAATATAGAAGTCAATAATATCGTCAATAAAAGTATAGTTGTTTAAAATATGGAATTTTTAATTAGTGTTATGTACTTAAGTTTATATTTTAAATGTATGTGATTTATGTTTTTTTGTATAAGTATTGATTATGTTTTTTAATATATGCGTTACATTTTTAGTAGTTATCAATTTTATTTTAATTCAAATTTTGCGTTTTTTAGTTATGCAGCGGGTTGTGGGTTTATAGGGGAATAGGGTGGGAAGTAATTTAATTATCATAAATTAATGAATATTTTTTATTTAGTAATATTTTTTTATTGAGATTTTATAGTGTTAATGGTGGGAAGTAATTTATTTGCAATTAATTATTAATTGGTTGTTAATTAATATTAATTAATTATTGGTAATTAATTATGGTAATTGTGTAATTTATTTAGGTGCTGGTTGTGGAGTTTATAGGGGTAAAGCGTGGGGAAGATTTTTTTTTGATTAATTAATAATTAGTTGTTAATTTATATTAATTAATTGATTGAAAATTAATTATTTAAATTGTGTAATTAATTTTAGGTGCAGGTTGTGGGGTTTATAGGGGTAAAGGGTGTGAAGTAATTTATGTTTAATTAATTAATAATTAATTGTTAATTTATATTAATTAAGTGATAGTAAATTAATTATGGAAATTATGTAATTAATTTTAGGTGTGGGTTGAGGGGTTTATAGGGGTAAAGGGTGGGAAGTAATTTATGTTTAATTAATTAATAATTAGTTGTTAATTAATAATAATTAATTAATTGAAAATTAAATATGGAAATTGTGTAATTAATTTTAGGTGTTGAATGTGGGGTTTATAGGGGTAAAGGATGGGAAGTAATTTATGTTTAATTAATTAATTGATATTTAACTAGGGTAATTGTTTACTTTGTTGTGTGTGGGCTTTACTTTTATAGGAGTAAAGGGTGGGGAGTAAATTAATTTTACTTACTTTATAATTAGTTGTTAAATACTATTAGTTTTTATTTGAAAAGAAGTTTTAATTGTGCAATACATTTTTTTACAGTTTAATTTTAGCTGTGGGCTGTGGGGGATTATGAGGTTACGTTTGGGAAGTTAATTAATTTTTATGAGTTTTAATTTGGTTTTTAATTAATAATATTTCTTTATTTGTAATTAATTATGTTAATTATGGAAGAACATTTAAAAAAAAAAATAGATGTGGGTTGTGAATTGTCGTGCCTGCCGCTCTTTGTTCGGCAGCGAGGTATAAAAGTCCTCCCTCTTAACACCAGAACGCTTCGCGTTCTAGTGTTTCTGGTGGAAATCTAGGAGTGGGCGGAATTTGCGTAGTCGCGTTACGCAAAATTCCGCGAAACGGTAAAAAATCTCTTCGAGCACGCAGAATTCCGCGAAGACGCGGAATTGCTTGTTCCGCCCGTTCGCGATGCGTTTTTCCTGTTCGGGGACGCTGTTTGCGTGCTCGAGGGATATCTCGCGAACTTGCCCATGCGGTCGCCAATTGGCGCAGCCATCTTGTTACACTTGTCCCGCCCGCTCGCGATGCGTCTTTCCTGTTCGCAAATGCAGATGTCCGATGGCGCGTCCGAATGACGTGTTCGCGATCGCTCACTCTCGCGGGATCGCGCAAACGGATAGGAAAACTCGTTGGCGAACGCAGGGATCCCAGTAAGTCGCTACCGCGCGCGTGAACATGCATTTTGAAAGCGCGAACAAGGAAAAAATTCCGCTACGCTGCGGATCGCTGAATTTTTGGCAATTCCGCGTTCTCCGAGGAACGCGGAGTTGCCATAATTTGCAAATTCCACGAGCGGAACGGAATTTACCGCCCGGGCCTACGGAAATCTACGTCGACTGATGCATATCTGGCTTTCGGGCGTCCCTCAACTTCGCCTACCTGATTGTCCGGGTGGTGGCGGCGGTGATTTCCTTCTGGTCCGTTCGTGGCTGCAATTCCTCCCTTGGTCTTTTTTGGCAGAAGCATCGTTTCAAGGCAGCTCCAGTCCCGGAGGCGATTCCTCATGACTCTGGCTGCGGCGTTGAGTTCTGGCTTGCTCCCTGACTTGTTCCTGGGTTGCGGCGGTGGCTCCTATCTATCTTGAGTTGTGGCAGCATTAACCCCTCGCAAGCCCCGGTTGCGGCGGTGATTCCTTGTTCTCCATTTAGTTCTTGGGTTACGGCGGTGCCTAGAAGAAGCTTCCTTATTATTTCCTAAAAAACGAATAAATTACAAAAGAATGTAAATTAGTTCTTTTCTACGAATCATTCTCAAATAAAACAAGATATATAGAGAGCTAAACTTATCTGCTGAGCTCTCCTATTCTGCACCCCCTTTCTGTGAAGACCAGCCTCCTTTTTGTTGCCTTGAATTTTCCCCTGCAAATAAAAGGGGACATCATTATACTTTTTGTTCGAGTTATCATTCCTAATCAATCAGAAGGAATATTTAAATTTTCTGCTTTACCTCTTACCTGAAGATTCTCCTGAAATCTATACTCAAGACTGTGGTAGGTGTGTCTCTGTCATTTACATAGTTAACTTTTTTTCTTTTCTGTGTTGTTTAACTCCAGCCTTCGCAGCATAGTACCACCAACTCTCTCCTCTCTACAGAAGATATGTTCACCAACCAGTTGAGCAAGGATCAGATTGAAGAAGGGAAATTATAAGGTAGTTTAGTAATAAAGAAAAGGCAACCTTTATTACACAAGTCTTCTCCCCTGTCTATTACTACTGATGTTCTCTTCTCCTTTCTTTTCAGAGTATTTCCAAACCTTTGAGTTCTGTGCCTGAACTGAGAAACGCTGGTCATCACTTCCCTTTGTTATCTTCCCTTCTTCCCCCAGTCTGTCTCTGGCGCTTTGACGTAGTTGGGTGCGGTGAACGACTGGTGGGGTGTGGGGACCTATCATCTGTCATAGCGCTCCTGCAGAGCTGTAAGTAACCCCGACAGAATTGTGTGGTGTTTTGGGGTAGGAAATAAAAAAAGTAAATTTATGTAATAATTAATGATTTTGTTTCTAAATAATTTCTACTTAAAAATATTTATTTAATTGAAAATTATTTTTTATTTTATTTAATATAATATTTTTAGGTATTTGTCATATGTATTTAACATTATAAAATGTTTGTTTTTAATTTTTAATATTAAATATATTTGTATTTACATTTTTAACATATTTGTATTTTTTATTTATTTTGTTTTCTAAATATTTTTGTTGTTGTTAATATTTTGTTTGTTTTTAATTTTGAAATTAATGGAGTGAGAATATTAATTGCTACCCCTCCGCAATCCAACACTTTCACTACTGTTGCACTGATTAGAGTCGGAATAGTACATTTTATCCCACCGCTATCCAACACTTTCCCTCCCTCTACGCGGGAGCCCCGGCCAAGCTCATCAAGCGGCTGCAACGCATACAAAATGCCTCCGCACGCCTGATCCTCGATGTACCACGCCACAGCCACATCACCCCCCACCTGAGGAACCTGCACTGGCTCCCCGTCGACAGGAGAATCTCCTTCAAACTCCTCATCCACGCACACAAGGCACTCCACAAGACTGGCCCAGCCTACCACAACAGACGACTCCTCTTCTACGTCCCCAACCGCCAACTCCGCTCCGCCGACCTCTCCCTCGCCACCGTCCCTCGCATTCGAAGAACTACCACCGGCGGCAGATCCTTCTCCCACCTCGCCGCCAAGACCTGGAACACCCTTCCACTAAGCCTACGACAGGCCCAAGACCTGTTGATCTTCAGGAGGCTACTCAAGACCTGGTTGTTCGACCAGTAGCAGCACCCCCCCCTTTTCTTTTTTCCCTAGCGCCTTGAGACCCTCACGGGTAAGTAGTGCGCTTTACAAATTCTGTGATTGATTGATTGATTGATTGATTATTGGAGTGGGAATAGTACTTTTTACCCCTCCGCAATCCAACACTTTCCCTACTGTTGCACTGACTGGAGTGGGAATAGTAATTTTTACCCTCCGCTATCCAACACTTTCCCTACTTTTGAACTCATTGGAGTGGAAATAGTAATTTTTACCCCTCCGCTATCCAACACTTTCCCTACTGTTTTACTTATTGGAGTGGGAATAGTCATCTTTACCCCTACTCTCTCCAACACTTTCCCTAATGTTGCACTCAATGGAGTGGAATAGTAATTTTTACCCCTCCGCTATCTAACACTTTCCCTACTGTTTCAATGACTGGAGTGGGAATAGTAAATTGTATCCCTCCGCTTTCCAACACTTTCCCTATTGTTGCACTCACTGGAGTGGGATACACTGACTGGAGTGGGAAATTTAAGTTTAAAGATTTTTTAATAGTTTAAAGTTTTAATTTATAATAAAATGTTTTTTTTAAATTATATTTTATGTTTTTATGTTATTGATATATATATATATATAAATATATAAAAAAAGAAGCGGAGAACTCTGGGTAGTTCTCAAGTTTAGGTGGAAAGCAGCTCCTGTATAGAGCACTCTCAACACCAGCGACACTCTAGATCTGCTCACCTCAAATGTCTGCTTTTCTATCAAAGTCTTTAAGCATAGGATTAGCACAGTGCCATCCACGCCGAGATAGAAAGGGACAAAGTCTTTGCCATTTCTATAGCAAAGTTTTTAAGCATAGGACTAGCACAGTGCTGTCCATGCCGAGCTGTAAAATGACAAAAGCCATTTACCACTCCAGGCACAATATTACAGCTTTGAATTGGGAAAATACCATCCAAGCCAACCTGAAATGAGTAAAAGCAACCCCTGACACAGTGTTTCGCTCTAGTTAGAGTCTGCTTTTCTATCAAAGTCTTTAAGCATAGGTGAGCAGATCTAGAGTGTCGCTGGTGTTGAGAGTGCTCTATACATTAGCTGCTTTCCACCTAAACTTGAGAACTACCCAGAGTTCTCTGCTTCTTTTTTTGCATAATTTATGCGTCACTCTATGCCTGAAAGGGTATTCCTTTGACTTATACTGGGTGCTCCCTTGTGTCTGGACAAAGCTATACCTCTCTGAAGAGCTCTAATTAGAGCGAAACACTGTGTCAGGGGTTGCATCTACTCATTTCAGGTTGGCTTGGATGGTATTTTACCAATTCAAAGCTGTAATATTGTGCCTGGAGTGGTAAATGGCTTTTGTCATTTTACAGCTCGGCATGGACAGCACTGTGCTAGTCCTATGCTTAAAGACTTTGCTATAGAAATGGCAAAAGACTTTGTCCCTTTCTATCTCGGCGTGGATGGCACTGTGCTAATCCTATGCATAAAGACTTTGATAGAAAAGCAGACATTTGAGGTGAGCAGATCTAGAGTGTCGCTGGTGTTGAGAGTGCTCTATACAGGAGCTGCTTTCCACCTAAACTTGAGAACTACCCAGAGTTCTCTGCTTCTTTTTTTGCATAATTTATGCGTCACTCTATGCCCGAAAGGGTATTCTTTTGATATATAAATATATATATATATATATTTGTAAATTTGTATACAATTTTAAAATGATAAAATATATTAAAATGAATAGTTTATTAATTGTTTTAAAGTAAATATGTTTATATGTATATTAATTAATATATATGTGTTTAACTTTTTTAAATTTTATTTGTTATATTTGTTAAAATGTATTTTAAATTAATTTTATTATTTAATATATTTAATATTTATTATTTTATATATATATATAAAAATCGATATTTTGTACAACTATATTTTTGACATCGATCTTTTTTTCGATATTTTTGTACTTACCTGGTTAATTATAGGGAGTCGATATTTTTGCATTCTATATTTTTATCTCGATATTTTTTACACCTATATTTTTTACATCGATATTCTGTCAGTGAACCCCTCCATGTTGAACCCCATAGAGATGATTCAACCAACCACGCCCTGTACCTAATACTCTAGCTGTGAAGGATTGCTTTAAGTCATGGTTCATTTTCTCCACAACAGAATTGCCCTCAGGCCTATGCGGAGAAGACAAATTCACTTGCACACCCATGGACTTCATTGAATGCTGGTAAGCTTTAGAGGCAAAAGCCGGGACTTGGTCTGAGTGGAATGCACGACAGGCATAAGTCCCGAAAAAGACTTGCACATTTTTAATAACAGTCCGAGTGTCAGCCGAGCGTTGTGGCCAAACCCAAGGGACCTGGAGCAAGAATGAACTGCAACGAAAATAAACTTGAATTCAGTATTGGAAATTAAGGGACCGCAATGATCAAGATAAACACAGCCGAAAGGCTGATTACAAATAAACAAATGTGTATGTGGTGGTCTAGACACAGTGGAACTTTTAATTTGTTGGCAAATGTCACAACCCAAGACATATTGCCTGGTTTTCTGGTATAAATCCTGACACAAATACCATTGTTGTGAAAGTGAAATTGTGGCAGCCACCACTGCATTTGTTGAAGAGACTCCATCATGTGCAATAAAGAATGTCTGCAGGCAAGGTTGGGTATCATGCGATCGACAACCCTTGGTATAGTTAGGCAATAAGAATACTTGGGAGGAAAACCTTTTGGTAAAGCAGTTCCGGCTTGAAAAGCACGGACGGCAGTCAAGATATCACTATCAACATGAGTTTTTGGACGCGTTGCTACTGCTATTTCACATGAGCCTACTGCAGATTTGGCTGCATCATCAGCCATAGAATCCTCAGCTGCATGTGCTCCCACACATTGATGACCCAATGTATGAATTACATGAGCTTGTGACAATTTATCTTTAAAAGCTGTTACCTTAACCCAAAGCATTGTATGCTTAATTGTGCTACCTTTGGAATCATTAAAGTCGTTTTGTTGCCAAAAATGCAAATTATCATTACTACTGCAAGGACTTGTGTCCCCAGATATCCAAATGTTTTAAAGATAGATATCTCAAAAACTACTGAACGTATTTACACCAAATCACAAAAAGCACACTTTCTGGACCACCATCTAGCTTTCTGCCCAATTTGGTGAAATTCCATTCAGCTGTTGGGGCTGTAGTTGTTTTCAAAAAATGAAAAATCCCCATAGACTTCACATGGGGAAAACACGTTTTGGGACCCCCCTTTTTTCTTGGCCCCACTTGACGGATCACCCCACAACTTTCAACACAACAGCTGAACCAAAAAGGGGAAGTTCTGTGAAAATTTGTGGAGATTCGTCAAGCGGCGCCAAAGTTATTGGCAAAACAAAAAACGTTTTTCATGTGGAAACTTTGGTCCTAACTATAACTACCTACTGGCAAATGGTATTCACAAAGGGCATTTATGAGAAGTAAAGTTATACTTTTGTCCCAGTTTGATTTAAGCTTTGGTCTCAGTTAGACTTAAGACCAAAACTTAAGTTAAACTGAGACAAAAGTCTAACTTTACTACTCGTAAATGCCCTTTGTGAATACCGACAGATTTTGTGAATCGGGCCCTGTCTGTTTAGTTTCTGTATGAAATCCTTTATACAAAAATCACTTTTTGATTACGGTGGTATTCTGGCTTAATTTCTTGCAGTCAGTGCTATTGTATTGTTATTAGGGGTGGGAGGAACTCATAGAGTTTCAATCCACGGAATTCCGCAGATTTACATAAAAACTCTGTGAGATTTCGTAGAGTTCTGCTAGCGGGCGGAATTCGGCACATCGCTCTGCTTGTGTTGATTTTTAGTGCCGGGAGCTTGTTCCGCACTGTAAAATAGCACAAATGGCAACATGCGGAGCGCCAGAGGACACTGACTCTTTCTGCCACTCAGGTAGATTTTCTACTCAAGCGGCAGCTTTCTCAACACGAACATTCGTGACCTAACACGACCGCCCGCATTGAGAAATCTCAAAAGGAGGCATTCTGGTGCCTGAAAATCTCGCTAGGGGACACAAATTCTGACTCTCACACACCAACTTAACATTGGCAAGCTGCGTGTGTGATAAAAGTCTGCTACACAGTAGTTGGCGGAGTTTTGCTAGAATGTGGAGTGGCCAAAACTCCGTGAACTCTGATGGCAGAGCGGGATTTGTCACCCACCGCTTATGATTATGTGAAGCAGGTGTGGGGAAAACTTGGCTAATCACTTGGCTTGGTGACTAATCACATCAAAAATTCCAATTGTCCGAGGGGGCCAGCAATGTTCTGGTACTGTGCCACCATTGTATAAGCAAGTGTTTGCACAGAGCATTACAATTTGTGTTTTTCATTTTTTTTTCTTTCTTCATACAGCTACTGCTGGAGATCACTCATCCCGGCAGGAGATAGTCGCCCGGCTGTGGCACCAGAGGATTGAGGCCATTGTGGCTGAATACCGTTGGCTGGTGGCCTTGGAGGAGGAGGAAAAAGAGGCACATACCTCCAGTTTCTTGGCCTGGTGGCTTAGCGCACCTCCATCCCAGCCACACCAACGCCAGCACCACTTGCAGCTAGGGTCCACTGCTGCCCAGTGGAACACTATCCCCTCCTCATCATCATCAACAGACTGCCTCCTCCACCACACCCTACGTGAGCCAGCGCTGCTTCAGCGTGGCCAGTAGAACCTTGGCCAGGCAATGACCTGCATACGCGCCCTTATGGATGCCCTTTAAGCTTGTTTTTAAATAGACTTTTTTGGTGGGAGGGGCTGTGTTGTTGTGGCTGCATTGAGTGGGAATTGGGAAGGGAAGATGGGGAAAAGGTCAAACGTGGGCCATTTGGAGTTATTTCCTTGGGGTGAGGGGTGGGCCAGTTGTGGATGGAGAGGGTGGGTTTTCTTTGTAAAACAAATACATGTTTTTTCTTTCCAATGCATATCACGCACTATCTGTTGTTTGTCGTTGCCCTGCTTTTTAACGTAGCTTTGTGTTTTTTTATTGACAAAAGCTGTCCTCTGAAATTGTCACATACTGTACATCAACTTTTCCCCTAGACTTTCCCTACCTGAAGTCCCTTGCCCTGTATTTCATCAGTAGGTTACTTTTCTTACCTCTTCCTGCAGTCCATTATACCCGCTACCAGAGTGGGAACAGACTAGGTCTGTTTGACTTATTGCTTGATGAGGTTTTGCCACTTTTGCAGCAACCAGCCACTTATCAAAGTGTATACTAGTTAGTGAATACACTTATCCTGCTACGCTCTGTAACTATTGGCCTGACAGGAGGCGGAAGAGCGCATGGCCGGCCGTTCCTGCTGAACATCGCGTTGGTCCCGACTACGAAGCGGAACAAGTCGTGGGCTGGCGCCTCCACCCCCTGGCGGGTGGCAGTTTGAGGTCTGAGGCGCGGGCCCTGGACTGCCCTCCTGGGTGCCGGTGTCTCCCTCCTGCCTCCGTACCGTCTCTGCCTGGTATAATGAGGTGAGAGCTGGGCGTGGGGGCTTCTGGAAGAAGTGTCAAGGTGCAGTCTTGTGTGGGGGCCGTAGGAGATTTCTGGGAGTCTGGATCTGCTCTATCAAGAAGGATGGCGAGCATGCTGTTCCTTAACACACTGTCTTTTCCATGTTCCGGCGGTGTGGTACTGTTACCGCCCACTGGGAGCATTTCGGGTGTGGGAGACGATAGACAGAAGTCTCATATGGCTGATCTTGACACTGAGGTACACTCCTAATTGCCTTTGAGGGGTCTCCATTTTTTAATTTTGATTTTGGACTGGCACCCATTTTGAGTTTCCCGGTGGCTGACACCCATTTTGTGCTTCCTTTACCACTATTAGAAATAGAAGAGGTACGCACGCATGGCAAAGTGGTCTATGGAAATAGAAAGAGGAATGGTCTATTCTCAATCTATGGCGGCCATCTTGGATAGGGCAACGTACATCATTATTTCATACTAGAGTAATTGGGATCTCCATTAATGACACTCGTGCATTGACTACTGGATTCATCTAAAATATTCAGATGCTGCTTCTCCCCTACCACTCATGTGGGCACCTCTATTTAATGGAATCTGCTTTCTTGCCTGTCTTTAGCCTCGTTAGGTATCTTCTCCAAAATGGTCTCCCTTGTCGATCCATGAAAACAATGGAGGGACTCCCACGAACCGCCGCACTGGATGAGCAAATGCGGCAGCCATCTTGGAACGGTTTTGGCCAGTCACCAGTCCGGGACTTCTCTTCTATACTTGTCAGCTGGCTCACCTCTGGTGGCCAATAGAACCTCCTTTTTGGTCCTGATCTGACCACACTCCCTTTGGATTATTTTTACTCGATTTCCGGAATATGCGCCCTCCTCTTATTATACTTCTTTGCGCTATCGCTACCCTAGTGGCCCCTTTTTCTAACCCCCTCTCCCCCCATCCCCTCATCTCCCTATCATGGCTTCCATTCGAATTAAGTCTGGAGTTAACTGCTTCAAAGTCATTTATCCCCCTAATCTGTCCAAAGCATCAGTAAACGGTTCAAACATAACACAATTGAACAATTCCCTGATTACCTCTTTGTTGACCAATTCCATAATGGGCATCTAGGGAAGCTCAAAAATGACTTCATTTTTTTCACTCACGACATCCCTTCCTGGTCTACCAGCTTCTTCAATTCCTTCAACGTCTCCTCCTCCTCTTCTATCCCGCATGGGCAGCAGCTAAAAATGTCCCCCTCTGCTTGCTTTAATGGTTCTCTCACCATTACACTTTATAACAATGGCACTGTCATGATCCAAGCTACAGACTCCTGTCTCTCTCTCTTTGACCACCTCTTCCACTCCCTTCGTCCCACCCATGCGACTACGATCTCCCTCGATTCTTCTTCTTCTGGCTCCTCTCCTTTCTCCCCCCCTGGCCCCCCTATATTCCTTCAGGCCGTTCTCCCGGGAGACACAGGTCTATCCTTTGTCCACCCCTTCTCTTGCTCCCTCCTCTCCCATTCTTCCCCCTTCCCAATTTGATCTTCCCCCTATCTCGTCTGCTTTACCTCCGGCTTCCCCTCCCCACCCTGCATCTTTCCAATATTACAATGCCATCTCCCGCCCCCTAATCCCCCTAATCCTACCCATCTCCCCCCTACTTAATCCACCTTTCTTACAACCTGGTCTACCAATCAACTTTTCTTACCTTCCCCCTTCTCCTCATCCCTTTCCGCTCTTCCCCTTCCCTCGTACCCTTAATTCTTCTCTTACACCTCCCATCTCTCTTCAACCTCCCCTTCCTCCTCCTATGCTTCACAACCCTGTCTCCCTTCTCGGTAATCCCATCCTCTTCCCTCCCTCTCACCTTACAGTCCCTTACTCCTCCCCCAACTACCATTTAGCCCAATCCCACCCACTCTGCCTGGTGCCTGTCCCCCTACATTCACCTTTCATAGCCTACGGTACCTGTCCAGCACCTTCTCCTCTCTTCTCCCCATACCTCTGGCCTTCCTTTGACCCCCCTCCCTCCCCTCCCTGTACAGCCCCTTCTCCTCTCATCTCCCCATACCTCTGGCCTTCCTTTGACCCTCCTCCTTCCCCTCCCTGTACAGCCCCTTCTCCTCTCATCTTCCCGTATCTCCGGCCTTCCTTTGACCCCCCTCCTTCCCCCCTCCACCTCCCGCCCTCCCTCTCTACTCCTCAACTGTCTCCTCCTACTTATGATCTCTACTCTTCCCCTCTGCTCAACACCAGTAAAAAAATCACTGTAACACCATCCACTCCTTTCTACCACCATCTTTCCCCACCTTCCACCCTTGCACCCCAATACCCCCCCGTTCCCCCACCTCTCCCTGTCCTCCCTCGCCTACTACACTCCCTCCCTTAACCATCGAGCCACCCAACACTCCGTGCTCAGCCCTCCTCTCCCTAGAAAATAAACTTGATTCTCTCATCGCTTCCATTTCCCAGCTTGAAGCATCCATCTCACTTTTAAGTGCTAAGATATTCCCCTTCCCTAACAACCTCCCAAGGAGTTCGTTGCTCCCACGCCCCAATAAAGCCAACCACAGTCTGTCCTACAAAAACTTTGCCTACTTACTGGCTAGCTACAAGACTACCAACGTCAATCCCCCTCCACTTTCCTCTCCTAATAATTCTACTCAATTCACTATTCAGACCATCTCTTCTGTCAGAACTAACCAGCCTTCTTCTTCTTCCCTGGCACTCTCATACAAGAATCTTATCCCTATCTCCCTTAACAGCCCAAACACCCCCATCACCAAAACAGTTGCGTCAGAGCTGCATTGTTTGCTCCACAACTGCAGATCTGCAATCAAACACAAACTAGAAATTTCTGACACTATCACCCACTACAATCTTGACATGTTCTTCCTCACTGAGACCTGGTTTAATGACTCCTCTCATACTTTGTTTGATCTGCTGATACCTATCGACTACTCTATCCTCAGAAACGACAGAACAGACAAAATTGGGGGAGGTGTCGCTATCATCTTCAGAAACTCCCTTCAAATTAAAGCCTTTCCTACCATCTTCTTCCGTACATTCGAATGCCTATCCCTAGAACTTCAAGTACATCACGGCTCACCCTTCAGGTTCGATGCCATCTACCACCCGCCCGGTAACTGCTCTTCCTTTTTGGAGGAACTCACCGACTTCATCAGTGACCAATATTCTCAAAGTGACAGACAGATCTTCCTGGGTGACTTCAATCTCCACTGGGGCTCTTTGGAAGACTCGGCTGCCAACAAGCTTGCCACCTTTCTCTCAGCCAATGATATTTTCCAACACTGCTCGGAAATTACACACTGTAAGGGCTCAATTGTGGACCTTGTTATATCTAAAGCAGACCTGCTTACTATTGCTCCCCCTATCCATGTAGACTGGTCAGACCACTTCCTCATTCCCTTCCGTTTTCACCTATCGCACGTTTTAACTCTCGGCCAACCTAAAAGGGCTTCTACCTGGTTCCGCAACACTAAAAACATTGATCTTGACACTCTGTGTGATTCTGCTATGCGTTCACTTTCTAGACTAGACCCTAACGTGGATGTGAACGATCTCACCTCCCATTGCCTCTCAGTCCTAGCAGTCAAAATCGATAATGTCGCTCTACTCCAAAGCAAAAGGAAAAGACCCACCCCCTCAGCACTGTGGTTCAATAAAGCTCTCTACGATGAAAGGAAAAACCTTAGAATCTTGGAGAAACATTGGAGACAATCTCCATCCACCTCCAATCTCTCTCTTTTACGTTCGGCAAGATCCAAATACCACAAGCACATCTTCCATGAAAAAGCATCATATTTCAGATCCCTCCTCGACTCAGCCAAAAGCAGACCCAAAAAACTTTTTGACCTCATCAAAAACCCAAACTGCTCTCCCCAAACCATCAAGCCTGAGGATTCTTCAAAGAAAGCAGCAGAATTCGCTATTTGATGAAAAGGTCAAATCACTGGTGGATCAGGTCACCCACCCCACCCCCATTGAGGAGCGGAAATCCTTAGTCACTTGGCAGAACTTTGCCGCCATCTCGGAAGATGACCTCCTCAAATGCATCCTCGAAACCAAACCCTCCAACCATTCTTCTGACCCCATCCCTAGTGTCATCGCCATTGATTTCTACACCAATACTCTCTCTTACTGGACCAGGCTAGTTAATCTCTTCCTCAGTCAAGGCTCCCTCCCTGCTGCCCTCAAAACAGGACAGGTTACCCCTCTTCTAAAAAAACTCTCCGCAGATGCGAATGACCTCAACAACTTCCGCCCCATCACCAACCTCCCTTTTCTTTAGAAAATCACAGAAAAATGTGTTGCGAAACAACTTTCCCTACATATTATGGACAATAATCTCCTTCACGTGTTGCAGTCTGGCTTCATTCAAAATTGCAGCACTGAAACAGCCCTGCTGCAAGTGATTGATGATGCGCTGCATATACTCGATTCTGGGGAATCGTGCCTTCTGATTCTTCTTGACCTCTCTGCAGCCTTTGACACTGTTAATCACAACACCCTCCTTAACACTCTTCAACAGAGATGGGCTTGGAAGGCACAATGCTTAAATGGTTTGCCTCATTCCTCTCGGACAGATCCCAAATGATCAAGATGGCAAACAGTCTTTCGTCTCCATTGGCGGTAGGTCATGGCGTCCCTCAAGGTTCTATCCTTGCACCCACTTTGTTTAATCTCTATCTGGAACCATTAGGGAACCTCCTAAGTAAATCTGGGATCCACTACCATCTCTATGCGGATGACACTCAAATCTACCTCAAGGTGTCTTCCGCACACGATCTCTCACTACTCAACTCTACTCTCAACTCTATTCACAACTGGATGTTAGTTCACCAACTCATTCTAAATCCCTCCAAAACTGAATTCCTCCTCCTATCTACCTCTCTCTCCCCTCCTCCTGTTCAATCCTGGATGGATCAGCTGAATTTACTCAACAATAAACCCATCATTGTCGACAGCGCTAAATCCCTAGGTGTCATACTTGACAAAAGACTCAAGCTAATCTCCAACATCAACTCGATTGCTAAGAACGCACGTTACCAGCTGCGCCTTCTGTGGGGGATTCGTCGGTTCTTCCCGGAGAAAGACCTAAAAACCTTGGTCCAATCCAGGGGCATAACACAGGCCCCCGCAGCCCCGCGCTCCAGGGGTCCCCTCACTCTCAGCGGAACCAGCAAGCCTAAATGGTGCGCACGCGGCCTTCTCATTAATTAAATGGTGCGCGCACGGCATCTTCTTCATTAATTAAGGTGTGCACGCCCGGGCCCCACCCCCAGCCTCTTAATTAATCATTGGTGCGCCGGCCCGGGCCTCGCCGCCTCGGCCGGCAGGGCCTCTAGGCTCTTCATTTAATTAAATGTTGGGTTGGGTGCGCGGTGCGCAGTTGTCTCTGCGTCTGTGCAGTCTTCAGGGTGGGGCATAGAGGGTGGGGCTAGTGACCAATGCCATTGTCATGCGCATTGCAATTAAAAGTGTGCGTGACCAGTGAGGTGAGAGGCATCCCAGGACCCAGCCACCCCAGAGACTGTTGAGAAGGACCGTCTTACACCGTGCGGCCGCCGGGCATAATTTAATGTTTTGCTGTGCTGCAAGTAATGGTGACGTAGCCCTAGGGGCCCTGTGCAAGGGTGCCATAAAGTGTGACGCAGAGGAGGGGGCATGACTTGTTGAGCTGAGTGTGCGGGGCGGGCGCAGTGTCTTAGCTAGTCCCTCTGCCGGCTGATTGCGTTGGCCTTGGTTGTTACCGCTGTGAACACCTAACTGCTGCCGAGAGTACTGGCCCGCAAAGGTATTGACTACATGAAGAGCAAGGACTTCAGGGCCTATCTGATCAGGTATGTGTCTGGGTGTCCAGGCAGCTCCAGGTTGTGTGCCAAAATGAAAGGCTAGTATACAGCCGAGTACTGCAGCCTGACAGTGTGAAGGTCAAAGGACGGCCATGCAAGACCTTCCCCTTCCCCCAAATGACATTTATGTGATCTAACAGTGGATAAGGCCTGGGGAGGGGGTGTCTGTGTGCCTACACATGACAGGGGTATTTATTCAGTGAGTAAACTCCATCTCCAAACTCCAGCTCAAGTCCTTTCCTACGGTTGTAGTTCCCAATCTGTCATAGTTGTGATGATGATGACCCTCTGAAAATAAAACGCGTTGTACTTACCTATACAGCCGGAAACTGGTCCATTTTGAGTAAAATGCGTGGCCGCATACCTCGCTCACGTGACAGCTCCTCGAACTGCAGCACGTTAATGACAACTACCTGGTTTTTGTTTCTTTTATGTAGTCACTTTGGGGTGGTTCAGATGGGAGCTCCGTGCACTCCTATTTTTGAGGACGCAAATGTTCATGAATTACTAAACCGCAGCGAGATAATGAAATATAATACAAAAATACTCCCTTGAGAAATGAACCCTGTGTTTCTGAAGTGGTGGAGGCTTGCCAGATAACCAGGGCCGCTGGAGTTATGCGGCAGGGAATGGCCGAACTATCCAGCAGGGTTGAGCTAAATTATGTGGCAAGTAAAGGCAACTTATGCGGAGTAACGAGGAACATTTTATGATAGTATTCCGTAATTATTTTGTCATTTCCACACTTGTTACCCCTGTCCGGGCATTAGTCCACCTCATTCGTTCCAGTTTAACATTCAAATATGTTATGTTATGTTATATAAACGTATACCGCGCACAGATACTCCGAGGAGTGAATATAGCAATAAGTAACAGAAAGGTGAGTAATCAAGCTTTACAGAGGGCCTCCCAATCCGCAGATAACCAACCAGATGAATGTGCAGAACATCCAAACAAAGGTTTCATTTAAATATATTTTTAGATGATTGTATCTCACTTGAATTGTCCACAGAACATTTTGGTGAATCTTGGAAGGAATCTATTTCTACAGTTTGAAAGCTCCACCAGTGGTGACACATTTGTTGTTATGTTATGTTATGTTAAGTAAACTTGTATAGCGCACGGCTGCCCCAGCAAAGGGGCGTCCCGGTGCTAATGCAGTGTCAAAGAGGGCAAGGGCTAGACTGTAGGAAACAGGTAAGTTTTGATGGCCTTACGGAAGGATAACAGGCAGTCTATACGGCGAGTCTGCACAGGGAGGGAGTTCCACAGCTTAGCGGCCAAACAGCGGAAGGACCTGCCCCCCGCCCTGATGCGTTTGTAGCTCTTATGAGTGATACTAACCACAGGGACATCTTAAGGATTTTGGAGGCCCTGGGCCAATAATATTTCGGGGGCCCCTGTTCGGAACAGCTTTGAATTTATGATCCAGTTTCAGCTGTTTCTTTCCCTCTTTGGCCAGGTCACTAACAGTGCACAGGCACACTTGTCTAAATTCTAAATGTGTTTACAACTAATGTTCAGGGATAGTGTCCTGTGTTTTCAATATTGTAACACAGCAGGGTCTCTCTCATATTACTGCAAATAATCACTGTGATACCCCCCCCATTTCTCATATGTGAGCTCCTGTTTTGATCTAAAATAAAAGAAACATTTTTGAGAATGTTACATGAAACATAAACACAACATTTCTCTGAAAAATATTTGTAATAGACTCACACATCACCGACATAAACATAAATGAAAGGAAAACGGTATTGAAAATAATCTGATTTATCAGGGCAAGACTCTCTGCAGAACAGAGCAGGCTCTATCAGGGGGCCCCCTGAAAGGCTGGGGCCCTGGGCCAGAGCCCACTTTGCCCATGCCTTAAAACGTCTCTGACTAACCAGCCCCAGGTCCAATTTAACACATCTTGGGGACCGATGTGGTAGACCAACTCATTTCTTCCAGATGGACACTCAGCAGCTTGAACTCTTTTGACATCTTTTGCATTCAGTATTTCACTCTCAGACAATAACAAGCTGACAGCTTTCATCGTGAGTGATTCTTTTAATAAGTCTATCGTCTATTTGTGAAACAACTTCCTAAGTGTCCCAGGGCATGTGCCATTGAATTAGCACACACTATTCTGCAATTAGCATCGAAGAACAGGTCACTCCCAAGTAAACATAAGTAGTCACTCTTTCCAAATCATAGGAGTTTGGTTTTCTTAGTATTTCTTTTTCTGGAACACCATGATATTAGTTTGGCTATGTTTATTCTTAAATGATTTTCTTTGCAATCAATGGAGAAAGTATCCAGTAACCGCTGTAAGCCTATAGGCTTGAGATCCAAAATGATTGAGTAATCTGCATAAAATATGCTTTGGATTACAGATGAATCTTATCGAGGAGGCAAAGGCTGTGGTCCTTGTAAAGCTTCAGGTGCATCCGAGACATAAAGAGAGAACACAGAAGGACCAGAACACAGCCTGGTCTAAGACCGTTTGGTGTATCAATCCTCTTAGTTACAGACCCATTTTCACTTTTCTGTGCTCTGGTCCAAGACCCAGTGTGTAATTCAATTATCAGTTTCAGCAATGCTGAAGGTACCCCACAGTCTGACATTTTTCTCAACAATATAGTGTTCTATATAGTGGGCTGTGCATTCTGGGGCCATGTACTGTATAGATACCATATAGTGAAGAGTACTATCTAGTGCATTGTGCAGATTAATATTGTGTGCTTTGAGTACTGTGTGTTACTTACTACATCATGCTGTCTAGTATTGCATGAACTTGAGTCTGTGGTTCAGCTCTACAAGTTATATTTTCACACCCACAGGCGACAGAAGTGAACTTAGTTCAATGCACCAACGCTTGAATATGAAAGACAGTTTTTAGTAGCCCTGCAGGACCCCACCCAATACATAGTTGCAGGGGCGTAACAAAGGCCCCTGCAGCCCCCAGGCTTACCCATACTAGAGGGGGCCCCCTCATCCTCTACAGATGTGAGTGTGAGGGGCCCCGTCAGCACATTTTGCAGGGGGCCCTCTCATGTTTTGTTAGGCCACTGGCAGCGGCTGGGGCCTGAGTATTTTAAAGTCGTCCTACCACCAGGGCTCAACAGCCCTCACGAGGCTTGGTTTAAACATTACCTCTGCACGCCCGCCTCGTCACTTAGATGAGAAATTCTATTTCATGGCAGAACATGAACATGGTGCCTCTAATAAGGTAGACTCCTCGTTACGTCGGAGTAATGTAAATGCAAGCTTAGCTGTGACCAATTAACTGCGTCAGTTTGGTTCGTTTGCATGACTAGCACTTGGGTGTTTTCTACTTTCCCTGCACAAGTGCCAATTTGCTCCAGTGTTTCTTAGTCATTGTAATGTCACCCTCCAAGTAAACTGTTCACCCTCTTTGCAGCCGTGGCGTGCCCTTTGTTTCGTATGTGCCGAATGTGCAGAGAGTGATAGAGAATGAAAGTGCCAGTCCCAAGAATGCTTTCATCTGAGCAGCTGTCTCAAAGGCGGCGCGGTCTGAAGAAATCCCAGGCTATGAATCCTGTTAGGGGATACTTCCCTTCCACCAAACCAGCTGCTCCGAGCCTCGGCTCCGCGTGGAAAGTCACACCTCCCCCAACGATCCAAACCCTTTCTTCCACCTGGCCGAAGAGCGTCTGTGGAGGCATGTGTGCGCACGTGAGCGCTCGGAGAGATGTGACTGTGAGTGCAGGGTGAGAAGTGTGACTGCGAGTGCAGATTGAGATATGAGGCGCTGTGATGTACAGTGAGAGCTGCAGTTGTGATTCCAGGTGAGAGGTGAGTCCGTCCTAGCGGAGGGTGAATGATGTACCTGTCCGAGCGCCGAGTGAAGTTTGAGCCCATGTGAGTGCAGAGTGACAGCTGAGCCGTGTGAATGCAGTGTGAAAGGGGGGCCTCTGTGAATGCACTTCAGACCTTGTGAATGAAGGGTGTGCCTCTGTGAGTGCCTGTTGAGACGTGAGCTGATGTTCTTACAGGGTGAGTGGTATGCATATGTGAGAGAGAGTGTGTGTGGATGAAGGGTGAGAGACGTACCTATGTTAGTGCATGGTGAAAGGAGAGTGTGTGGCAGTGCATGGTGAGAGGTGAGACTATGTGAGTGCATGGTGAGATCTGAGCTCTTGTAAATGCATGGGCGCCGAGGAGAATGCAAGGGGATATTTGAGCCCTTGTAAATGCATGATGAGAGATGAACCTTGGTGAATGCACAGGGGAGGATGTGCCCATGTGAGTGCACAAGGAGGGGTGTGCCTCTGTGAGTGGGTAGCGGTCTACCCATGTGAGTGCAGGGTGAGAGGGGTGCTTATGTGAGCAGAGAGTGAGTGATATCAGTCTGTGTGTGCAGGGTGAGTGGTGTGCCTGTGTGAGTACTGGGTGAGTGGTGTGCCCACGTGAGTGCAAAGTGGGAGGCGTGCATGCTTAAGTAGAGGGTGAGTCATGTGAGTTCAGGGGGAGTGTGTGACTGTGTGAATGCAGGGTGAGAGGCACGTCTGTGTGTAACGGAGTAGCCAGAAAATTAGAATAACCTACCACTTCGAACCAAAGCTCTGATGGCACCAAGCAAGCGCAGCAAGTGAGTCCAAAACACCCAAGAAGTGCTCTTCTGTCTCTTCCATCCAAGCATCTATTCATTCATCCTTTCACTCTCCCATCCACCTTCTGCTATCAATCATTTCACCTTTACATTCTGTCATCCATTCATTATTTCATCCAACTTTCAATTGTTCACCATTCCATCCATTGGCCATTTTATCCATCCATCCTCTAAGATTTTTATTTACTCTACCATCCCTTCACCCTTCCTCAGATTTCCGTTAACTCTGCCATCCATCCATCCTCTGAAATTTCCCTTTACTCTGTCATACTTTCATTCTCCCATGTATCTATCCTCTCACTTACTTATCCTCTCACATAACATATTTATTTGTACAGTACACGTATCTTGGCGTTGAATAACAGATGTTTATTGTTACCCAACTCAATGGTATTCATGTTATCGACCCCAGAAGGATGAAAGGCTGAGTGGACCCACTGGGATTTGAATTTGTGACTATGAGGTCAAACACAAGCCCCTACAGTTGACTCATTAGTCCACTGAGCCACCAGACCCACTCATTCACCTATCCTCTCACTAGTGACATAATAATAGCCCCTGCACACCCAGCGGTGCGGTGGGGCCCAAGCTCCAGAGGGCACCCTCCAGCACTGTGCAGGAGTGGCTGGCCCCGCCCTGAGAGCTCCTGAATGGGTCCCGAGCGTGGGGGGCCCCCTCCATGTACTTTGCAGGGGGGCCCCCTCAAGTTTCATTACGCCACTGGGCAAGCGCAGAGGGACAGGGATAGGAGTCGACACAGGGTCACCGATCCAGAGAGCACCTTCACTCCAAGGGCTAAGCTACAGGCAGCTGAGCTGACAGCAAGTTTAGTGTGCGCGCCAGCGGCCCATCTCTTTACCCGGTACCCGGTACCCGTCCCAACTTCCCTCCGCCTGCCTGCCTCCCTCCCCTCACCCCACTGCCAGCAGACCACCTCCTGCTTCCTGAGCAAACACCACGCCTTCCGAGGCAGACAAACACAGGACTGTCTCCAGAGCAGAGCTCCAGCCGTCAGGAAGCGCGCCTCCCCCAGGGTGACCACCCTTAGCAAACAAGCATTTGCAATGCAAGAGGACTCGATTTACGAGAGACCTATTGCATTGCAAACGGGTGGGCGGGCGTGATTAAGGCACGAACAATGGGAGTGGGGGGGCGGGAGAGAAGGCACGGACAGCGGGAGGGGTGGCACGGGACAAAGTAGTGCTCAGGAAACACGCAGTAAAGGGGCGAAAAGCCATGGAAGGAGACATGGCCGTCATAAGGAGGGACTAGCAGCCTCTAAACGAATCGGAAGGCAGCATTTTAGAAAGGACAAAGCCACAAGCCAATGAAAAAGTAGGCGGGGGAGTGGGTGGGGCTTTCCTCACATAGTCAACTACCCCAGATCAACCCCAGAGCAGCGCTTGCGCGCTGGCTCAGGGCTCGACCTAAAAAGCGTAAAAGTGCGTGCGGAGTTATACACCTTCGTTTGAATGTACTTTACACTTTTTTGAAATTCAAAACTTTTCCTATAGTACACCTGGAAGCCTGAACCCGGCTCTTTGGCAGGCATACTCCTGGAAAAGTAACATGGCTGTTTATAGCGCACACACCTCTCTTTCCAGTGCACAATGGTTCAGCATTAGGGAAAGCATCCCCAATGTGCAAGTTTACATTTTTCTGTTTTTTCCCATACTTTTTCTCCTCCTGTGAATAACCCCTTACACTGCACGAGTGTCAGGCTTGGTGCGGTTCTGTTTCTCTTCTAAAACTACAAAGGAATTTAGCCTTCCCTGGCTAGGAGCAACTCTCTGGCTGGTTCCAGGGTGGGAAAGGTCGGAGAGGAGCTCTTCAGTTCTCACAAACAGATTGTTTGTGGGTGTTCACAAATTTACAAGACGAACCGCGCCTTGAAAAACCTGCTCCTCGCCCCTTGTTTGGGACTTTCTCCCACGTAATTATAAGGAATCATGGCCTACAATTATGCGGAGTAAATCGACTCATATCTGCAGCCTATCCTTTTGTGAATACCTCGCACGTGTAATCCAGCCACTGTCAGTCTTTAACGTATGTTTACGTCTCCAAACAAGCCTATTATTTCTATAGATTATGGGGCAGATGTATCATTATTTCGCGCCGCAAGCCACCTTGCTGCGCTGCGCGAAAGAGCAGGAATGTGCCGTATTTAACATGGTACAGCGCATTCTTGTCCTTTCCTTACGCTAGTACCCAATGAGCTGCCTTGTGCCAACCTGGCACGAGGGAAGATTGTTTTGTCCAGGTAGGGATACCTTTCTGCACAAAAACAATCCTGAGAGACATTTTCCTCTTTCCATGTGCGCTGCAGAATGCAACACACATGGAAAGATTCTCCTCACTATGCCTCTCCTGCGGAGGCAGAGCATTTTGACGCATTCCCAGGTCCACCAGTGTTGGTAAATCTGGGAATGCGCCGAAGTCCATGGGTGGAAGTGTGGGAACACACACGCTCCACCCGGGGAACGCCACTCTGGGGCTGCGCCATGCAAGGCAGGGACTACCGCTGCCTTGCATTACTCCCAATTTATCAAGCCACGCAGGGCCACACAAGATGGCCCTGCATGGCCAACGACTTAGTCGTTTTGTCGCCCTTGCTCCCCCATGCATGGCGCAAGGCAGTGCAACCCAATAAAAAATATGCCCCAATGTATATAAGTAAAAGTCACAAGACTGGAAACAGACCCCATTGAATTCCATTAAAAAAGCCATCTTTTGCCCCCAGGGTCTCACTTACTATGATTCACTTTTGATGGCAGTTTTAATTCAGTGGATACATTTATTACAGTGACTACGGGAGCGCTGTTGTTCTGGGGTGTCATGCACTTCCAACTGGCGCGCATCTAAGGGCGATGCAGCTGCAGTTTGGTACCTGGTGATTTACTCAAACTAGTGCATTTCTCTGAAGAAACCTTTCTATGATATCTTATGTCCTTTCATGTGTTTGCTGATTGCATAGCGCACATCCTACCATCGGTATGCCTTGAAGCGCTTTAGGCAGTCTGGTGAATTTCTGTCTCATTCTGAGACAGTCCGGGGCATGATTAGGCTTTTAATGACGTGTTACCAGTGCAGTGTTCTGGACATGTTTGGTTAGGTACCCATGTCTTACCCATTGAGCTGTGAGTGTATGATTTTGGTATATGGGGCACAGAGTGATGGGGGAAAAGGACAGTAAAACTGGACTTTACATTGCCCTATTCTCAAGCCGTTATTATCAGGGTGTTAAAAACCTAGTGACCACTTTTCAGTGCTCGAGCCATGTAACGCAAGTGAAGTTCATGTCTTCCGTGACGAGGTGCTGGTTCTGGTCCCTGACCCGTCATGGCCAGGGTCTATCGAACCTATCAAATCGAGTCTACTGATTCCTCCACACGTCAGGCTGCTTGCTCAGGCGGAGCTGTGTTTATCAAAGAGGGCAGGGACGCCAATGTACCCTTTCCACCCAGATCAGTGGCCGCCGATGCAATCAAGAGGTGGTCGGGCGGGTGGAGATGGAGCGGTGGAGCGCCGAGGGGAAAATAATTAAAAAAGAAAAAAAAACACTTACCTTAACCTGTCGGGTGCCTCCAGTGTCACATCGCGCCTCAGTGAACTTCCTTGTCCCATCAGGCACTGGGGCAGAGTCACAGACTCCCTGGGCAATCCCCACGCTGCTCTTCTATGAGAACAGCACAGGGATTGGCCTGAGTGGGCTAAGAAGACGCTTCACTCAGGTCAGGGAGTCTGCAGGTTTTCTCCAGCCCGGCTGCTCAATGCACTCCTCCTCCCCACTCCCATGCCTTCCCCCAACCCTCCTCTCCCTGCATACACTAGCTCAGAGCAGGCAAGTGAAAAATAAAACAATAGTAAAATATCATTTTATTTTTCACCTGCTGGCTCTGAGCCAGTGGGGCAACGCTCCTCCGCCATTGCAGAGGAGCCGCCCCTAACACAGATCCTAGAAAGAGCATCAGTAGCTCTGGAAGGGACACCATTAGCCAATCTGAGGGGCAGATGCACTTAGCCTCTATATTGAGGGCGGCCTCTCCTCTACTTCTTTCTTCCAGTTCCCACATTTGCTACAAGGCACAGCTCCCAGCACAGGGCTACTAGGATGACATCAGTTCATGGGAGGGGCAATGTGCTTATAAGCCTTAGTTCCACAGCTGTCGCCTTTTTATGTCCTCGCCGTGAGGTTTTGGTGGGTGTGATTCTGATATGTTGCATGATGATGTACTGTTTAAAAAATGTAACAAGTGGCAACACGGACCTTTCTTGGCTCTATGAACCTGCCCTGAGGGGACGTAAATATAAATCTGATGATCATAGCAATGTTCTGTCAGAAAGAATTCTGCAAAGAAATGTGTAATCTTTAACCTGCTAGTGTTTGGATGTGAAGTAAAAGAAAGCTAGGGCCTGCGGTGAATACCATCAACCTGAGGTCTGTCTCATGTATTGTATGTGTTTAGGAGCTGAAGGGCGCCATCCGCTGGGCACAAGGCACACTGTAGTTTCCGCTGATACAATCTGGGTGCCTCTAGTTCAGGGGTTGATCCATTGGCTTGTTTAAAAAGTTCACATTGCAGTGTTGTGTGAGTTTGTAATGACGGGACCTTTGTGGCTCCTGATGGACTCCGTAGAACTGTGACATAAGCATTGGAGCTTAGTTAAGTGAATGTTGGTTTAGAATGTTGAGTTTATGGTTACATACAGAAGAATAAGGATGTATTATACTAAGCCCTGTGTGTGGCATAGTCATTGGCGAGTATCCGGGCTGGGGAGAATGCTACAACTGGTGTCGAGTTAGGGGATAAGCAACCCAAATATTGTTGGAACTGTCACTTCCGGTTGGCTGAAGGGATGCCCCAGCCAGGTAGAACTTGCCAATCCGTTCAAGGGCAGGTGATTACACACACTGTGCAACCCTTGGGTAGCTGGCACTGAGCAGTCAGGTTTGCCAAAGAGGTAATGCGTAAAGCAAAGGCACAACGCTAATCCACGGTAAATACATGGCACATCACAAATGAGAGACTTCACACGAAATGTAGATAAAATATCGTTTATAATCAACACACACATTAATCAATGCAACATAAATTGCATTTATTTCTGGGCATGAATCACGTTTGGCAATTCTAATAGCAGTACTAGGCCCAATTGTGTTGAAAAGATATCGATAGTATGCACACATGGGACAATTCCTATTCTAAACCAACAGCCAGTGGCGGCTGCTCCGCTAAGGCGGAGGAGCGTCGCCACTGCTCAAAAGGTAAAATAAAATGATAATAACGTATTGTTATTATCATTTTAATTTCCCTATTGAGTCAGTGGCTCTTGGGCGGGGCTGGCCAGATCAGGGAGAGGAGTGGTTTTGTTGTGTAGTTCCTATAAACCTATATAGAATCTGTGCGTTTAGACAACATATACTGTAGGATTGGAGTCAGACTGATTCTGGAAACCCCTACCGAATATGTCAGCCTGTATACCAGCTAGCTCACAGTGCCACTAGAAGCTCCTCTTACCAAGGAGAGAATAGTTCTTGGCAACTATCGAACATGACAACCCTGATCCCTCAGAATCGTGGAAACAGTGTACTACTTTTCGCTCAGTCACCCGTGCTCACTTTGTCTCAGAGAGATACAGAGAATAAACGGTGGGAACGTTTTTCAATAAGTATTTATTGAACCAGCGTCATTCTAGTGTAAATAGGTGTGCCTCGGCCAACCCGGAAGAGTTCTCACTGGGGGTAACCGCCCTCCGAGATAGGGAGAACCCACCTAGGGGTTCTTCCCTAACCGGGCAGTGGACTCACCCATGTCCCTGCCTGGCCACTCATCTACCCTAAGCTTCACCCCTTGGGACGTAACCAAGGGCCGCTCTGGCAGTAGGGGAGGCCCCTCTCAGCATCGGCTCCCACATAGGAGAAGCCAAGCTGAACAAGATACATGATTGGCAGGCGACTTCAGTGGGGACACGGTCCCATTACTAGGCACTGCTGTATCCGCCCTGGGTGTGTGAAGTATCTTTTTACAGGGCACTCACAGGGATGACACCTAACCCAATTACTTAGGTACCCATTTCAGAACTGAGAGGGAGGGGTGCTCATACCTTCCCAATGCAGTACAGTGGAAACGTGCCCAGAAACCTAGGGTCACAAACAGAGAGTACGCAACAACTAGGAGGACAAAAAGCAAAATGTTTGGGAAAACCCCCCTAAGAAGGTCATGTCCAGCAAAGATCGACAGTGCTCTCTCAGAGAATGTGTCGTGGTCCAGCAAAATGCTTGTGCATGCAACGTGTGCCTCCATCGAAGTGCAAAATCGGCGTTTGACATATGTGGAGTCAAAGCGCAGAGCCAGTTCTGTGTAAAGCATTTGAAGTTAATGAAAGCTTCATTGAAAAGCCTACACATTGGTGGCTGAGAACCTGCTAAGATGACCACCCAAAGAGGAAGAGGTACTAGGCTACTATGCAAATCAGAGCCAAACATTCATATGGCGTGATAATGCTGCAAGGCAAAATGCTCATCATGAAATAGTAAGTCACTTCCCTTCATTGTTTCATGGGTTGGGAAAACTCAACACTATGAAAGTCCAATTACACATTAATGAGGACATCTGTCACATCACTCAAAGACACAGATGAATTGCCATTCACGTGCAGAAAGCTGTTGAAAAAGAACTTGAGTCTTTACTCAAACACAATATCTTTGAGCGTTCCACTGGTCCAACTCCATGGATTTCTCCCATTGTGGTGGTACCCAAAAAGGACAGTCAAGGAGCTGCACATATCTGTATAAATATGCATCAAGCGAACAAATCTATTGAAAGAAAACAACGTTCAGGTCCACACATTGCCGATAAGATAACACAATTGAATGGTGCAAAGGTTTTCTCTCATCTGAATCTGTTTAAAGGTTATCATCAGTTGAAATTCGAGGAGAATTGCAGGCACATTACAACCTTTTCTACACATGTTGGTCTGTTCCATTACAAGAGACTACGTTTTGGTGTGTCATCAGCTGCAGAACTATTTCAAGATGTCATTCGACTTATCATAAAGCCTGTCATGAATGCTTTCAATTACAGTGATTAACTATTGTTTTTCGGAGCTACACAAAAGGAGCATGAGAAAGCTCTTATACAAGCGTGTCAGCTGCTCACAGACGCCAGTTTAACTTTGAATGCCGAGAAATGTGAGATCCATAAGACAAAGTTAAGATTCTTTGGCCATATCTTTTCTGATGGGGGCATGACACCCAATCCAGCTAAAGTGTAAGTGCTGTCAACGGCCAGTCCCCCACAAGACGTTTCCATGTTGCGTTCATTCCTTGGCATGGCCAGCTACTGTTCTAGATAAATGCAAGACTTTGCCACAGCCAGTGCTCCGTTATGGGACTTGACGAAAAAGAATGTTTCTTTCTTTGGTCACATGAATGCAAGCAAAGCTTCCATAAAATCAAGCAAGCTATTGAGAATGCTACAGAAATGGCATATTATGATCCAAAGCTTCATACTGAGGTTGTTGTTGTTGACGCTAACCCTGTCGAGTTGGGCACCATTCTTGCACAGCATAGCGAGCACCCAAATGCTCAAAGACATATTGTGGTGTATGCAAGCCGAAGTTTGGCCCAAACTGAACGTGCTTATTCACAACCTGAGATAGAAAGCTTAGCAATGGGGTGGGCTTGTGAACATTTCCACGTATTCTTATATGGGAAGCCCTTCACGCTTGTGACCAATCATCAAGCACTGTTGATTATATTTGGAAATCCAAAAGCAAAAATGCCTTCTTGCATTGAACATTGGGGTCTGTGATTGCAAGAGTACAACTGCACCATCGTGCATCGACCAGGGAAAGATCAGAACCCTGCTGACTACTTCTCACGAGTGCCTCTACAATGCCCTGGCACCCATTCTAAGATGTCTGAAGCTTACATAAAATTCATAGTGAAATCAAGCACCCCAGCTTCCATTTTGTTGGAACAAATTGTCACTGCCACAAGTCAAGATAGTGACATGCTAAAACTGAAAGACATTATTACACATCAGTCTTGGTACCAGCACTCTTGACCTCTTACCAGAAACAGTGAATATCAAAAGTTTAAGAATGTCCATTACTCAGGAAGGTATTATTCCAAGAGGTTCGAGAATTGTTATTCCAGAGAGTCTGTGACAATAGATAATTGAATTGGCCCATTGTTGGACTTGGCCCTTTTTGCAGGGTCATCCCAGAACTTTTTGCCTTCCTCCTGTATTTTTTCTGACCTGTTGTTGGTGGTTTTATGACTCTGGGTACTTTCTCACTGCTGATCAGTGCTAGAGTGCATGTGCTCTCTCTTGTAAACTTGGTAAGATTGGTCTACACCTGTTTGGCATATTTAATTTACCTATTAGTCCCTTGTACAGTGGTATCCCATTTACTCAGGGCCAGTAAATTAAATGCTACTGGTGGGTTTGCAGCACTGCTTGTGCCAACCACCTAAGTGGGGGGGTTGAGGTGTGTCCTGCCCTGCCTGGGTGACTCAGCGCTAGGCTGAAGAGACCTTGGCTGAATTTAGAGTAGTGGGAGGAGTTTCCCCTGGTACCTGAATAGGCCTGGTCTGCATTTAGAGTGGTGGGAGGAGTAGCACCTGCACCTGAATAGGGCTGTGCCTGCCTTCCACAATGCTTGCTACGCCCCCTGTGGAGGGTCTGGAGCCAAGGCTTACACTATGGATGGGGGGGTTGTGCACTTGTAATTGTTTTGTAAAGTGCCCCCAGAACAAAGACATTTGAACAATAAGTAAAGGAGCTGTGACCCCATGAAGAGAAGAAGACACTGCATGTACTGTGAGAGGACTGCTGTGTGCCAGGAGGAACCACCGTCTGGGGCTACGTGCTGACCTGCCTGTGCTCTGTTCTCTGCCCCAGTGACCTCCCAGGGCATTGTGGCTTGCCTTGTGTGATTTTGGACTCAGCGCGTGGTGAGGGCTGTGTTTTCCCACCCTGTTGTTTTAGAGTGTGTGTGTAGCGCTATACAGGGTCTGGAGACCAGTGTCTCCTGCCAACTAACTGGGGCACTTTCACTTCCCCGACGGGAGGAGCGTTTAAGTGGCTCTCCTCCCTGATAAGTGTGTGGGGAGCGCTATGCCTTGCAGCCGATTTTAAACTGAAGTGCGTGGTGGGGGCTGAAATGATTGCCCGAGACGCAGGCTCAGTCTCTCAAAGTGCGGCAGGGGATGCCACAGATGCAAAGTCCGGGCGGGAGCCTACCCCGTGTTCTTGTGCCAGGAGGGAGTTGCGGCTCGTTGCCGCGGAAACTGGAAGCCAGGCAGAGAGGACAGGCCACGTGGCCGAGCCTGGTTGTGGGCAGGGCCAAAGAGGGTGGAGTCAACGGAAACTTCGCTCTGTGTGCGGCCGGCCATTATTTTCCTTTTCCCGATCGAGCCCAAAGGCGCAACAAGTTAGGCCGTCCTGATTCCGCCGCTGCACTGCTCCGTTGCGGGCAGCGGCCTCCGCAGTATTCTGCTGGCGGGGGCTAGAGGAGGGCTCCCGTGCCAGCCTCCCGCGTGGGATGCATTTGTTTTCCGGAGACTTCAGCAGCTGCTCTGAGCGATTGCAGGCAGCTGCCTTTGCTGTGGATCCCAGGTGAGACGGGGGTGGCGAAGTCTCTCCGCCAGCTGTGTGCCCCCCCTCACCGTGGTGTGTGCATATTTGGGGGCACCTGAGATCAGCGAGCAGGACGGGGTGGCAACCCTCAACGGAGGTACCCTTCCTGCAATTACCACGCAGGCCCTACGGTGAGCGCAGAAGCGCTGGGGCTGCAGAGATAGAGGTGCAGGTACTTTGGTGCCCTACATGGGGGGAAGTATTGTGCTCACCTGGTTCAGTACAGAGTTTATGTTAGTTTCGGAAGTTGCCCAATGGGCTGTGTTATGCCCTGGTGTGCTTAGGCTTTGGCTACTACATTTCCAGTGACATTAACATAAAATGTACACACTACAAGTGTTTACTCTGATGTACCGTAATGTGATGGTTATTTCCAATATGTGCACTGTGGATGATGTGTTTACATATAGGTTTATGCTTAAGGCAATCCTACCAGTAGTTACTGGTTGCCCTAACTGTAATGTTTATGACAATTGCCTGATTGGCAAAGTGGCTTATGTAATACCTGTGAAGTCATGACAAGTGCCTGGTGGCACAGTGATATATGCGATCTAATGTGTTTTTATTGATAATACAAAGGATATGTTTATATAACCTTGTGTGGGGTTTCTTTTGTGGTGTGCCTAGTGTGTCACTGCTGTGTGAGTGTGTTGCGCAAATGCTTTACACATTGCCTCTGGGATAAGCCTGACTGCTCTGCCAAGCTACCAAGGGGATGAGCAGGGGTTTTCTTCAGCATGTAACTCCCTTGCCCTGACTAGAGTGGTGGGTTCTGCCTGGCTTAGGTGCATACCCTAGCCAACCAGAAACCCCATTTCTAACACCCATGAAGGACATTGTGAAATTGTTTCCCACCAAATGAGCTCTCCGAGACCGAGCCTGGTTTCCACATCTCGACGAGAGAGTTGAAAGACAATTAAAAGCCTGTAATCTATGCAACTGCCTATCATCTAAAACTACTCAACACCCGTTAAGCATGCTAGAGTTGCCAATGCATGCATGGGAAAGAATTGCAGTGGACTTCTTTGGTCCTTTTGACAATGGACATCACTCGATGGTGATCGTTGATGATATTCCTGTTTTCTATTGATTGAAGAGCTCTCATTTATCACTCAAGAACGTATCATTGAGAGATTAGATAGTATCTTCGCGACCTGGGGTGTTCCTGCAATCTTAAAGTCTGACAACAGCCCACCTTTCAAAAGTCGAGAATTCAGAGATTTTCTGAGTCATTTTAATGTGAAGCATCACAAGAGTACCCCCTCTTTGGCCACAGGCCAATGGCCTTGTCGAACGTTTCATGAATAATATCAAGAAAGCCGTACACTGTGCTGTACTAGAGAAGCTTGACCTTAAAGCTGTCTTAAATTTCCCTCTTCGAAATTGCCGCTCGACCCTTCGCTCGACCACAGCTGAAAGCTCTGCAACCTTGAAGTTTAGGAGAGCCATGACGACCAAGTTACCTCATTGGACTAACAGTAGAGCAAATACCGAGGAAGAAACGCGCATGAAAGACTTGGATCATAAGTTGAAAATGAAAGCTTATGCAGACAAGTGTCAACGTGCAAAAGATGTCACATTCACTAGAGGAGATCGAGTGCTTGTTCGTCAGCATATAAAATGAAAGTCTGATACTCTTTTCGATGCTGCACAATTTCATGTTGTGACCAGCAAAGGACACCTGGTGACTGCCTAACATCCTGGGAAGTTCATTACGCGAGACTCCTCGCATTTCCGACATGTGGCTCATCGATCATTAGGCTCTGATGTCCACGCAGAGACGGGGTCTGAAAGGACATGTGAAGAACACCTAACTGTTGCTATTTCTTCATCACTGACGCCAGTCATGGAAATTTCTACTGCCTGTCCCCAGCTTCTGAAGACAAGGTCGGGATATATGATCCAAGCACCACAAAGACTCATTGAAAAGCTCTAATACTATATGTTTGTAAAAAAATTAATTTTTTATTTAACAGAGTGGGAAATGTACTGTGAGTTGCAATCAAGCAACCTTTGTGGTTTTTGATGGACTCCGTAGAACTGTGACGTAAGCATTAGATCGTAGTTAAGTGACTGCAGGTTAAGAATGTTGTGTTTGCGGTTACTCGCAGAAGAGTAAAGATGTGTTGTACTAAGTTCCGTGTGTGGTGTAGTCATTGGCAGGTATCCAGGCTGGGGAGGATGCCTAACACATGGCAGATTAATTTCATTAAACTTCAATTCCTTAAGTAAGCTGCGGGGTCTGTTCCCGAGGCCTGTGGTGGCCCCTCAGTTTTGGAGGTTCCAGCTGAAGGAGGGGGTGTTGGTTGGAGGGGGGGAAAGGTCTGCATGCAGCCTGTTTCCGTAAACATAGAACACCATTAACACTGAGGGCAGGGGCAAAACCAGACACTGCAGCCCCCCAAGACCTGGAATGGAGCTGTTGACACTCCAGAGATGTCAGGCAGGGGTGTCTTCAGAGAGGTTGGGGTTCTTTAAACACCATTATAAATGAATACAGCAAGTGTCAGCAGGGAAAAACGAAAGATGGAAGGAATATTGAATGGAAGGAAGGGTGAAAGAATGTATGGATAAGTGGGTGAATCAGTGGTTGGATGAATAAATGGGTAGAAGGATTAGTAGGTGAAAGGATGAGTGAATGGATAGGTGGATGGACAGGTGAAGGGATGGCATGGTAAAGGGATGGATGAGTGGGTAAAAAAACAAATACTTGACAGAGTGGATGAATGTATGATGGATGGATGCATAGATGGCAGGATGGACGGATGGCAGTTTGGATGGATGGATGGATTGAATGATGGATGAAAGAATTAATGGATGACAAAATGTAAAGGCGAAATAGTGGATGTCAGCGGATAGATGGAAGGGTGAAAGGATGAATGGATAGATGCTTGGATGACAGCAACAAGGGAGCTCTTCTAGGGAGGGATGGGCTCACTTGCTTTGCTTGGTACCATCAGAGGTTCAGATCAAAGTGGGGGTATTTTAATTTTCTGTCTACTCCCTTCTCCTGTGTCCTTGAGCCAGGTACGTAAAGTGTGGAGGAGTTCCGAAGGCTTGGCTTCGGTGGGTGTTACTTTTTGGTGGGGGGAGCAACAAAGCTTTAGGACTGACTTAGTGTTCGCTCGTGTATGGAAGAAGGGGTCGGGGAGACAACGCAAGGTACACTTGGCATTTCAGTACTGTACGGTAGACAGGGCATTTCCATAGTGCAGCAGGTGTAGTGTAGTGGCACCGGGGTCTAGTGGGATTAGGGGCCCTCTCCACCAACATTTTGGCTATCTTTTTCTACTGGCATGATGGCAGGAGGGGCCGCTTCCCTTTCTTGCATTAGGCCCTGGCATCTGTAGGCACATCCCTTACTCGAAAAACATTTCCTTGGTTAGCCATGCTTTTCTGAGAGATCCTGATAGTTACATGCGTGAGGAAGCAGGCCGCTCACTGTCATCTCACTAGACGGGTGATTTTAGTGCCAAACTGGCCCTTTATTCCACAGGGCGTTTCCCCAGTGGTCTGGAGCCCTTGAAGACCGGTTTTGAAAGCCCACGCTGCTCCTGGTGCCTCTGTCACTTTCCCCATTCCCAAGGTTAATTGCAGAAGGCAGGAGAGAGAAAGTGAGGGAGGTAGGGAGGTGGAACATAGAAAGAAAGTAAATCCGAGAGGGAGGAGAGAGGAGACAGAGAGAAGGGATGGATGGAGAGAGACAGCATGAGGAGACTAAAGGAGCGGTCTGGGTTGAGCTTTTTTGCCAGGGCTGCTTTTGTTTCACCAGTCCAGTCGTGGCTGCTGTAGGGTCCCCTCCAGCCTCGTGGGGATGTTGTGATACATGGGAAGGTACTATAAGGTTCTTCTTCAGCTCACCTGTGTCCATGCACCCTGCGGCAAGAGGTAAGGTGGGAGCTGGTCTTCCGTCCCCCCCTTTCCACCTAGTGTGCTGACCAGGGTCAGACTGGGACAGAAACTAGGCCCAGGCACCAAAATAAAAGTGACCGCACTAATTAATCAGATAGCTAAAAATTGGCCCATGTATGCAAGTTGGGGCAGTTTTGAACTTGTAAAGTCATGCTATATAAGCAGAGACAGCCCTTAATTGGAGATCAACCTGGGGCGAAAGAAATTTGGTGCCATCACTGCTGCTGGTGAATAAAATGAGGCAGCGGGGGCCCTTTTCACAGGTCAGTTCCAGGCTGGCTATTTATTTATTTTATTTATTTATTTATTTTATTTAATGCGATTTTATATAGCGCGAACATTAGCCGAAGGTGTCAGAGCGCTTTACAAAAGAACCAGTTGCGTTACATTAAGACTTTGGATTACATGAGTTACATAAGAGATACAAACAGAAAAAAAGCTGTGACTTTTCTCTGAACTCAAACATCACAGCACCTCCCCAAACTCACCTGAATCACCAACAGCTTCGCTCCGTCAGACTGGTGCCAAGTTATTTGATGGGGTGGGTAGGGGGTTTTGGTGTGTGGTGGCATGGGATGAGCGGTAGATGGGGGGTTAAGGAAGGGCACTGATAGGATGTTAAATATGGTGATTGCAACACATTAAAATTATTAAAACTGCTTTAAACCGAATCTCTGAATCCAAGGTAGATAGACGCTGTGCGTAGGACCTAAATACAGAGATATGAGTGAGTCCCTCTGAAGACTGGATCCTCAGCATGGGCCTATCTTGCCCAAGCCAAAAACGGCCCAATGCAAACGTTGGGCAAGCTTTGGAAGACTGTCTGGATTTGAGCTTACTACAGACAATGTTTGCATATCAGAGCAAGCATTGGAAATGCAATAGGTCTCACATTTGTTGGAGTTGGAGCTTTTGGCATTATAAATGGCAATTATTTTACTCATATGTTATGGAGTGTATGTATGTGGTGTGTTGTGGTATTATGTGGCTTGGATTAGTTGTGTAATTTTGTGGCTTGGAATTGTGTGGTGTAGAGTGGATTTGTGTATTGGAAGTATGTGGTATGATGTGATGTGGAATTATGTGGATAGTAATTATGTGGTATTGTGTGTACTGGAATTATGTGGAGTGAGATTGTGTGTTTTGGAGTGGAATTATGTGGAATGGTGTTTTGTCTTTTGGAGTGGCATGTAGTGGAGTTTAATGATGTGGTGTGCTGTTGAGGGCTGCCTTCCATGGCACACAAACGCCTATAAATAAGTCTTGCAACTCAGCGCTTTCTTTCTCAAAGGTATTTGCAAAGGTGTGGCTAGAGCTGACACAACTGACTGGGTGTTAGAGTGCTCCAGCATGTCAGAGGCAAACTTCACACCAGTAGAAACTACGATTAACAACGAGGCTACATAATTCCTATCTTCACTAAATGACATTGTTTTGTTCATATAGAAGGTTTCTCTGTGATATCCGATGAATTTCAGCACTGAACACAGTCTATGAACACGGGTTTGTGTGGGTCAGCTGCCGATAACTTTGTGCATCATTTAATGCACTGTTTGAATCCATCTAAAATTCATTTATGGCAGAGGGAAGTGAAGTTTATTTTTTGTTGGCCAAGCAGAAGAAAAGAAAAGCCTCCCCTTCATGAACAATCAAACAAATATCAAAGACCCTAGAAAGGGGTGGTGCCAGAAAGGCACAGTCTTGGGGGTATATTCACAAGAACGTGCGCTAAACATCTCCAAAAAATGTTAACGCAACTTTACACATCGCAGTCTATATTGGGAAAATAACCCTGTGTTAACGTGGAATTCACAACACGGCGGTACCATGCGATAGTTTGCCGAAAACGCGGCCTATGTCCGCGATACAACCACCGCGACGGGGATAAAAACACAAACCCCAACGCAAAAAAACGTGCAATGAGCCCATTCGCGATGAGGAAAGCAGCGATAAGCAGCGCCAGGCCCGCGATACACACACGGCAGGCAGGAATAAGCACAACAAAAGCAGGACAAGCATTTGCAATGCAACAGGTCTCGCATTACTCGAGTTTCAGCTATTGGCATTGTAAATGACAATGCGTTTTATTTAGATTTTTGAAACCTAAATAAAACGCATTGTCATTTACAATGCCAATAGCTTAAACTCGCGTAAATGCGAGACCTATTGCATTGCAAATGCTTGTCATTACTCGTATCTCATTCCCACCAAACGTGTCGATCTAGCAGCGTCTCCAGCATTTCCAGAGCAACAATGCCAAGAAATAAATGATTCCTGGTGTTTTAGCAGAGTAACTTAAATGATTATAAATGACAAGTCCAATCTTTTTTTAAAGAGCTAAAGAAATACCTTCTGGTGTTCAGAGAAATGAATCCCCGTGTAAAGACTGCATTCATTCATAAACACTGTCACGCTTCTCCCGGTAATGGCAATAGATTTCCTAGAGATGTCATTGATAATGTGACTGCCTGCCTGGCGGACTCCTGCAGCAGAACAAGACACAATCACTCCTGTGATTAGCGGGGTATTCATGCAGACACTGTCACATAAGGTCACTTGTTCGGTGATGAAGTGGAGACTGCATTACTGGGTGATTCTTCTGAGGGCAATGGAGTGGCGAGAGCTCCCTCCGATCAGTCAGTGCAGTGCTGTGCTCACTGAGCAAGGCCCTCTCTGTTATTTTTAGAAATGCATCAGTTGTAGTGAACCACGGGTGGAACTTTCGAATGCACTTCGACCCTCCCTCCCCAAATCTGATATGTCGTTATGTTTTAGTATTTAATGTACGTATATATTATTAATGTCTGTTAGGTGCTTCGGTCATAACTTTTACGCGTTAGAAATAAGATGCTGATGACACATGCGACCTATCCTACCGGTTTATGAATTATTTTAGGTTCTAATATATTTTAATGTGATGTTCAGTCTAGGGTGTTCGAAGTTGCAAAATTAGAGGTTTTCCATCTTTGAATACTTTTTTAAAAATCTGTCAGCATCGTGAATTGTAAAACTGGTGAAATATAGCAAAAAGAGAAAAAAAAGCATTGGAAATGCAATAGGTCTCGCATTTGCTTAAGTTAGAGCTATTGGGGTTGTAAATGGCGTTGTCACACTTGGACACAGTACCCCGGGGCCTTATTTCACCACAATAGCACAGATGTACAACCCACATTAATGCACCATCAACTAACAGGACGCATTTTAGTCACAAAGCCGGGCAATGAATTTAAACAAATGCAGAGCATCATCACACAGTAACGCACCATAGTTGAGGGCTATTGCACTATTCAATGTTAGTGAGCTATGCCCAGCAGTAGTGCACCATAAGAGCAAATGTAAGTATCGATTTTTAATACCTATGCGTAAATCGGGTTCAAACACATTCCTACGCCATGGGAAAATGCTAATTGTGCCATGATGTTTTTCACCAGGATTTACTGCTGGGTGGATCCGTAATCTGGTCACCTGAGGCTGACTGTATCAGTATATCTTTATGGGCAAGGATGTATGAGCACTAGGCATGCGCAGGGGCGTACCTTCCATTGGTGCAGCACGTGCAGCAGTGGCACCGAGACACAGAGGCATGAGGGGCCACTGAACACTGATCATTTCTGTATTTTATTATCCCGATAGCAGCAGGGGCCCATTTCCTTCCTTGCGCTGGGGCCCATGGCGTTACTGGACATCTTCCACCTTCTTCCGTCAACAGGGAGGTCGGGCCTGAATCTGTTAGTTCTGAACCTGCGATTGTGGCTGGTGCCTGCCCCGGGCTTCAGGGCGCTGTTGTGAATCAGGACCTTCAAGCTCATCATCATGGGCACGCTTTGACTCCCCGCGAATGCGTGGCTATATTTTTATGACTCAGACCCACGGTCTTGTTAGACTGCCAACTTTTTTTATTGAATAACTGGATAGTTGCTATTGACTGGATAGTTGCTATTGAGAGATTGCGTTGAAGGATTTGTGCAAAGGTGAATATGAAAATATATCCGAATAAACTAGGAAGAAATTAGATTACTAGATTAGATTTCTTTTACTTTTAAAAAATAAAAAAATCTTTTATGATTTCTTTTATTTATTACTTGATTAATTAAAACATGGCAATTTTTATACACCATGCACACTTGTGATTAACTAAAAAAATTAATTACAGCCATTAAAACTGCGCACAACCAGCATTTTGCTGTAGCATTAAAAGTATTTTAAAAAGAACAAATTCAATTGATAAAATCACAATCAAAAAGGGAGCCGCATAAATGAGGTCTTAATTCCCGAAGTGCATAGTTGTAGAGAGAGCATACCCTGTTATCGAAAATGTAAAAGTAACTGGTTGCTTCCAAGTCCTGCCTAATAGTGTTGGGAATTTCCCTAGTAGAAAGTCCCATTATAGTGGCAAGGAATGTCAGTTACCAGTGCCGAGCATGCAATACAGGAAGGCTCCCCCTAGTGAAGGGCAATTGTGCGATAAGTGCCCATCTGTTGCTTCACCATGAGGTTATTCCTCCGAAGAAACTAGCTTTATTCTGGAGACAATAGTGCTGCAAGTGTTTCTAACTCTCCAGAGCCCATCAAAGAAAACCTGACTGTGACGTAAGTAAGCTGTTTACAATAGCAGACAGCCACGTCTGTCTCGCGAGGGAGGGGCGTCTGCTTGGGAAAGCGCAATGAATGTAATTCTGTCACCTTAGGTAAGCCGATGAAGGGACAATTGAAGAATTTCAACATCAGGTCAAGGTCTGCCTGAATAGGGCATTCTTCCCTTAAATAGAACAAACACTTTGATGCTATATAAACTGTAGTTTCTTTCAGCAGTGTGGCAACATCCTTCTATAATTTATTTTGTTTCTCCGGCAATGTCTTTGTCAGAGCACTGACAGCGCGTGGTTTCTTCGTACGGTCCATGTGCTGTTGAGGAACAAGTTTTGTGAGGGAATTATTAAGGCGCAGCATGGGCGGGGTCACCATCCTTCAGTAATCCACGTTCGCGCACGTTATTCTTATGGGTGCTCTCCCTCGTGCCACAATCCCTGAACATTGGGGTCAGAGTTAGAGAAGCATTACAGCAGAAAGACAGATCAGAGCTTTGGAAACTGAGCGACAGTAATGGGGAACAGTTCTAAGAGTGATTATAACCGCTCCGAAGAGTGGAAAAATACAATTTCTAATTTGGGATGCATATGCTCTTTGACATTAGCATACTTGGCAAAGAGGAGCTGGCTTACACACATTGCATATTACATGAGCGTGGCTGTTTGTGGCGAAATAAAATACTAGTAGTGATTTAAAGAACGTCCACTGGATTTCCCGATGAGGTTTTTGTTTTTCCGCCGCCAGCCTCTCACCCCGGCTTTGCCAATGAGGCCGCCTGAGGCGCATTGCATATTACATGAGCGTGGCTGTTTGTCCCAAAATAAAATACTAGTAGTGATTTAAAGAACGTCCACTGGATTTCCAGACGAGGTTTTTGTTTTTCCGCCGGCAGCCTCTCACCCCGGCTTTGCCGATGAGCCCGCCTGAGGCGCATTGCATATTACATTAGCGTGGCTGTTTGTGGCGAAATAAAATACTAGTAGTGATTTAAAGAACGTCCACTGGATTTCCCGATAAGGTTTTTGTTTTTCGCCGCCAGCCTCTCACCCCGGCTTTGCCGATGAGCCCGCCTGAGGCGCATTTGCAACATCATGAAGTAATGGCGACCGAGGGAGATGGCAACAGGAGGACGCGGAGCCGTCTGAGGACGAGGTAGAGAGCCCACCTGAGGCGCATTGCAAAAAAGCTGTCGGCATTGTGAAACTAGTGGTGCGCGCGCACCACAGAGGAGCGGGGGGGCGAGGGAGCCTGCCGTCTGTGCCGCGCGCTAATGCGCGTCCTAGACACGGACAGGAATGGGCGAAGCAAAGGCGGGACATGCGCCCGCCTTTGCCCAATTGTGTGCCGTTATTTTTTTTTAAAAGCACGCTACAGCCAATGTGGGCTTCCGAAAGCAAAACCACACGCACAAGCGTGTGGTTAGCTTTCAGAAGCCCATACAAGAGGTCTCGCGCTGCGCGAGCAGTGCTGCGCACTGCAACGCTAGGCGCGAGACCTAAAAAAGGAAGACAAACCAAACAGAAAACAACAGCGAAGCACAGTGGAGGCAGTCGGAGCTAGTACACAACCCCACAAGCACCATTGGCAATAAAACATTGTACATGGCAGTCCATCGTGGACAAGGTGAATGCAGCCGGAGTGCGGAGGAGGACAATGGAAGACAACCAGAACAGCTGGAATGATGCAAAACGCAAAAACAAGCAGAAACACGCCAACAACCAGAAGGCAGCAATGCACACCGGAGGTGGGAGTCCAGCGCCACACCAGAAGCTGGATGACATGGAGGAAATGGTGTCCACCACATCAGTCTGGAGATGGTGGCAGGAGTCGGGGACCGGAAACTGCTCAAAATCAACAGACACAACAGCAACAGGGAGAGGAATGACCAGCGACTGGGGGGACGGGGGGAGATGGGCACAATGGCACACATGCACAATAAAGCACAGCACAACTGCAGACAAACCATGCCCAAGAGTAACAACACCAACCAAGAGCACAAGTCACACAAGTCGGCAATATCACACCACTGAACAAGCACAGAAGTGAAAACCACACTGCCTGAAAGGGAGAAGGGTGAGCCAAATCAGAACTGAAGGGCCATCTCACACACAATGCAGCACACACACATAGGAAGCAGAGCACCCCAACATCGAACACAATGTGGTACAAACACCAACATTTGCACAACCGAACACAGGACACAAGTGCACCCGCTTGTGGCTGGTAAATGGCCATACGCATCTAGCAAAGCACGAAACAGGGACATGATAATGCACAAGTACAAACCCACAGCCCTGATGGGATAGCAATGCATGTATGGCAGGGACCCAGATAGGCCGTGACACACACATTGGCATACAAATCAACACTCATCACAGTTGGAGACAAGTGGAGGTGCGGAAACTTCATCAACAATTGCGTGTCAGTACGGCCAAGAGAAGTGCCACAACATGCAGACCAATGCAGCAGCATGTCTGAATGAGGAACGTTGGAAAGCGCCCATGTCCACCCCGGGGGAGTCCATCACCCACACAAGTCAGTGCCAACCCGCGTTGGTTGTCCGCGCATGTATCCGGAGTCCGGGCCACTGCAGCCATGTCCACTGTCGTCTTGGGACATGTGACCAGATCCCCAACATGCAACCAGGCGTCGGGACACGTGCAATGGGTCACATTCAGTTGTGGCTGCAGGTACGTTGTCACTCATCCATGAACGCGAGTGCAGCAGCGTAGGCCAACATTTCCAATATGAGCTCGTTGTCGACTACATCTAACATGTCGGTGACGTAACCCATCAGCTGTCCCGGACAGATGTGCTAACTCCAACCCCTGGCCCCAATTGGCACTAAAGCCCAATAGGGGAGCGGCTCAATGTTGTCACTGCACACGACGAGTCGTGCAATCTCCCAGGTCCAGTTGCCAGCATGCATGCCAATCATCCAGGCATGCCATAAACGGGCATTACGGTGACACTCCTGGTCGTGGGCCAACAGGGGGCACACACACACGTCGAAATCCAGGTCAGCTACCGTTACGTTGGAGAGGCAGACATCCATGGTCCACTCGAATATGCACGAGCGACAATGCAACACAGGCTGGACGCAGGTGACGTTGGCAAGGCGGAAGCTTAGCCAGTAACTGATCCGCAGCACTGCCAATGGCAGTGCCCCCAGTACATGCAGCAGACGTGCACGGTACCGGTCCACGTGACTGGAGTTGTGCATGTGTCCGGGATGGTCTGCCATTGCGTCAGTGGCTCTGCTTGAAGCGGCACTGGGCTGACCCGCGCCAGTCCTGTGGATGAAATGCCACAGCTCGGATCAATGAGCAGTGTCTGTGTGCAACGGGTGCAGACCTGGGATGGGGTGGGAGTACGTGTGAAGGCCATTTCACGCACGCTAACTATGACCAAGGACTTCTGTGTGTGGGATGTGTACACGTTGGTCTCACGTCGGGCAGTGCGTTGTGTGGGAGTCGCCAGCAAATGCTATTGTATCTGTCAGGGGGTGCTGGGCACATGCAAGTCCCAGCTCGGAGCTGCAGATGTGCTACCGCCTGATAGTTCAGACAAAGTACCTTTCATCCCTACAGTAACTTCACCATCTGCTTGCATACAGGAGATGTACAGAGGCCTGTCGTGGGTGGGGTGGGATGTCTGCGACCCAGGGAATCATGGATGATATGCCAAGCACGTGGCACATGAGCGGCCTCACTGTGTGCTACGTTGCCTCACAGCTGCTCCTCCCTCCCACGAGCCCCCACACTTGTGTGCGCTGCGCGGTTGTATCACGTGCACTCCTACGGCACACCATTGTCATGCCTGTCTGCGCATGTCCAGCGGCATGCCAACAACACCGTGATGCTGGCCGTTGAGGGTGTGCGGCCACGTGAGTGTAGGCCAATGGTCTGGACAGGGCGGACACAGGTGTACAGTCCATGGCTGGCTGTGATCGCGCTGCGATTGAGGCTAGGCATCTGACTCATGCAGCCGCAGGACTGATGCACACAACACTTGGCATGTATGAGCCAAGACCCCGAGAGGTCTTGCGCTCCTACATTTCCCCGTACGTGCGGGCCCGCCCTCCGGGTGCATGCTACATTGCAACATCGACTACTGTGGCCCTGGTGGCGACAACACTCCAACACAGAGACATGCTTACCGCACTTCCTGCTCAAGGCCAGACCAGAGCCACGCCCTGATCCCCCTGCCGAATCAGCACACCCCGGCGCTGACCTGACGTACGCCGGACCAGCACACGCCGCTTGTGCATGCAGGGGGGGGGGCGGGTGAAGCTACATGTCCAAGGTCTTAGCCACTGCTGAGGTGACATGGTATCGTCCGCTGTAGACAGCACACTGTGATGTTGCAGGGCTCGGGCCCATCATGCTGACATAATGACCACACGGACACACTTGCTTAGATGGTGTGAATGGCTACGGGCACGTGCGCCCGGCCACTTTTATTAGCAGTGACAGGTGTCGAGTGACACCTGTGTTGGATTTGTGTGGGGTGTGTGTACACCAGCCGTCATGGAGTGCATGGTGCAGTCAAAAAACGACAACAGTGTACATCGTTAAGGACACAACCATTCAACCATAAAGGCTCCATGAATTGAGCTGCACAGAGTTAGTGGCCCCGGATGCACAGCGTCCTGCACAGGCCTACCGCCACGGTCCGCTGACTTGCGGTGCACTGGGGCAGGGTCACGAGAGCAGAGCAGGTTCTCGTAGATGTCAAAGGGGGTTGTCGCGGAGTGTCTCGGTGGACAGTGGAAGGTGTACCCCCAGGGCATGATGCAGAGGGCAGAACCACGCAGAAACAGTCCCTATGGTGGAGATGAATGGAACAGACACATGTCGAACACCAAGTCCATCCCAGCCAGATGATGATGCAGACAACACCCAGGCCATGGACTCAGATGCCACCAAAGTTCAACCAGAAAGTGCCCATGACTCATTGCGCACAGAGTTAGTGGCACCAGTGCTGATAGGGGATGCCGCCTGCGATGAGGCGTGTCCAATGGTGTGGACTCCTCCATATATTACCCAAGACACAGTTCCACATGTGTGACCTACTGGACCGCAGTGTAGGCCTGAGGCAGCGGTCAGTAGGGGCCCTCATCCGAGTGTCGCCGGCTTACGTTGGTTGGTCCCACCGGCCTGCGTAGTTCAGGTTCAGTGGCACCACGGGACGCGGACTTGCGGTGAATAGGGATAGTGGCACTAGGTCAGTTGTTGCTAGTGTTCGGTCACCTCCGTGACGAGGATCCGGCTTTCATCCGGACTGAACCGCATCTTCCTCTTACTCCTCTTCGTGCATTCACTGGTTTGGACTCTGCCATTCATGAATCACGACTAAGTGCTGGATGTGGGACCTACTGGACCGCAGTGTAGGCTGGGGGCAGCGGTCAGCACGGGCCCATAGACACGTGTCGTGTGCTTGCGATGCAGAGTTTGGGACACTGATCGAAGGGAGTTCAGTGATTAAACTCTGCAATAAACATCTGGTCACTGCCATTCTGTACTCAAGACACAGTTCCACATGTGGGGCCTACTGGACCGCAGTGTAGGCCTGAGCCCTCATCCAAGTGTCGCCGGCTTGCGTTGAACAGGGTTAGTGGCACCACGTGTCGCCGGCTTGCGTTGAACAGGGTTAGTGGCACCACGTGTCGCCGGCTTGCATTGAACAGGGTTAGTGGCACCACGTGTGGTGTGCTTGCGATGCAGACTTTGGCTTCACTGATCGGAGGGAGTATAGTGATGTGGACGCTGCCACAGACTTTGGGTCACTGCCATTCATAACTCAGGACACAGTTCCACATGTGGGACCTACTGGACCGCAGTGTATGATTGAGCCCTCATCCAAGAGTCGCCGGCTTGCGTTGAACAGGGTTAGTGGCACCACGTGTCGTGTGCTTATGATGCAGACTTTGGCTTCACTGATCGGAGGGAGTATAGTGATGTGGACGCTGCCACAGACTTTTGGTCACTGCCATTCAAAACTCACGACTCAGTACAACATGTGCCAACAACTGGGCCGAAGAGTACGCCGGTGGGGTATGTCAACGACAAAGGAGTACTGTGGGCCAGCGTCGTGGAGGCCAGCGATGGTCTGCGGAGGCTGCAAAGGTCGCGGGACTGGGGCTTGGAGCTTGCACCGGCACGTGGTGGGCCCTCTTTGACACACGCCGGTGTGGCAGGTGAGCGGAGCCTCCTTGGTGCGCTGGGGCAGGCAAGACGGGTCTGGGGACCAGCGGCCTGGGGTGCAGCAGGCGCACAGGGTCGCAGGCCCCGCCGCGCACGGCGCCAGCCTCATGGCGGGCTGAGAGGCGCCGCCCTGGCAGACACGTTGGCCATTCCGAAAGAGAACCACGCCCAGTGCGACTGGGTTTTTATTCACACCCCTACGCAGGCCTGGCGTACGCAGGGCCAACCCACTCTGCCTGCGCCTACTGGGGGGGACGTAACGAGCGACATTTACGCGTTCTGCCCCACAGCCTGTGGTGACATGGTAGCGTCCACTGGCCACTACACTCCATGCACCAGCAGTTAATGTCCACATGGCCATTTCCGTGGTTTGCACACTGAAGTCTGTCCGGCACATCCACGCCACACTTGGCATTGGGTAGGTTCTCATTCATTAGTCACTTGCCGCTCTCGCACATACCTGCTCCAAGCCTCTCCTCACATTCTGCTATTGTGTGGCTGTGGTGCCATGCCATGGCTGGGTTGTGTGCATGGCAAGCCCAGGTTCCCAATGGAGTCGTGTTGTCGTGTCTGGTCGGTTGGCATGTTGTGTGGCATGTTGCATGTAGTTTTGCTGCGTGCCCATTGCCAGTGTCGTGAGTTGCATGACTGTGGAGTGGAGGTGTGTGGTGTGTTCATTTGGTACTTACCAACGAGCAATGCATTTCCATAGGTGCCATCCTGGAAGCGCTGGTTGATGATGGACTGTCGGGAGATGTATGAATCATGCACACTGCCTGGGGAGTTGGCCACAACATTGTTGAGGAGTTCCCGGTGGTCCACTATTGCCTGCACATTGATGGAATGCGTGTGCTTTCTGTTGCGGTAGTTGTGTGCAGTGTCGGCAGGGGGCACGAGGAGTACATGTGTGCAGTCGATTGCCCCCAACACGTGAGGGAATCCAGCTATGGCGATGACGCCTTGCTTGGTCTCCAGCTGCTCCTGCGCAGTGTGGGTGAAGTGGAGGTGCTGGGGTACCAGGCTGATGATGGCATCCAGGACAGGTGTGATGAACTTGGATAGGGCTGGCTGTGAGACTCCTCCGACTCTGGCAGTTGTGGGTTGGAAGGTACCAGAGGCCAACATGTGCAGCACAGCCGGCAGCTTTGTCTGCGGAGGGATGTTGGTTGTCCGCTGTGTTGGTACCGTCAGCATGAGGGTGATGTGGGTCAGGATGCGGAGGATGGTTGTCCTTTTGAGCCTGTAGCGGGCAATGACCTCCTCTGGAGTTAGGTCTGTGCGGCTGGTGCATTTACGGTGGGTCCGCTGTCTTTGTGTACGCTGCCTCTGTGGTGGTCCGGGGAGGGCGGGCGGGTTCTGGGGGTGGTGGCGGGCCTGGGGGTGGTGGGTGTTGTGGCCCTCCTGGGTCTCCGAGCTGCATGATCATTGGCTCCATGGCATCTGTGGGGCTTCAGATGTGGCTCTTGGCTGGGCTCCCTTTCATACTGCAGGTAGTCGTCCTGCTTTACACCAGCAAAAGGCAGGTGTTAAATCCCTGCTGCTACCGCGGCTTATCACCTTTTTTTGGTTCGCATCGCAGATCTGGCAGTTCGTTGTGAAAGTGGTGTTGTGGTGTTTTCGTGAGTTTTTGCACGGGAACGCCTACTCTGCATCTCATTAGGGTTAGTTGGTGGTGTCACCCGTGGAGATAAATTTTGCGGCAGTTATCGCGGGAATACTGGCGATATCTGCAGTTTGCACCCGCTTGTGAATGGGGCGTTAAATCTATCTCCACTTTTGATGCGCTAAGGTGGCGATAACTCGGCGATAAGTCCTTGTGAATATGCCCCTTGTGGGGTAGCTCGTGGGGTTAATGCATTTACGGAAGAGAACCGCGTGCTTTTAGTAGTTTGTGGTGTCGAATCTGCACTTCATCCTGCAGAAGAAAATACAAATGTCTACTGATTAGTTGGTGAACAATGCAAGCTATTTATTTACAGCGCTGCGAAGCTGTATCGTATGGCCGCGCAAGTGCCATATAAAAGAGACCATCATTAATTGAGTGAACACGTGCCCACAGGACTGCAGAGATTTCTGTATTTTTTTTTAATGCAGGCTTGTAAGGGTGTTTACTGAAAAAGTAGGACAAGCGTGGTTTATATTGGGGTGGGGGATCGCTGGTCAGGTCTATGAGGATCCACTGAGAGAAATCTGTCCTGGCTGTGGAGTAAACCCGAAAAACTGAAATATATAAAAGGTGAAACACTCTAAAGTGAATTAAACTGCCTGTTACTGTCCTCTAAAATGTCGCAAGCTTACAGTAATTATATCGATGCCTACTTCTCAATTTGCGTTGAATGCATTATTTTAATCCGGCACATTTAAGCCAAATGACGCATTTAGAAAAATTTAGCTTTTTTTCCAATCGACCATTGGTGGATTTCGCATTTTTTTCCGACAGAAATCTGCCATTTTTCCCCTCACATCCACCCTCGCCAGCTGCGATTTTTCAAAGATGTTGAAACGTCCAGAGCCGGTATTTTTAAAAAGTCAGCTTTCTCTTCTCAGGTGTGTAGTAAATTAAAAGCATATCCCGGGTAGGAAGAACCCCTTCATATGGTACACCCCAGCAGGCGCGGGCGGTGGTAGGATTGCCGGTCGGGCGGTGACATGGGGCGGGGGAGGGGCAGGGTGGGGGGTAGTAAACTACGGATTAAGGCCTAATACAGGTAAGTAAACATTTAAATAAATAAAACGAATTTCGTTGTGAGCGCTGCATCGCCAAATGCGATGCAGTGCGCCCCTCCCCAGCCCTACGTCACCGCCCGACCGGCACTCCTACCACCGACCGCGCCTGCACCCCAGCTGCAGATTGTAAGGTGCCACTGTGCTGTTTCTCACAATGAGAAAGCCCTTCCCGGACCAGTGCGAGCCGGACACTGAGCCCTGTGTTGCGAGCTCTTCTGAGGTGCACTTTTTCTTGCCGAACGGCTCCGTAGTACAAATGAAGAATTCAGCAGCCTTACAAATATTCGGTCTTATTTTTGTGCGGAATTCTGACAGATGCACATGTCAGCACTAAAGGTGTAAACTAGTCGGCGAAGAGTATTATAAAGGCAAGCTTGAGATTAAAAAATGATAATTTCTTTACTCTCCACGATTGTAAATATGTACTGAAAGGGAATGGGTGCAAGCAGGAGGAGGGGCCATCACAAGCTTATAACAGGAGGAAGACTGAAGGTAGTATGATGGCCAACAAAAATGTTCTCTTAGTGAAATCGCCTGGGCGTCAACCAAGCACTCATGGGAGGGACTTTGGAAAGCAGTCCATAAATAGGAGGCCAGCATTTCTGATTGGCACAGCAGAGAGCGAGTGGCAGTGGATGGGCTTGGTTAAAGCTCATATTGTAGATATATAAAGTCTCGCAGAGTCAGCGCATATACGCTGACTCTAGGCTCGACCTGAAAAAGGAGTGGGCATAATTTGCTTAATTCCATATAGCGTAATTGCTCGGATTACCTAGAAACTCTGCAAAATAATGCTTGAATTATGCAAGAAGAGTAATTCTGCATTTAGCACAATTGAATAGACTCAAGGATTAATTTTGCATTGAGAAACAGCACTAAATGCAGCAGAACACAAATAGCCAGCACTAGCGGCCACTCGCGCTCGATAAATGTGCTCTCACAATAGGATTTGTCCTCCCATATTACTCTTAATTATCAGTAATTTTGCATCAAAGAGCTACTCAGAATTACCTAAATTATTTATATTATTATATAAAAGGTTCACCTACAGCGACTCTTCCCTAGAATGTATTTTACCATTACCCCCTCGACCTGCCTGAGCACAAGATACTTTATGTACTTATTGACGGTCTTTTTGCACGGCTGCACAGAGCTTTTAATGAAATGTTTGTTTTGGACGAGGAGGGCAGAACACATAGTACTGCAGTTTAAGTATTTCTATTGCAATGGTTTTTATTAACCTATTCATAAATCCAGTGGTGGCTGCTCCCGGGAAGCAGCAATGGGGCGGGGACGGAGGAAGGGGGGGGGGGCGTAAAACAAAAAATCACTTAGGAAGCACCCGGGCTCCCAGGCTCCCCATAGCCAATCACAGCGCTGCAATGCAGCATTGTGATTGGTCTGAGCGCCTTGGTTCAGCGCTCAGCCAGGGAATGGGAGCCTGGACATGTTCTCCACCCAAGCTGGACTGCAGCCTGGGTGGAGAACATGCAAAGTGCGCATGGCTGTTTGACCGGCCCCCACCACTCCTCCCCCTGCTCTGATAGCAGAGTAGATCCGCCCCGCCCTGCCAAGACGCTGCAGCAGGAACAAATAAAATGATAATAACATCAAGTTATTACCATTTTATTTTTCCTTTTTTTTTTTTTCACTGCGAAAAGCAGTGGGGCGACGCTCCCCCACCTTAGCGGAGGAGCCGCCACTGCATAAATCTTATTCACTCACTGCATTAAGGTCCTTCGCACAACAACGTCTGTCCACTTTGGCTTCAGAGATTCAGTTTAAAGTTGTTCTAATCATTCAACAAATTATTCTGATTACTCCAGTGTAATCGAAATACTACCCAGGCCTAGTAAAACCTGCACAGCAGACCACAATACAGGCCCCCAAACGGCCCACACCCTGTCTCTCAGACCTGCCCTTTGGAACTGTCTGACTGCTCTAGAGGCTAAGGTGTCGCCGAGGCTGACCAATGTGGTTCGTGTAAGAAGGTTTCTGATGCCCCGGGCTTGCGTCACTGAGGGTGCTTGTAGGAGCCTGGTGACAGAGGTGTCCTAGCCCATCGTGAGCCCTGGCACGCCTTGAGTAGAACCACCTCTCTGCAGCGGTGTCACTTACAATCCTGCGGTACACTGCTCCACCCTATCACAAGCGCCCTGGTGCTACCACATCCAGGATTACCAAGTGTGGCACCACTGGGTTATTTCCCTTGGCAAGGGGGCACAGTAGGTAAATTCAAGTTCTAGGCTGTGGCTGTAAGGACAGGTATGGCCAGGCAACTGGGCTGCCCCCTCCCCCCACCTAAAGGGCGGGATCTGCCTGTGCTTGCCCCCGCCACTCGCTCAACTCCCAGACCCCAGCATGGGCTCCTGGCCCCCATTCCTAATTTCCACCTGCTTGGAGTGTAACCATGCAGAAAAAAAACCTGTAATTCTGAATTCACTTGGTTAGTCTCCATTCTGGGTGGGGGGCACTTGTCATTGAACAATCCTGGGATACAGTTACCAGTCAGAATCAGTGATACCCCGCCCAGTAATTTCAGCCCCCCCCTACACTACAAAACTAGAAATTGGGGTTCAAATTTTAAGGGTCCGAAAGGTGCAGATGGTGATACCCCATTGTGAATAGGTACATGTGTTTCCCTGACATGGTACCAGGCTGCCCGTGGTTCGTTTTTGTAATCATGTGACATTCCCGTGGCTTAGACAGATGGTCAGATGCCCCCTCCCCCCACTGGTGTCAGGGACATTCATGTAAATACATCAGCTGGCAGCAGCCAACAGTGAGGGTATCTTATTTTATTATAAAACATATGTGTTTCTAAAGCACACACTCAGCCCAGGGGGTACCTTGCCACTGTAACTGATGCTCCTGGTGGTAAAGAAATCAAGATTATGGAGATTGGTAGGACTAACAGCCACCAGGGAGTCTTCCCTCCTACGACTTCTCAAGGGGCTCAACCAACCAGGGGTTCGGGTCTCATCTTTTTACAGAAGCGTCCCTCCAAAATAAGGGAGTAGGTTCAACACAGATAACTAAGTATTTTCACTTGGGTCACCAATGATGGGCACCAATCATACACATCTGTGGTGCCCACCCAAGTAGATTAGGGCACCTGAGTCAAGAAGTATGTTGACCATTAGATAGACTCTCTGGGACCATTGTAAGCCCATGACTTGCTCCTGCTTTTAAACTTCAACGGGGCATCCAATCAAAACAGTAATTCAGAATTCAGTAATTCCAGGTGCCCTTAGTTCATTTTAGTTCACCATTTCTTTGTCCAATGTATTACGTTGAACGGCCCCAATAGTACTAAAGGGCTCTTGTGTGTGGTATGCTAATGTCCTTACCACTAGATAAAGAAAAGAACTCCAGCACTGAGCATCTATGTTGGGCCTGTTAGACATTGCAGCTCCCGCCCAACGAGGAGCACGACCGATGATGAAGCATGCCACCTCCGTGGGGGAGGGTCTACGCATCCAGTAAGGGACACTCCAGTTGACTTGAAGGGATCTCTTACCGAAAAAACTTTCAGCCTATCGGACTTGCATCAGGAAATTACACACCTTTTTTGTAAAACCAGGGGTTCAAACACTGAGGGCCTGATTTACAAAGGGCTTCCGCACTCGTGGTGGAGGTGCCGCCATCGTGGGGGAGGTTCCGCACTCGGGGCAAAATCTCTGTATTGAGAGTTCTCATTGCGAGGATTCCGCCCCCAGTGCGGAGACTCCCCCACTAGTACGGAAGCCCTTAGTGATCTAAGGCCCTAACTGTTGAAGTGGAGGCAATAGCTCACAGATCAATCAGGGGCAGTTGTAACCAGCTGTGTCTGAGTATCAGAGTGCCACGTGAACGCTCTAATATACATCTATGTCAGGAAATTCTTTAAGAGCCCACGGTTCCTTATGAGTACGCGTTCACATTCGGTCATCCGCAACATTTCTGGTCACCAGAATCAGACATCTTAGTTCTTTCCAATGTAGGTGAGTACCAAGCATATATATATTGTCCTCACTGTGCACAACATGTGAGGGTGGGTGTCTCTGAGATAGCAGAAATAGTCATGACCCATGTCACCTGGGTGAATTTTTGCCAATCCTGTATTTTCAACCAGTAGCACCATGCAATAATGGCACTCTTAGCCCTATGCATCCTTGGGACAATGAAAACTACAAGTTCCAGCATCCTTAGTGCTGTTAACTGAAGATCCAGAACTGGCTGAGGGTCACTCTTTAAACAAGCATTTGCAATGCAACAGGTCTCGCATTTACGCGAGTTTGAGCTATTGGTATTGTAAATGCCATTTCCTTTTATTTATGTTTTGGTTTTTAAAACATAAGTAAAAGGCATTGTCATTTACAATGCCAAAAGCTTAAACTTGCATAAACGCGAGACTTATTGGCTATGCCAATGCTTGTTTACCATTATACCTGGTTTGCTTTTACTGGTTTCTGCGTTTCATATAGAAATGCAAATTCATTATTTCAATTGCTTTTAAAACATCACTTTCATGTTTTGGTCCAGCATTGCTATCAGACCACAAGATAGGAGGATAAGCACCAGCACTCCAGCCCGTGAGATAAATCTGGAGTGACTTGGGTTGTATCCAACTAAAGTTCAATTTATCTGTCTGCTCTATAACTTTTTATTGATCTCTACGAGTCTGCATCAGATTTGCTATCAGCAAATCATTACACACAGGAAACCTGCCACAGCTCTTCCTGCAGGGAAATGTTTGTACAGTGTTATACAACCTAGCAATATAACAGAGTCATTTGTCTTCCGCGAAGCGAATGTCAGAAATCTGGGAGGGTTATCAAACAACGAAGATCTAAACAACACAAAAGGAACCCCTGCCTTTCGATCAACATTAGAATAAAATGCCTGGCGCAATAAATCGGCGTACTTTGAGAATGTATAGTGTTAGCTCGGACATATAGTTCAGCGCAGCGATGTTCACTTTAATGTGAATTGCAGTGAAATTTAACATGATGTATACCTACATTATTTTTTGTGCTCGGACAATATCTAACAACATTTTAGACAAAATGCAGGCAATGTGAAATGGGCTTTAAATATTGATAAGTGGGCATACAGTTACTGCAGGCGCAGGCTCTGAGACCGAAAGCGCGCTTGGGTTAGTGCTAACCAAAAGAGGAGCTGCCAGGGGGCCACATTTGTTTCTTCAAAGTTATTTCAGAACTTTGCGCAAAGGCGCAGTGGGAAAGCCAATAATACAGAACACTAGTTTTACAGACAGTAGGGACGGGTCGCTGATAACTTATTGCATGGGGGCAGCCAGCTCTGAAAGAGACTGCTGTTTTTCCTTAAAACAATGGCAATAGTTTAAAGCAAAACACACGTCAATCAAATAACCCCCACTATACATATGCACTGCACCGCACATAGCACGTGGTGCTGTAAAAGAGCTGTGCAGAACAAGTACAGTCTATAGGCAGGCCGGTCATGAGCCAATGACAACTCCCACAGTGCGCAATTCCAGAGCCTCGATCCTTCTCCAGACCACCTGATGGTGATAACGCCGATTCTTATCTAATTATCTATAAGAACCTTCTGGTCGCCAAGATCTTTTTACCTGTTGAATAGTGTAAAGGAGAGAATCTCATCTGGTTATATATCAGCATTCATTTTGTCTGAAAGGACCACTGACTCCGAATTCAAGTTTGAGAATTTATTATCGCCAAGAATAACTGAACGTGCAAGCACCTCAACACGAGGTTAAAGAAGTAGATGGGCACTAATACAAATAATAATCTACGCAAGAATCTCATCCGACTCAGGATAAGAAGAATAGAAAGTTCTAGGAGGACCAACCAGACTATGATTGCTCCTATTTCTAAGTTGCTCTTCATTGGCCTAAACAAGCTTAAAATCAATTGCTGTCCCTACACTAACGCTAAGTGACATCCCTGCATAACGATTTTTCCAGGCAAGAAAGAATAAAAGGTGTCAGCTGTGAAGACTTCCTAAGAAGTGCAATCACATAGTACCTAAGCTCAGCTCTGTCCTTCTCTCAGGTCTCCCTACCTCTTCTCTGGCCTCCTCCCTCAGGGCACTATCCCTAATACAAAAACCCCAATACAATTGTACACGCCGTTGTCCCGCCTCCTTGGCCAGGTCTTCTTTCTTGTGCTTTTCCACTGAAACGGTGACTTCATCCTGGACGGTTGCGTTGACCTTGAGTCCCAGGCACCTTCTCCGCCGAAAGTATCATCCCTACATTCCTTTTCACTCCCCGTACCATGCCTCCCTCTCTCTAGCTTTCGAAAACAAAGAGTTAGTCTTACTAACGAGACATGTGTCCTTGCACCTGCAACAAAAGATACTTTCAACAGAAACCTTCTACTGTGCAAATTAAATCTACCGTTTGTGCCCAGAGAGCCTTACCAAGAGAATCTTTTTACTGCCTACAAAAATAAGCTAACATAAGAATTAACCAGGCCTTCCCTAAGCATATATGTAGTCAGGCCTTTACATATAACTTTTAAACACACATCTTATGTTTCCCTATAAGCATTTTCATTACACTTCATATGCAAACAATGAATTACATGTGCAACTTTAATATGGTGCACGTTTAAACTACTGCAATTACATTACATCCACGAACTAATTTCTCTATGCATTATGTTCACACAATTTAATAAGCATTACATTACATCAATATCCTAACACCATTATGCTACTGGGTTCACTTTGTCTCAGCGAACTATTCATTCTTTACTAAACATACATGAATATGAAACTGAATATACGAATATATGTCTGAATACATGTGGATGCGGCCTATCAATGATTATGATGCACCCCTACAATTCACAAGAACATTTCGCTCTATCAGTTCCCCCTTTGATGACTCCTGTCATCACATCTCATTCTACTCCCTCGGAGAAGGAACCGACCTAAACAGAACTTGTTCCCATCTTCCCTGATCTGAAGTTCTCCATGCTCTTGAGCCTTTTATACTGATTGTCCTGCAGTCTTGCCAATCTCATGTCATTTTCCCTCAAAGCTCTCTTGACTCTGCCTGCTCGATACCACTTGTAAGCCTTGATCATAATCCACAAGCCAGCCACACAAACCACCAAAATAAGGAGTGGTCTCAGGAAGTACCCAAGGAATCCCTTTCCTAGGTTCGCAAACCAACCTCCCACTTGACCAAAACCCTTTCCGACCTTTTCCCAGGCCCCTTCTTCGGTCAAATCCGCTATCTTTGTGTGGATCATAGTGATGTTACTTATATATTTCTCCAGATCCTTGCTACGGTCTGGTATATAAGTGCAGCACTCTTGAACCTTCAGCATTTTACAGACTCCGCCCTCTTTTGCCAATAGGACATCCAAAGCAAGGCGATTCTGCAAAACCATACCCCTTATCGACAACATCTCTCCTTCCACCAACACCAACGACTTTGCTGTATTCATCGAAAATTCATCCACCACAGTCGCTAACCTCCGGATCTTCACATCATTCAAGACTACTCCTAGACTAGGTATCATAGCTCCAAAGATATCCCCCACAACGATTCCTGCACTTGCAGCTCTTTTCGTTCTTGAATGCTCTCCACCCTCCAGAAGATTTAAGTCTTCTGTATGGTAAATCTTTGGAAATATTATTGACAAATAACATGTTCCATACCAATTTGCAGGCAACCTCACATAAGCATTCTTCCCACATAAGTAATACACCGTAGGTATCACTTGTACAGGACCTTGGAGAAAATCTTTTGCCACATCTGCCATGGTGAAAACGTGATCACAAGTACTCTGTCCCACTGGAACCTTTTCGTAGTAAGTCTGATAACGCCTTATACACAACTTACCCCTCTGCTCCTTATCTAACGCTATAGGACCATAGCTTCCCCTGGTCTTATGCAACCGTTCTTCCTCCGTCCAATCTGTCCTGTGATGCCCTAAATCTCGGGATTCAGTCAGCTTTCTATACCTATCTTCAACCTGATCTACAAACTTTCTCTCTACATCCGACATCAAGCATGTCAGATTGTGTCTGTGTGCGAATGCTGTATCCAATTCCAAACTCGGTATGAAGTACTTCCTCAGTCTGTCCTCGGTCTTATAATAATCATACTTATTCAAATGCTTGTAAGCTGGGACTTCAGGAAGCACTGCGTCGAAATTGGAAAAGAAATACTCGAACTGTTCTCTCTCATAAAACAAACTAAGCAAAAGACTACATGAAATACCATAAGTCAGTGGAAGATGATGATACCTAATACCCTCATCCACCGAAGTAGGCAACTGCATACACACATAACAATCTTTCGCATCCATCACGTCAACATACTCATACAACAACTTAGCATACGCATTAAGCTTAAAATCACCCTTAGACAAATCTACATGTAATCTACGACTTTCTTCTAATATCATAGCTCTATCAGCTGCCCTGTCTACCCCCTCCTGACTAGGTGTGATAGGTGTCGGTGTCCCTGTCACTGCCTCTACTTCTGGCTCGTGCGAACCAGTATATGAGACTATAACTACTATGATTATAGAAATTATTACACTACTTATAAGGATGCCTACAATCCACTTTGATCTACGATTGGGATCTCCCGGCTCCATGGTTTCGAAAGTTCTCAAAAAGTCTTGGTTATCGCAAAGAACTCAGAAAAGTCTCTGTCCTTTATTTATGACTTGCTTAACCAGCTCGAGCAACCATGAAATTTCCGGGCTTTCCCTTTCCGATCACTACTTATTTACACAATCCAGAAAAAGACTTCCCTAGTTTTTCGTTCCTCTTCTTGTGGAAAGTCCCTAAGTTTATTCTTCTTCCACTCGGACCTAGGTTATCTTCTTCTTTTAGACTTTTATTTACAGTTCATAACTGATCCACAATGAGATCCTCATTGAGCAAGACCAGAACGTGATACAAAAGTTCAAGACGCAAAATCAGCACTTCATGTGAAAACGGCTCAACTCCAAAAGGCGGGAATTCGAGTCGATGCAAAAGCAAGTTTCGGACTTCACTCAGAAGCGGGGATTCGGAACCGTGAGTGTCAGTGTTCCCTCTATCTCGAGCCCTGGCATCCGCAGCACCACCTTCACCACCACATTCGGGCTCCGACAGACCACTTCCACTGACCTCAGTCTTCCCGTACTCACCACCCCCTGCATCAAACACAGTGTAAGTCCACTCAGGGGTAGAGTATCTGCGACAAGGCACTCTTGTTCTCTTTGACCTTCGCCGACTGTCTTGTGCTTGGTCTTCGTCACTTGCTTCCGTTTCAGATACTTCAGACACTGGAGCAAGGTCTCTTTCAGGTGCTAACCTCAAGTTCAGTCGCCTCTGTCTCTCAGGCCAACTTTCTGCACGTCTGTTCGTTTGTCTGCCTTCCCCTTCTATACCCAGTGCACTACTTCCTCTTTCTTTTGAATTTGACTCTTCTCCGCCCACTGCACCATCTCCTTCTTCGGTGTCTGAGTCAGGGTTCGAACTGTGGAAACCCCCTTCTGTTTGCTCTAGTGCACCACCAGCTGTGTCAGCGACCCTTACAGCTTGACTTGTCCTCTCATGTGGCCCTGCCACATCCGCTGGGTTTTCATTTACGAGAGGAGCTGTTTCTTCCAAGGGTGCTGGAACTCTGCGGGTATGGGAAGCATGCACCCAGTTCGGCAATCCTCCACACTTTACTGCTGTGTTCGTGATCAGAATCACCTGATACGGACCACGCCAACGGGCATCCAAACAACTCTTCCTCACGTGCTTCCGGACGAGCACCCAGTCACCGGGACACAAGTCGTGGCACAGATCACTCGAGGCTGGAACCACAGCTGCTTGCACCTGCTGGGATACAGAACGGACCACATCAGAGAGTCCTTTACAGTAATCGAGAATCAAATCATCAGTGATGCTTATCAAGGCTGTAGCTGGTACTGCTGGCAGTCTCATTGCCCTTCCCATTAGGATTTCGTGTGGGGACAACCCAGTCTTTCTGTCTGGGACACTTCGCATGCTCATCAGCACCAAAGGCAAGGCGTCGGGCCATTGCAGGGATGTCGAAGAACACATTTTTGCCATCCGGGCTTTCAAAGTTCCATTAACTTGTTCCACCATCCCAGAAGCCTCCGGTCTGTAACTACAATGGAGTCTCTGGTCAATGTTCAATGCTGCACAAAGTAACTTCATGATTTCGCTATGGAAGTGCCCTCCTCTATCTGATTCCAAAGAGGTCGGGATCCCGAATCTAGGGATAAGCTCCCTCAACAATAATTTAGCCACTGTCAGAGTGTCACACCTGCGTGTGGGGTAAGCCTCCACCCACCGTGAGAATACACATACTATCACTAGAATGTACCTCAAGCCATTGCACCTAGGCATCTCCACGAAATCCAACTGTAATCTATTGAAGGGCCCTCCTGACCTTCCAATATGACTCAATGTAACTACAGTTTTCTTTCCGGCATTCATCTGTTGACAAGTAACACACCTCTGACATACCGTCTCAGCCATTGCTCGGAACCGTGGGTTATACCACGTCTGTCTGAACACTCTCATCATTGCGTCTCTACCCAGGTGTGCCTGTCCATGTATCAATCTTGCCATCGGACTCAGCAATTCCTCCGGCAACACAGCTCTCCCATCATTTGATACCCAAACATCCACGTCTCCTTTCTCACACCCAGCTTTGATCCATCCCTCTCTCTCCTGGTTAGAAACTTCATCCTGCAATCGCTTAAGCTCTTCCCAAGTGTCTGCCATGGTCAACATTATGCTGAGATCGGTTCCTTCTTGGCTCTCTTCTATCTCTCTTCCTGTGAATATGCATCCTTGTTCTGCGCAGAAGCGGGCTACCTCATCTGCGTAGTTATTACCCAAGGATACAAAGTCCTCCCCCTTCCCATGGGCTGAACATTTTACAACAGCAATTTCCTTCGGATGCTGTAGTGCATCCAACAGTTGTCTTACATATTCTCCATTCCGAATGGGTGAGCCAGATGATGTCAAAAATCCCCTCTGAGACCATAACTGCCCGAAGTCGTGCACCACGCCAAACCCATATTGGCTGTCAGTGTAAATTGTTATTCGAATTCGATCAGCGGCCAAACAGGCACGGGTCAAGGCAATGATCTCAGCTACCTGCGCGGAGCGTACTCCTTCTAGGCAAGCAGCCTCAACCACTCCTGAAATGGTACATACAGCAAACGCTGCTCTTAATTGCCCCACACTGTCTCTTAAGCATGAACCATCGACAAAGAAAATTTCATCTGGGTCGGTCAGTGGTTCATCGACAATGTCAGGTCTCGGTTTGGTGCAAAGTTCGGTCACATCGAGACAATCATGGTCCTCACAATCTTCATCATCTGTGTTCGGTATAGGCATCAATGTCGCAGGGTTCAAGATGGAGCACCTTTTCAGAGTCACATTCTCTGCGGCAAGTATGACTTGCTCGTACCTCGTTAACCTATTGTTCGTTAGATGCTGGGTCTTGGTCCTGGTCATTAATAACTCAACCGAATGTGGCACATGTACAGTCAATGGATGTCCCATTACAATGCTTTCACATCTTTCAATGCTGACACCTGTTGCAGCAACGGATCTTAGACATCCGGGCAACGCAGAAGCTACTGGATCTAAAGTAGCTGAAAAATAGGCAACTGGTCTACGGACACCTCCATGGTTCTGAGCTAACACTGCTAATGCACATCCTCCTCTCTCGTAAAAAACAATGAAAAGGCCTTGTTGTAATCAGGCATTCCCAGTGCGGGAGCCCTGCACAAATCATCTCTCAGCTTCAGGAATGACACCAAGCACTCCTCGTCCCATGGTACCGGATCACTCACATCCTTGTGTGTAAGTCTCTGCAGAGGCTTTGCTCTCAAGGAGAAACTAGGAATCCACTGTCGACAATAGCCAACCATTCCCAGAAACATCCTAACTTCCCTCTGTGTAGTGGGTACTGCCATGCTCATTATTGCCTCAATTCGATCTGGTGACACCTTCCTCTTGCCTTTTTCTAATCTGTGTCCCAAGTACTGTACCTCATTCAAACAGTACTGCAGCTTGTTCGGGGACACCTTATGTCCATTCTCTGCTAAGTGGTTCAACAATGCTACTGTGTCAATTCTGCAAGCATCTTCTGTTTCTGAGGCAATGAGCAAGTCATCTATGTACTGCACGAGAACTGAGTTCTGCGGCAACACAAGACTCTCAAGGTTCTTCTTCAGGATCTGGTTAAAGATCGATGGACTTTCCGTATACCCTTGAGGGATACGACACCATGTTAACACGCGATTTTCTAGCCTGAACGCAAAAAGAAATTGGCTTTCTTCGTGGAGCGGTATCGAAAAGAAGGCTTGACACAAATCGATAACCGTAAACCACTCGGCTTCACATGGGATCTGGAACAGTATTACTGAAGGATTCGGTACCACTGGACAACAAGGGACAACTATCATGTTGACCTTTCGCAGGTCTTGCACGATCCTGTATTTCCCGCTCGGTTTCTGTAGTCCCATTATGGGTGAATTACAGGGACTACCTCTGATCTCCTTCAAAATACCCTTCTCAATGAAAGTCTCGATCACAGGTCTTATTCCTGCAATCGTTTCTGTCGACAGGTTGTATTGAGGTGTTCTTGGGAAATCAACATTCTGTTTCACCTCAATCCGCACTGGTTCAACCCCTCTGATTAAACCTATTTCATCGCCTGCGAAATCCCACACCACAGGCGACACTGCGTCTCTCAGATCATGTGGAAGTTCTTCCACAGTCACCATTGGGTACAGATCTATACACAGAAGCTGATTGGTAATTTTAAAGTCCGCATCGTCATCTATCGTCTGGAACTCCACTCCCCGTGGTGTGCAATAAATCGTGCAGTTCAACTTGCACAACAGATCTCTTTCCAAAAGACAAACTGGACTCGTATCACACACTACAAACTGATGTCTAGTTTGGAAAGTACCTATCTTTACTAAGATCGGTTCTGTCAACGGGCTGCTTATTTTCTTGTTCGCTACTCCAACAACCTGGATCGATTGTCCCGAGAGGGGTAGGTTAGGGACTACTGCAGATCTTACAGTAGACCGGGTAGCTCCAGTATCAACCAAAAGTGTTGCAGGATTGCCCTCAATCTCTGCCTCTACAAAAGGTCCTCTCTGGTCTACCTCCAAGACCGCTCCAAGTGTGCAGTCTTCCTCCCCCTCAGGCACCATCAGGATAAAGGGTCTGAGCTATCCTCATCATAACGTTCGAACAGGGGCATCTGTTGGTACGTTCGTGTTCCTTGTGAAAACCTTGGAGCTTGGGGAATCTGAGCGTGAGAATTGTAAACCCCCTTTCATCGTTCTAGGTCTCGTTATTGTGTTAACCACCTCTTGCGCGGGTGCCTGAGCCCCCTCTTCCTCTTCCTGTACCTGATTAGCTGGGTTCAAAGGACACTCGCGTTTCCAATGTCCGACCTGGCGACAAAGATGACACGCAGTGGTCTTCTTTAGTGTGGCCACGTCCACTCCTGTCTTGGGGTCTACTGGTTTTCCCTTTCCCTGTACCTGCCCATTCTGGTTTCCCTGGACATTTCCTTGCTTTCTCCCCAAGGTCCCTCCACTAGGCTGACTCTGTGCTGTCTGCATCTGGACAAGCATTAATTTGTCTTTTAGCTTTCGATGTTTTGATTCCACCTCATCACTACAGTATCGCGCATACCGCAAAATTTCATCTAGTGGCTTGTTCTGCCAGCAGATCAAATGGTGCTGTATCATGAGGCTGATTTCCCCTCTCAGACCCGTTACAAACTTTGAGACAAACTGTCCCATATCCTTAGGGTCCAAAACATCTAACCCACTATACTGTTTAAAAACTTGCAGAAGTCTTTCGTAATACTCATGCACCGTTTCCTTGGGTTCCTGTACAGTCCGATCTATCTTAACCCAATCTATATCCTGAGGTGAAATCTTCGACTTCAACCATGTAATCACCTGCTCATACTTTTTCATGACATCAGGTGATGGACCATTTGTAACCGCCTCTCTTTTCGGTTCTGAAGTCGGCCACTCAATAGCGACTTTACATGCTGTCCACAAATCTCCTGGTACCACTATGTCAAACAAGGTGTTCAAATCAATCCACAATACTTTTGAAATCTTCACAAACCGCTCAACCTGCTTGTACCACTCCACCGGTTTTTCCCTCAGCCGAGGAAAATCATTTGTAAATGCAGCCAAATCACCTCTATTCCACGGCACATGCACGTACCCTCCATTCTGTACTTCCCGTAAAGGAAAATTTCCAACACCCGTCGCCCTCCTCCTGGCGGCGGCGTTTCCCTTCTGCTCTCTTTACTGGTTTCTTTTTGGACCACCTTTCTTCCCATTTGTCCAACAAAATCCATATTCTCATTCCTATGATCAGGTCTCTGGTGTGCGTCTTTAATCCTGTGATTCTTTTCTCCTCCAACTCCTGATCACTGTAATGCAATCTATGTGGTCCCTGCAACGCTTTAGTTTTGTTCAGGTCCACCTCATATCTTTTGGCCAATTCCTTCAATCTATCATGTGCCATTCTCGCTTTTCGAGTCACATCTTTTGCTACAAACAGCAGCTCATCTGATCCATAAATTTCTATCCTTTCCAAAGGCAGACCCCCACTGATCATTTCGTCTACCTCTGCTTTCAGCCTCACTACGTCTAGCAACCTTGCCTGTACTGCACTCCTCAGTACATCTCGACAACCTGAGCCGTCCCGCTCATCACAGTCACTATTCTGTCCTTGTGACCTATTCCCTTCTATATTCCTGGAACCTGGTCTGTCTTCCGAAACGTTCTGTGCCCTATCCCCTCTCATCCTATCCTCTTGGTTCGTTACTGTTGGTGTCCACTCCCTCAAAGCTGACTTAGATTCCCGTAAAGACCTCGGTCTTTCCGGTCTCTCCTCTTCTCTCCTGAAGGAAGAGTCTGCTGTAGCCGGTAACGGCGTACTTGTGTCTATTGGTCTTGGGAAATGAACCACTCGTACTCCGAACCCATTCCCACTCTCGCTGTTTCCTTCTTCCCTTCTCATCGGCACGGAGCTCCCTTCTCTCACTCGGTCTGGGTCATATATCGGTACTATAGGGCCAATGGTAACCGGTACTGTCAAGGAGTCCGGTAATCTTGTGTTCCCCACAGGAGGCTGTGTTATCATAGACGCCGTTGCCCCCTCCGTTCCTGTGGAAATTCTTCCCACTACTCTCATGTTAGTCTGGTTCTGGCTCTCATCAACTATTGCCACTGCTGGGGTCGTCTTTCCCTCTTCTGAATCTGGGTTAAATGGTGGTGGCCTCTCCGCCAACATCCTATCCAACAAACTGTCATCTGGATCACTGTCGTCCTCATCGATTCTTGTAATCTTTCCATTTTGTATCAGCAGTGGGTATAACTTATCTCCTTCGATCGTGTCTGCTCTCCACCTTTTCTCCAAGGCATCCCACCTTGCATCTTGAAATGCCCTGACCGATTTCTTCACCCTTTCTTGGCATCTGTCCTTCTTCCTATCATACGCTGCCCTTATCCACGCATGTAGTGCCTCAAACTGTGTTGGTCTAGGTAGTGGTCGTAATGAAGCCATTACACTCTTGAGCTGGTACAGCACCTCTAACCTGAAAGTACCATATCGAGGGAACGACAATTCTCCTTCTGCTTCTGTCATTTTATGCCAATTCTCAAGCCAAATTATGGTATGCAATCCTACATTCTTTGCCATATAATGTGCTGGTGTATCCTCGGGAGGAGCTTCCTCTCCCTCCCGAACAACCACATGTCTATCACCTCTACAAAGTTCCCTTAAAGCTTTAAAACATTTCATGATGAATCAACTTTGTATTTGCACTCAAAATGTCCGCTTTTACTTCCTGATTCCAATTCTCCAATCCCAGCGCGGTTCACACCAACCGGCCTATCGCAGCGCGGCACTGTTCTGACGTCACTTTTCCTCCGCTCGCAGCAGTTCCCCTCCTTTCTACTTCACTTGTTCTCGCTCGCATCTGTCCCAGTCATACTCTGAAATAATGTCCGTCCTACCGAACAATTACCTCTCTGACCGTCGGTCTTACTAGTGACCGATCAGCCTCTTGAGCTTGTTGACCTCAATCTGGCAATCGTCTGTCCGCGAAACGACCGGACAATCGCCTTTAGCACACTCAATAGGATTCAATCATTCGATGTTCTGCACACAATAACCTACGACCTGCGTTGGTTATTCACACACTCACTCATGTGTTCCCTATCTTCAGTGGGTCTGTCAATGACGTCTCGTGACCCCCACAACTCTGGTCAACGTTCTCAACTCTGGGTGTATTCTACACCACAATAAATCTCCCGGTCCCGCGCGCGCTCACGGTCCGTTTCTCAATCACACAACTCTTGTTCCAACTCCGCAAGACATCACACAACAATAAAACACCGAAATCTACCAAACATCACTCTTTTCATACTCACTCTACTACGAACTGCTACTTCCGCCGCACCGTCACTCTCCGTCAGTTTTCCACGACCTCCGACATCCTTCTCCCGCGGTCCTCTGGATCAGCTTCACTCGGGCTCTATGGGGCAACTTAGTCTCCTATCTTGCTCTAGATCTCCCCTTACCATCAAAGGTAACCATCCTACTCTGCTACCAACTGATAACGCCGATTCTTATCTAATTATCTATAAGAACCTTCTGGTCGCCAAGATCTTTTTACCTGTTGAATAGTGTAAAGGAGAGAATCTCATCTGGTTATATATCAGCATTCATTTTGTCTGAAAGGACCACTGACTCCGAATTCAAGTTTGAGAATTTATTATCGCCAAGAATAACTGAACGTGCAAGCACCTCAACACGAGGTTAAAGAAGTAGATGGGCACTAATACAAATAATAATCTACGCAAGAATCTCATCCGACTCAGGATAAGAAGAATAGAAAGTTCTAGGAGGACCAACCAGACTATGATTGCTCCTATTTCTAAGTTGCTCTTCATTGGCCTAAACAAGCTTAAAATCAATTGCTGTCCCTACACTAACGCTAAGTGACATCCCTGCATAACGATTTTTCCAGGCAAGAAAGAATAAAAGGTGTCAGCTGTGAAGACTTCCTAAGAAGTGCAATCACATAGTACCTAAGCTCAGCTCTGTCCTTCTCTCAGGTCTCCCCTACCTCTTCTCTGGCCTCCTCCCTCAGGGCACTATCCCTAATACAAAAACCCCAATACAATTGTACACGCCTTTGTCCCGCCTCCTTGGCCAGGTCTTCTTTCTTGTGCTTTTCCACTGAAACGGTGACTTCATCCTGGACGGTTGCGTTGACCTTGAGTCCCAGGCACCTTCTCCGCCGAAAGTATCATCCCTACATTCCTTTTCACTCCCCGTACCATGCCTCCCCTCTCTCTAGCTTTCGAAAACAAAGAGTTAGTCTTACTAACGAGACATGTGTCCTTGCACCTGCAACAAAAGATACTTTCAACAGAAACCTTCTACTGTGCAAATTAAATCTACCGTTTGTGCCCAGAGAGCCTTACCAAGAGAATCTTTTACTGCCTACAAAAATAAGCTAACATAAGAATTAACCAGGCCTTCCCTAAGCATATATGTAGTCAGGCCTTTACATATAACTTTTAAACACACATCTTATGTTTCCCTATAAGCATTTTCATTACACTTCATATGCAAACAATGAATTACATGTGCAACTTTGATATGGTGCACGTTTAAACTACTGCAATTACATTACATCCACGAACTAATTTCTCTATGCATTATGTTCACACAATTTAATAAGCATTACATTACATCAATATCCTAACACCATTATGCTACTGGGTTCACTTTGTCTCAGCGAACTATTCATTCTTTACTAAACATACATGAATATGAAACTGAATATACGAATATATGTCTGAATACATGTGGATGCGGCCTATCAATGATTATGATGCACCCCTACAATTCACAAGAACATTTCGCTCTATCAATGGCAGACAGTGTAAAGACGTGGATCACACAAGCCACACACAGGCACCACACTAGACTGCACGAATACAACATATACACTGAACTAATGGCAGAGTGTGTACAGGTTCCACAAATCTTGACCTGTGGGCAGAGCTCCAGGAATTGCCGTTAGGGAGCCACCCTGCCCACAATACTAACCAGCAACACAGGGATGAGAAAGCCAAAATAGAGGGTATTTAAACTACTTTAAAGGAAACCATATAATTAGCAATCACTGACGCACAACAAACAAAGCCAAGGACTCAAGCCAAAGACAGCAGACAAGGACGAGAAAGGTGACAAAAGAAACGTGTGGGAAAATAAACAGGCGTGGTAAACCAATATACAGGAATACTGGCAGCTTCCCGGCAGAGGCAGGGGTAGCGGCATCTTTCCAGTTATGTTTTCTACTACAGAATGTCAATGTTAGGGGAGTAACATTGGAGAAAATCCAGTGTTGGGTAGTAAGAGAGAATACTGCTCAGAACCCCATGCAAGCTTCGGCCAAGGGTTTTCACCCCAAAATAAAGACAGAACGAAGCTCTAGGGGAGTGCATTTTTCAGAAACACTTCCACTTTTCTAGATTTAGGCTAATGCCCAACGTGATACTATAATCAAAAGCTCCTTACACTGGGAAAGACTCACTCAGAAACTTGTCCTTAAAACGAAAGTCAACTACATCTTCCAGCCCTGCAACGACTTTCAGAAGGCAAAATGTGCAGCAGCAGCAAACGTGAATAAGCATAAAGTATTTACATAGCTGGATGGTCAATGTCTAGAGAAACTATTATGCAAGCCGTCATGTATCTTATGACGTTTAAAAACCTTGAGAGTTATCACTGGTTTCGAAATCATAGCAAAGCATGCTATATATCTATGCAAATACTCGCTAAGCTGTCGGCATGCAACAAAGAACGGTAAAGTCTCCAGCAAACAAATCACCAGAAAGTTAACAGACTTCAAAATAACGGGTGATTAAATTGGGCCTAATGAACAACAAGAACCTAACAACAAGAAAGTGAACGAGTGGTGTGCGCTCGATGGGAAAAAAAATACGAGACTGCCCTGTCTCAGAGTCTGGGAGGGCTGCTTGCTCGGCGGGTTTAATTGTGTTTGTTCAGCTGGTGAGGAGTGAAAGATTGCACCGGGCCTCTTGTTAAGAGCCTTTCATGCGTATCTGGCAAATGGCGGTTTACCTTCTGCTGTTTTGCTTTTTAAGTACAAATGAAAATGCTTTGTAAAAATGTATTTCATGTCGGTACTTTAACGAAGCTTTTTCATTAGTACTAAAACAAGCATTGGCATAGCCAATAGGTCTCGCCTTTGGGAACTTATAAGTGTTTAGCCACAGTTATTGACTTTACCTATGTCTTTAAGCTGTGCTGTACAGACGTCTGCAGCATGCTGAAAAGTTATAATAAAGTAGTCAGAAGCATTTTTGTTACCTTAGATATGACCCAAAAAGCATTATGTACAACTGAACGACCATATTAAAAAAGTATTAACAATAATGTCTTGAGTTTTTTTTGTCCTTTCAATGCTGGCAACTTGTATCTGCCTGTCCCAATGGTTGCTTGTTGTGGTTTTTTTTGTTATGGGGGGGCATAAATAACAGGAGGGTGAAGGTCAGTCAGTCAGTCAGTCAGTTAGTGAGTTAGTGAGAGTGAGTGAGAGAGTCAGTCAGTGAGAGAGAGTCAGTGAGTCAGTCAGTGAGAAAGTGAGTCAGTGAGAAAGTGAGAGTCAGTGACAAAGTGAGAGTCAGTGAGAGAGTCAGTGAGAGTGAGAGTCAGTCAGTCAGTGAGAGCGAGAGAGTCAGTCAGTCAGTGAGAGTGAGAGAGTCAGTCAGTGAGAGTGAGAGAGTCAGTCAGTGAGAGTGAGTCAGTCAGTGAGAGTGAGTCAGTGAGAGTGAGAGAGAGTGAGTCAGTGAGTGAAAGAGAGTGAGTCATCAGTGAGAGTGAGTCAGTCTTTTAGCGAGAGTCAGTCTTTTAGCGAGAGTCAGTCAGTCAGTGAGAGAGAGTTAGTCAGTGAGAGAGAGTTAGTCAGTGAGAGAGAGTGAGTGAGAGAGAGTGAGTGAGAGAGTCAGTGAGAGAGAGTCAGTGAGAGAGTCAGTGAGATAGTCAGTGAGAGAGTCAGTGAGAGAGTCAATCAGTGAGAGAGTCAATCAGTGAGAGAGTCAATCAGTCAGTGAGAATGAGTCAGTCAGTCACTGAGAGAGAGTGGGAGAGTCAGTCAGTGAGAGAGTGAGAGTGAGTCAGTGAGAGTGAGTCAGTGAGAGGAAGTCAGTCAGTTAGTCATTGAGAGTGAGTCAGTTAGTTAGTCAGTGAGAGAGTGAGAGTGAGTCAGTGAGAGTGAGTCAGTGAGAGTGAGTGAGTGAGTCAGTCTGTGTGAGTGAGTCAGTCAGTCATTGAGAGTCAGTCAGTGAGAGTGAGAGAGTCAGTCAGTCTGGAGCAAAAAAGAAAGACCAAAAAACACTGACAAAGGGAGATAGAAGGAATGAAAAAGAACGTGCAAGAGTGAAATAAAGGGGCAATGAGTGTATGGTGGTTGAAGAAAGAACAGGTGGAATCCAGATTACTCAACCCTGGTATTCGGCAATCCTGACATTCGTAAATGCTGGTTGCAGGCATCTGAGAAAATCTTTGAGCATGGAGTACAGAACAATTTACACACAAATTAGTAAACACTGCATCCGGAGATGAGTCATAAAATAAAAAAAGGAGGAGACTGAGAAAGATATGCTACAAAACTCTTAACATTTAAGTTTCATTATTAAATTGTCACAGCGCAGTGCCCAGACAATAATTCTTAGGGCGGTGGTCTGCTGCCAGATGGACCAAAAACGATTTGTTAGATATTTTCCCTAGAACTAAAACACATATTCGGAACAGCGGCGTGATCTTGGACAAGCTGTTCTTTTTTGACAGATATTCAATAATTGGTAAGCGGAGGCTGACACGGCGTTCCCTTTCTCCACTGAGCGCCATTCACAACCCCATTAGTCACGCTCCCGGAGGAATGACGCACGGCCTGAAGAGGTTACTCATGAAGCTAGACCTGCAACTCATGAAGCTAGGGCGGCTTACGTCGGCACGCTGTGAATCAAACCATACAATCATCATTATCCAATTACAGGGCTCTCTTTCTCCCCATGTCGTTACAGCGTTTTTTTAATGATCTTCACATTTTGTATAAACCCTCGCACGAAAGAGGAACCCAGGACATCAACAGAAGTGCAAACCACAATCCTCCATTTGGCTGCACAGACTTATGAAATACTAAATAGACTGATATAATGAAACCAAATAAGTAATTAAAATGTAATTAATCGGAGTGTAATAAAGACAATGTTCCCGTATATTGCACTAGAAGGCTATAAGTATTTTTAGCAATACCTAAAGGAAACAAGCAAAAGCGCGCCTCGCGCGGCAGCAGGGGCCTGCCGATTCCCTTGCGGGAGCCAGCGGCGATAATTGATACCATATGGCACTGCCGCTCGCTCCCGCAAGGCAATCGCCACACGTGCACGCGTTGCCATTGAAGGCAATGGAACGCGTGCACGTTTTGGGGGAAAAAAGGGAACCGATGGCTAAAGGTCTCCTCCTAAGCAGCGCATGCGTGCTGCGTAGGCGAGACCTAAAAACAAAACAGCAATTCATTCCAGTATCAACACACATGCCAGTCCACGGCCACGACAGCTGCGAGGAGCAGGGCAGGCACAGACAGCAGTGGCCCCTGCTCTGAGGCCTGGCTCTGCTGTGAGGCGGCTGGAGCCCTGTGACTGATTGGGAGGGGGGGGGGGCGAGTCTCCAATAACAAAGGCAGGCTACAGCGTGCAAAACAGATGGCACACTGCACTTCAATTAAAAGAAGTGCAAGCAGAGCGAAATAACACTGTAGTTAGGCCCCGCTGTATCGGGACTATACGGAAGTTAGCAAATCACCAACAGCCAACAGAAAGGGAGATAACAACAACACTACCACAACTAAGCCAATTGCAAGCGGAAAGACAGATTACATTAAATTTAACCCAACATACAGATTACTTTATGTCTCGCTGAGACAGCGCATGCATGCGCTGCCAAGGCGAGACCTAAAAAGATACGCCCTTTCTCCCTGAAGAGGCATTTGGCCATGTTGTTGCTGCATGCATTCTTTCCCACATTGACTACTGTAATGCTATCCAAATGGACCTGTCTAATCGTGCTCTAGGAAAGCTGCAGTGACTGCAAAACATGGCAGCCAGAATTGTGACAAGACAGATAAAATGTGGCATTATATCAGAGGCTAGAGATAGGCTAGGGTTGTAGACACTGAGCAAGAAAGTCACTCCTAAAGTAGGCTGTCTGGTACACAAGGCATGCTTCTAGGCAGGACCCACATTTATCACAGGTTCAGGTTCTGAAACAAGTTTATTTAGACATTTGTCCATAAAACATTCTAAAAAAAGCACACTTAACAATTAAAACATTTAAAACAATTAAAACATTTAAAATGACCCCCCACATTTATCACAGATTTGGTCAGTGATTAATTTGTAAAAGAAATAAAAGGGCCAGGGTCCTCATCAGGAGAGCACCACAGCTTTAATTATGATTACCACTGCCGGTGCTGCCAACAACACTACAAACACAACTACTATCAATCACACTCCTACCAGTGCGACAATTCAGACTGCTCGAGGCCCCCAAAGCTATAGGAATGGCTTGGGCAGCAGGTAATAGTTGTTTTTAATGTATATTGAATTAATAAACAACTGCTGTTCTGCTCATCTCTAAATTACACAAACAGCGCCATCATGTGGCAGCTGTCCTAATTGCCGGTGTTGACAATTAAGTGCCAGTGCTGAGCACCAGAACCCACCGGCTCAAATTAAGCACTGTATTTGGTATGCCCTGACTGGCCTGTAATAAACCTTCTCTCCAATAACTCTCTCCTGATGAAAATTCCTTGAAACAGGAAGCAGTGAGCAGGAGGAAGGTATTTTCAGGTGTTATGACTTAAAACCTGGAATGAGCCAGCTTTTAATATTCGCTCTGTTCACAATTTGAAAGGTTATGTGTGAAGGCGGTGCGGGCCATGCTTCAGGCCTAAACATGTGCCCCCTCCCCTGCTCATCTAGATATGTTATGCATTTCTCCACGTTTTGTCAATCTAATTTTTCTTATTTTGCCTTCTCTTCTAATCTACCTTTTCTATTAAATTTTCTGCTCCTATTGCTATATTAGTAGTAGAAGTAATAATAGTAATGCTAATAATAACAATTTGACATGGGGCCAGAGGGCAGTTGTGAAGTTGGACAGGTGAATGAACGGTGTGAGGCCGCCTGTATCACTACTCAACACCTGGTTTTAAGGCTGGAGGAGTAAGGGGTAGTTACTGGAAAGCCTTAGTAAGGGGGTAGTTGCTAGAAAGCCTTAGCTGTAGTGGACAATTTCTGCTAATTTTGGGGATGAAGGGAATGTCTGAATTCTCTGCCAAGAAGAAGGAGGCTGTGGAGCCTGCCAGTGAAGCTTGGAAAGTGCTCTGGAATGCTGGGGGAGGCAGGAGCAGCTGGATCGCACATGCCTGGTTACTGCCCACATCAGTCTCCGCTCCCACCTCCAGTCTGAACAGTGGTTTATTCTATTGCTTTGCATTTTTATAGCGCTTCATAAGGCTGCCAAGACGACGAGTAATCGAGAAGCACTCTACACCAAAAGATGTGTTTGATTGTAGGGCTGCGGTACTGCCGCGTGCCTTGTGTCGGTACTGCCACGTGCCTTGTGTCGGTACTGCCGTATGCCTTGTGTTGGAGCGACCAGAGTCATGCTCGTATCTTGCCTTACGTCACCACACCTAGCCATGTGATGGAGGGGAGAGGAGTGAGAGCAGAGCTCACTTTTTTGGTCTGTCTTGACAGCGCAGCTGTTGCCGGACAATTATGTGAGTATCACTAGAGAAGGGCGTTGGCTCTGCCCACATGTTGGGAGCCAGGAGTACATGTTTTGATTGGGCAGAAGTTGTGAGCTTCCACAAAAAAATCTGCTTGCCCTCCACACAGATGTGATCTTTTTGTTTATTAAGCAAGCTGCCTGCGTTTGAACTTTCAGGGGACAGACATGGAAATGTAGTGCTATTAAAGTGTCTTAGATAACTAGATAATTTATGGTGTTTTTCTCTGGCAGCAGCACAGATGGGAGGAGGGCAGCCTTTAACCTGCATGGATGTTTAGGTCTGGCTTGACTGTGCAAATGTCACCTGATCTTTTATACTACACCAGTATTATTCTACAGTTCTTTGCTTCCACACAAATACATATCCATTGCCATGCTATGTAGTGGTAATCATTCACATTACCATAGAACATTCCTTTAAAGCCAGACCTATGGGCATTGCCTATGATTGTTTATTGATGAATTGCTGTGTGTGGCTGTAGAGGTCTTTGTAGAGTCTGCCCTGGAGCACCCGTGGATTGCAGGCAGTATTGGCAGATGATCGATAAACCCCCCCAGTAGCAGGAAGTGAGTGACTCACAGGCATGCACAGGACGCCATACCTCCACCTCTCCCACCTTTAGCGGGTGATGCCTCCTACATGGAGAGAGCAGCTCAGTGGCATAACGAAACTTGAGGGGACCCCCTGCAAAGTACATGGAGACCCCCTCTGACCTAATCAGGAGCTCTCAGGCCAGTGCACAGTGCCGGAGGGGGGCCTCCTGGAGCTCGCCCCCCCACATACACCACGGGGCCTGAGCCCCCACACCGTGGGGGCTAATGTTATGCCACTAGAGAAGCTCACCTGATGGGAGGAGAGAGCGGCAGAGTCCATGCATAAAAGTGATAACACAATATCACATATGCTGCCGCACTTCAATCAATGTTTACAGAGTGAGCTTTGAGCATAGGGCTAGTGGTAGAAGGCTGGAAGATAAAATCATGCCATGCTTGAGTTTAAGATTCTCTCCAGCTGATGTTCAGAGTCTCACCCTTCCAGCTGCTGCAAAATGTTGAGATGCGCGCGGGATACAGACAGCCAGGGTCTAATGTGGTGGTTGCAGGTGGGGCCCACTGGCACTCATTTTTGGGAACCAGCACCTTTTTTTCCTCATCAAGCTTTGATTCAGAGAGAAAAGGGGGCAAAAAGAAGGGAGAGAAAGATGGAAAACAGTGACAAAAGAAGAAAGAAGGGATGAAAAAGAGCCTGAAAGAGTGAGGGAAATGGGCAGAGCGTGAGTGGTGGTGGATGAAAGAGGCACGAGGTGGAATCAAGACTATGCAGCCTTGGTATTTGACGCTGTGACCTCTAATAGAACCGACCATGGGGCTTCTGAGCAAAGCCTTGGGCCCTGGCACTTATTCTTTCACAAATTAAACACTTGGAGTGAGAGTGACTTCACCCATTGGCATGCACAAGATAAAGGCTGTGACAGTAAATTCTCTTTCGAGACTCTGCAGGGCCCAGAGGTGAGGACCTTGTGTTCAGGCAAAGACACAACTGAAACTAGGCCGCCAATCAAGGAGGCTGTGGGCAACACCAGGCCTGTAAGTTAGATTCTGCTGTTTATCATCAACAGTTAACAGTGCCCAGCAGGTGTTAGTGTAAGTGCACTATCGTGTCCAACCAGGGGCAGATGCTAGTGTAAGTGCACTATAGTGTCCGCCCAGGTTCAGGCATTACTGTAAGTGCTATAGAGTTTAAACCCATAGCAGAAGTTAGTGTAAGTGCAATATAGTGTCCAAAAAGGGGCAGATATTAGTGTAAGTGTACTATAGTGTCTGCCCAGGTGCAGATATTTCTGTAAGTGCTACAGAGTGTCCACCCAGAGCAGAAGGTACTGTACGCACACTATAGTGTCCACAAAGGGCCAGATGTTAGTGTTAGTATGCTATAGCGCCAAATGCTCTACAGCCTCCACCCAGTGGCAGATGTTAGTGTAAGTGCACATAGTGTCCAACCAGGGTCACATGTTAGTGTAAGTACACTATAGCATCCACCCAGGGGCAGATATTAGTGTAAGTGCACTATAGCTTCCACCTACGGGAAAATTTTAGTGTAAATGTTCTATAGCATCCACCGAAGGCAGATATTAGTGTAAGTGCTATAGAGTTTAAACCCATATCAGAAGTTAGTGTAAGTGCAATATAGTGTCCAACCAGGGGCAGATGTTAGTGTAAGTGTACTATAGTGTCTGCCCAGGTGCAGATATTTCTGTAAGTGCTACAGAGTGTCCACCCAGAGCAGAAAGTACTGTACATGCACTATAGTGTCCACACAGGCCCAGATGTTAGTGTTAGTATGCTATAGCGCCAAATGCTCTATAGCCTCCACCCAGTGGCCGATGTTAGTGTGAGTGCACATAGTGTCCAACCAGGGTCACATGTTAGTGTAAGTGCACTATAGTGTCCGCCCAGGTTCAGGAATTACTGTAAGTGCTATAGAGTTTAAACCCATAGCAGAAGTTAGTGTAAGTGCAATATAGTGTCCAACCAGGGGCAGATATTAGTGTAAGTGAACTATAGTGTCTGCCCAGGTGCAGATATTTCTGTAAGTGCTACAGAGTGTCCACCCAGAGCAGAAGGTACTGTACGTACACTATAGTGTCCACAAAGGGCCAGATGTTAGTGTTAGTATGCTATAGCGCCAAATGCTCTACAGCCTCCACCCAGTGGCAGATGTTAGTGAGGGTGAGGGTGAGTGCACATAGTGTCCAACCAGGGTCACATGTTAGTGTAAGTAAACTATAGCGCCCACCCAGGGGCAGATATAAGGGTAAGTGCACATAGTGTCCAACCAGGGTCACATGTTAGTGTAAGTACACTATAGCGTCCACTCAGGGGCAGATATTAGAGTAAGTGTTCTATAGTGTCCACCCTGGGGCAGATGTTAGTGTAAGTGCATTATAGTGTCCACCCACGGGCAGATGTTAGTTTAAGCGCTCTATAGTGTCCACCTGCAGCAGATGCTAGTGTAAGTGCATTATAGTGTCAGCCTGGAGGCAGACATTAATATAAGTGCACTATAGTGTCCTCCCAGAGCAGATGTTAGGGTAAGTGCTCTAGAGGGTTCATCTGGGGCAGATGCTAGCGTAAGTTCTCCAGAATGTCGACTTGGGGGAAGATGTTGGTGTAAGTGCTCTATAGCATCCACCCAGGTGCAGATGATAGTGTAAGTGCTAAAGAAAGTCCACACAGGGGCATATGTTAGTGTAAGTGTAGAGTGTCCACCATGGGCAGATGTTAGTGTAAGTGCTCTACAGTGTCCACTCAGGGGCAGATGTTAGTGTAAGTGCACTGTAGGGTTCACCATGGGGCAGATGTAAGTGCATTGTAATTTCTACCACAAAGCAGATGTTAATATAAGTGTTCTAGAGCATCCACCCAGAGGCAGATGTTAGTGTAAGCATTCTATAGCATCCACCCAGGGCAGATGTTAGTGTAAGTGTTCTATAGCTTCCACCCAGGGGCAGATGTTAGTGTAAGTACTGTATAGCGTCCACTCAGGGGTAACTGTTAGTATAAGTGCTCTATAACTTCCAACGAGGGTCAGATGATAGTCTAGGTTAGGGGGGGTGCCAGTACCGGCCTTACTCTTTGAGGACGATACGATCTTATTATCCCAAACGCCTAAGGGTCTGCAAAACCCTTTAGATTGCTTTAGTGAATACTGCACGGAAAAAGGGTTAAAAATAAACACAAATAAAACCAAATATATGGCCCTAAATCCGCACAAATCCTTCAAGAAAAACATAATTGTTGGAAAGCAAAAATTGGAATATATGTCGAGCTTCAACTATTTGGGTATCACTCCTGACACCAAACTGACATGGAAACCGCATATACTCAAATGTAGGTCTATCTTGATCCAAAATTCCATGGCAATTGTGAAAAAACATCAAAAAAGTATATCCAAAGCAGTGTCACCTGCCCTAGAAGTCTATAAGTGTAGGGCGCAAACAGCAACCCTTTGTGGTGCAGATCTGTGGGGTGTCAAAAATCAGAACAAGCTCACTGTGGAAGAGAATACATTTATAAGGATGTTATTGCAGCTCCCGGTACGCACTCCTATGATCCCCATAGTTCAAGACTTAAAACTCGGGCGAATCGAGCATCAAGCTATATTAAGACCTCTGTTATTCTGGGTCCGTCTGTGGACCATACAAGTGCTCAAACATAAAGATGGGTTAAGTGAGATATTGGGACTTGATCTAAACGTAACACTTCCATGGTTCCGACATGTGCGCAGTTGGTTTTATAAATTAGGTTTAAGTATTTATTGGGATGATCCTCAATCTTTAACATACCACTCAAAAAGAATCTTGAAAAATACCTACTGGTTGTACAGTCAGGACAGTATACATCTCAGTTCAAAAGTGGGAAGGTTGACCATGCAGTTTATAACCATAAAACTGGTCCCTTTGTTTGAGGTTTTTATGGATGAAATACAACCCCAACTAGCAAAGTCCCTATACATGAAGTTTTGCTTCTGTTTTGCAGACCAAATTTAATTCATCGAAGTGGCTGTGTAACAACACTGACGATATGGAGGCCATCTGCACTTTATGCACATTAAATGCTGTAGAAAACGATCCGCACGTACTATTTTTCTGCCCAGCATACATTATTCCCCGGAAAAAGTAGATCAAACTGATTTGTATTAACATAGGACTCAGGTTGCATTTAGAAGCATTACGTATTTTAAAAACAGATACATCTCAGAAAATTGTTTTTAGCCTTAGTAGATATTTATTTGCTGTTAATTTAATACGTAAGAGAAATGGACTGAAATTGTGAAATATTAATGACTATTTTTAGTGTTGATCTTAGTACTGTACATTTAGTTTGCAACCCATGAAAATGTATCCTATGTATCTGCTATTTATTTACAAGTGATTGATGCATTTGCACTTTATCACCTTTGTGAATGTTCATGCATTTTATTGTTCTTAAACAAAGTGGGCGCTTGGTTTATATTGCTTAGAAGAAATGCCCCCCAGAAAGTGGAGAAGATGATCGATGCATTTGCACTTTACTAGTCTTATGGCTGATTTTAAACTCTACCGTTCTATTAATTAAGTGTGCTCTATAGTGCCACTTTTAAACGATATTACTTACATTTAAAGTTGAACTTAACACATTTTAAAATTTAAAAATAGATGTCAGGCAATAACATTGTAACCAACATGTGAGGGTTTGGGCTATTACACTGTTTTATAAAACTGATTTGGCTTGTGCCCGATATACATGTATTGCATGAAGCTGTATCTTTTATGGTTTTATAAATCGAATAAAGATCGACTTGACTTGATAGTGTAAGTGTTCCAGAGTTTCCACTCACAGGCAGATGTTAGTATAAGTGCTGCACAGCATCCACCCAGGGTCAGATGTAAGTGTAAGTGCTCTATAGCGTCCACCCAGGGGCAATTGTTAGTGTAAGTGATTATAGTGTTTACCCAGGGCCAGATGTTAGTGTAAGTGCATTGTAGTTTCTACCACGAGGCAGATGTTAGTATAACTGTTCTAGAACATCCCCCCAGGGGCAGATGTTATTGTAAGTGCACTATAGCTTCCATCCAGGGGCAGATGTTAGTGTAAGTGCTGTATAGTGTCTACTCAGGGGTAACTGTTAGTATAAGTGCTCTATAGCATCCACCCAGGGGCAGATGTTAGTGCATGTCCTCTAGAGCTTCTATCCATGGGGAGATGTTAGTATAAGTGCTGCACAGCATCCACCCAGGGGCAATTGTTAGTGTAAGTGCTCTATAGAATCCCCCCAGGGTCAGATGTTAGTGCAAGTGCTCTATATCTTCTATCCATGGGAAGATGCTAGTGAAAGAGCTGTATAGTGTCTACTCAGCGGCAAATATTAGTGTAGGTGCTCTATAGTACAAAATGTATACTAGATTTGGTTTAAAAAAATATATTCTTTAGGTCTGCTTAACAAATGTATATATTAATTATGGTGTATATATATATATTTACCGAATTGTACCGAAGGCAGCAATCCGGTATGCTCGGCCACTAAGCCACGCCGCTGCGATTTCTTTTAAGTGCAATACTTTTAAAAACAAAGCATTTTAACCAATTTTAATCTCCCTAACTTGAATACTGAATTTGTTAAGCCTCATTTTTACCGCTGTTTGTACCTGCACATAGCTGTTTGCATTTGCACTTTCGCCGCTGCTTTGCACCCGGGAGGGAGTTGCTCAGCCGTATTCCTGACCGCGGTGCCCGTATGTAAGAGCGGGCCCGTCCTCCTCTCAAGTCAGCGTTCTAGTGGTTGCAGCTTTTTGGGGGGATAAAGAAGGAATGCTACCGCGACCGTGCAGCACAGAATTGTACCGAAGGCAGGAATCCGGCATGCTCGGCCACTAAGCCACGCCGCTGTGATTTCTTTTCAGTGCAATACTTTTAAAAACAAAGCATTTTAACCAATTTTAATCTCTCTAACTTGAATACTGAATTTGTTAAGCCTCATTTTTACCGCTGTTTGTACCTGCACATAGCTGTTTGCATTTGCACTTTCGCCGCTGCTTCGCGCCCGGGAGGGAGTTGCTCAGCCCTATTCCTGAATGCGGTGCCCGTATGTAAGAGCGGGCCCGCCTCCTCTCAGGTCAGCGTTCTAGTGGTTGGAGCTTTTTGGGGGGCTAAAGAGGGAATGCTGTTGCGACCGCGCAGCAAAGAATTGTACCGAAGGCAGGAATCCGGCATGCTCGGCCACTAAGCCACGCCGTTGTGATTTCTTTTAAGTGCAATACTTTTAAAAACAAAGCATTTTAACCAATTTTAATCTTCCTAACTTGAATACTGAATTTGTTAAGCCTCATTTTTACCGCTGTTTGTACCTGCACATAGCTGTTTGCATTTGCACTTTCGCTGCTGTTTTGCGCCCGGGAGGGAGTTGCTCAGCCCTATTCCTGACCGCGGTGCCCGTATGTAAGAGCGGGCCCGCCTCCTCTCAGGTCAGCGTTCTAGTGGTTGGAGCTTTCTGGGGGGATAAAGAGGGAATGCTGACGCGACCACGCAGCATAGAATTGTACCGAAGGCAGGAATCCGGTATGCTCGGCCACTAAGCCACGCCGCTGCGATTTCTTTTAAGTGCAATACTTTTAAAAACAAAGCATTTTAATCAATTTTAATCTCCCTAAATTGAATACTGAATTTGTTAAGCCTCATTTTCACCGCTGTTTGTACCTGCACATAGCTGTTTGCATTTGCACTTTCGCCGCTGCTTCATGCCCGGGAGGGAGTTGCTCAGCCCTATTCCTGACTGCGGTGCCCGTATGTAAGAGCGGGCCCGCCTCCTCTCAGGTCAGCGTTCTAGCGGTTGGAGCTTTTTGGGGGGATAAAGAGGGAATGCTGATGAGACCGCGCACCATAGAATTGTACCGAAGGCAGGAATCCGGTATGCTCGGCCACTAAGCCACGCCGCTGCAATATTTTTTAAGTGCAATGCTTTTAAAAACAAAGCATTTTAACCAATTTTAATCTCCCTAACTTGAATACTGAATTTGTTAAGCCTCATTTTCACCGCAGTTTGTACCTGCACATAGCTGTTTGCATTTGCACTTTCGCCGCTGCTTTGCGCCCGGGAGGGAGTTGCTCAGCCCTATTCCTGAACGCGGTGCCCGTATGTAAGAACGGGCCCTCCTCCTCTCAGGTCAGCGTTCTAGTGGTTGGAGCTTTTTGGGGGGATAAAGAGGGAATGCTGACGCGACCGCGCAGCAAAGAATTGTACCGAAGGCAGGAATCCGGTATGCTCGGCCACTAAGCCACGCCGCTGCGATTTCTTTTAAGTGCAATACTTTTAAAAACAAAGCATTTTAACCAATTTTAATCTCCCTAACTTGAATGCTGAATTTGTTAAGCCTCATTTTCACCGCTGTTTGTACCTGCACATAGCTGTTTGCATTTGCACTTTCACCGCTGCTTCATGCCCGGGAGGGAGTTGCTCAGCCCTATTCCTGACCGCGGTGCCCGTATGTAAGAGCGGGCCCGCCTCCTCTCAGGTCAGCGTTCTAACGGTTGGAGCTTTTTGGGGGGATAAAGAGGGAATGCTGACGCGACCGCGCAGCATAGAATTGTACCGAAGGCAGGAATCCGGTATGCTCGGCCACTAAGCCACGCTGCTGCGATTTTTTTTAAGTGCAATGCTTTTAAAAACAAAGCATTTTAACCAATTTTAATCTCCCTAACTTGAATACTGAATTTGTTAAGCCTCATTTTTACCGCTGTTTGTACCTGCACATAGCTGTTTGCATTTGCACTTTCGCCGCTGCTTCGCGCCCGGAGGGAGTTGCTCAGCCCTATTCCTGACCGCTGTGCCCGTATGTAAGAGCGGGTCCGCCTCCTCTCAGGTCAGCGTTCTAGTGGTTGGAGCTTTTTGGGGGGATAAAGAGGAAATGCTGACGTGACCGCGCAGGGGGCACGCCACCGGCGTGATGCCGGCGCGCCAAAGGCAAGCCCTTCTGCGCCCGTCAGCGCCCGGAATGCGCCTTGCGCCAGGACCCCTGCCCATTTTCCTAATATAACCTACAACAGGGAACTGCTCCTGGCCTTAAACCACGGTAGGTGTGGCAACTTTCAAATCTGACTAAATGAGGAGAACAATAATGCCAAATTGTGCCCCCACTGCAAGTTTGCACTCCTGAACAGCAGCCTCCCAACTACCCCCTTTGCCCCTGGCTCCTCTGAAATCAGGGGTCTGCTAACTAACTTGACCAGTAGAGCTAAGAACTTAACTTCTGTAAGCACACCTCCTTTCCCGCCCACCCCAGCGGTTTCTCATACCTCACAACCAAAGGTTGGGGTACTCAGCGCCATCTTGCTAAACGCCAGGTCAGCAATGAAACACAGATATGAACTAGCATGCCTACTCCAAACCACCAGTCCTGATGTAGTGTTTCTTACTGAAACATGGGCCACCGACTCATCGGTACCTGACTGGGTAGCTGCACTTCCAACTGGCTACTCGCTTGCAAGCCTACCCAGAATAGGCCAAATGGGGGTGGGATTGCTATCATATATAGGTCCAAGTTCAAAATAGCTTTTGATCCTGTATCATTGCCAGGAGCTGAAGCAATGACGTTTAACATCAAAATCAGGAACACACTTACCTTTCCTGGGCTGCTCATTTATCGACAACCTGGACCTAAGTCTCCATTCTCCCAAGCTCTTCAATCCCTAATGGAATCATGTCTTGACTCCCCCATGTTTACCATATTAGGGGATTTTAACTTCCATTTAGAACGGGGTGATGATGCCTGTACCTCGGTGCTGCTAGACACCCTTGAAGCCTTTGGTCTTATTCAGATAGTCTTAAAACCTACCCACAAGGCTCAACAAACCCTGGATGGGATCTTTACCAATATTTATTTATTTATTTATTTATTTTAAAGGTTTTGTATAGCGCTGGCTAGACCCGGAGGTATCAGAGCGCTTCACATATGCAAGGAAAAGGCAATAACATTCCATGTAAATACAATCACTTACAAGGGAATCTCCCAATCAAAACCTGTTGATCAGTATTGAAAGGATCCTGTCACTTACCTGGGCTGACCATATAGCTATTTTATTCAACCTACCGGTTGGGCACAACAACCATCCGCTCTTACCCCCACCTCCGCCTACCAAAACACGGTCCTGGCGCAACTTAAGAGCCGACGAGCTACCAATCCTGTTAGATAACAGCATGCCTACCCTGAGGGCAGGCAGACCCGACCTCTGTGGCCGATAGCTTTGACAATTGGCTTAGGTCTGTCATTGAGCAATTGGCCCCAGAAAAAACGGTTACACAACGCAGGTCTAAACCCACTGTCCCATGGCACAACCTCGAGTTGAAAACTCTTAAAGCAACTTGCAGAGGCCTCGAACGAATATGGAGGGTGGACTACAGTACACCAGCCAAAAAGAGCTATAATCTAGCACTCACGAGCTACAAAATAACTATTATTAGCGCCAAAAAGAACTTCTATACCAGTAAAATTGAGGGGGCTAAAAATCTACTAGAGAACTCTTCAAGGCGGTTAATGCACTATCCAAACTCCAACAGGGTGAAGCTTTCGCTCCGGATCAAGGGCTGTGCGACAAAATAGCTACTTTCTTCCAGTCGAAGGTCCAAACAATATGCCAAGAATTAGAGAACCTGAATACAGGGCCCTCCTCCCTGCAGGCTCCGCCCAAGGTGGAGGTATCCTCTGCATCATGTATCCTGACTAGTTTTTCCCCCCTGACCACTAACATGGTAAACCACCTTCTAACTTCAGTTAAATCGGGCTCCCCCACGGACCCTTGTCCACCAGATATTATCCATGGGTCTCAAATACAGTCAGTACGTTGCTTACCCCTCTTCTGAACACTGCCATTGGCACTGGAGTTTTCCCGACCTCCTGGAAGAAGGCATGTGTAAGGCCTATCCTAAAAAACCTTCTTTGGATCCTCTCGCGGTGACCAACTATCGCCCGATTTCATGTCTGCCCCTTGCAGCTAAGGTTCTAGAAAAAGCTGTTAATTCAGAGCTCACAGAATACTTAGAAAACAATAAACTCTTAGATCAAACCCAACAGGGTTTCCAGTCAGGCCATTCCACAGAATCGGCACTTATTATGGCCACTGAAGAAATACATTGGCAGATTGATGGGGGTGGGAGGGCTATTCTGATCCTACTGGACCTATCAGCCGCGTTTGACACAGTTAACCATACTGTTCTTACGCAACGGCTGAAGGCAGTAGGTATTGGAGACACCGCCATTGCCCTTCTCACCTCTTTCCTCTCTGACAGAACGCAAAGGGTTTGTTGGGACAATTTGAAATCTGGCAACTTTTACCTGCCAGGTGGAGTACCACAGGGGTCAGCACTCTCCCCAACGTTGTTTAACATCTATGTCTCCCCTCTAGCCAAACTGATCAGGGACCGGCTTTTCACTTGTATCATATGCAGATGATACTCAAATCATCATATCTACTATCTCATCAACAACAGATCCAATTGCAGACAGGTTCCATAGCTGTTGTGACCATATTATGACCTGGATGCATAAAAACGACCTAAAACTGAACGCCAATAAGACAGAGGTCATGGAATTTGGTAATGGACCTCCAATCTGGACCCAGTCATGGTGGCCCGAAGAGGCAGGTGCATGCCCGGTTCCAACCACCAAAGTCTGGAACCTAGGAATCCTGTGTGATGCCCAACTTAACTTCTCAGGACAAATAAACCAACTGACCTCTGCCTGCTACCTCCTCCTAAAAATACTCCGAAAAATCCTGCCCTTCTTACCCATGGAGTTGAGGAAAACTGTGGTGGTAGCCCTCATTCTTTCCCGTTTAGACTACTGTAACGCTCTGTACCTGGGTGTAAATAAACGTCAGTTGTCCAAACTACAATCCTTGCAGAATGCGGCGGCACGCACCCTTCTCAATATTCCAAAATACAGTCACATCTCGGATGCCATCAGAAACTTACATTGGCTCCCAGTTGAGCAGCGAATTAAGTTCAAAGCTTTGTGCCTTGTTCATAAAGCCATGCATGGAGGGGCAGCCAACGACTTTCACAAATTTTTCCAATGGCATGCCCCTTGCCAGATGTTAAGATCGGCTAATAAAGCTCTGCTCTCCGTACCCAGAGCCAGAGCCTGGCATCGAAGCTCTGGAATGAACTTCCATTAACTTTCAGGCTACTTTCTTCTAGATCTCAGTTCAGGAGACAGATTAAAACCTGGCTCTTCCCTCGTAAACAATGGCCGAGACCTTCCTGACTTTCCGTACCTTCTTGCCCTCTCAGCGCCAAGACGCCTCGGCATTCGTGCGCTTTATAAGACTTTACTTTACTTTACTTTTATATATAATTATATATATATATATATATATATATATATATATATATATCATAAGCAATATATATATAGGATATACGAGGAGCACAAGAATGGCAAACAAAAAGATCCTTGCGCTCCAATGTGAAGAAATCAACGAAAAAGTAATTGACAGCAAAACAATCATAAATTTGAGTACTATGGTTTTAACTGAAGATGAGCAATCGGTATTAAAATTGGGACTTTCCTACTGCGATGATAATGATTTCAATTATCCAAACAGCAAAATGGATTTATATCGATTTATTCGGAAACTCAAATTATCTAAAATGCATTCAAGCCGTAACCTTCAAACCCCTCCAGCACAGAGAGTACAATCAGGTCCTCTTAATGAATCTAATATCTTAAGCGTGAGTGATGTACCTGTCCTGACAGATCTATTGACACTGTTTGATGATACCAGTATGGAGATGGAGAGTACAAGCAATCCACTTGGAAATAATGAATCGGCAGAACCTATAACCTTTATGTTAGAAAGAGATGATCATACTCCTATTCGGCCACCCTCCAGAGTTACACCTCAGTTGGCAAGAGACAATCTGGATATCTTTGGTGAGAATGTAACAAAAGATCTGAAACAACTGTATTATCAAGCTACTCAAAAGAAGAAGAAAATTAATCCTAAAGAGGCTTTAATAAACAAAACTGTGGTCAAAATACAAAAAGAAGAGGGTGTATTGGTAAAGCCCTCAGACAAAGGAGGAAATGTTGTGCTTTGGGGCAGTGAATTGTATAAAAAGAAGCACTGGGCCAACTAAATGATCAGGACTGTTACCGCAGGATTAATATGAATGAATATGAAGGGGTAAAGGAACAATTCTTTATGAGACTAGATGTGTGGAGACAAGAAGAACTGTTGAGCTGGGATGAGTATAAGTTCATCAAGAAGGAAAAACCAGTAATACCGGTCTTCTATATGCTCCCGAAGGTGCATAAGAGCACTACGACCCCACCAGGCAGACCGATAATTTCTTCGTGTGGCAGCTTGTTTGAAAATGCATCGAAATATATCGATTATTTTTTAAACCCCATCGTAAGAACATTAACTTCATTTATTAAAGACTCTACGGATTTTCTTAAATGTATATATGATATACGTTGGAATGAGACAACTATGATACTGGTAACCCTTGATATTGCCACTTTATATACCAGTATAAGACACACTGATGGTTTAAATGCGACAGAATATTTTTTGAATAGGAGACCCATGAGATTCCTGAAACACAATCAAATGATTTTAGAGTTAATGAAGTGGTGCTTGACAAAGAATAAATCCTTATTTGGTGAAGAACTATTCCAGCAAGAACAAGGGACGGCGATGGGCACCTGCTTCGCCCCCTGTTATGCTAATTTACATCTCGGCTGGTGGGAGGAGCAGGCGCTCGGCGGACCGCCCCTGGAACACTGGTCGGAACAGATATTATTGTGGGTTAGGTTCATAGATGACGTTTTCGTGCTGTGGCAGGGCACGGAAATGGATATAGAACTATTCATCAGGGACTTTAACCAGAACACCCTTAATCTTAAATTTGTGGGGCAATATAGTAAAAGCACCATAGACTTTTTAGATATTAGGATAAGACCAGTTGGAGACAAACTAGAGACCACTATCTTCAGAAAGGCCACAGCTAGCAATACCATCCTCCATGCGGGTAGTGCCCATCATGCACCCCTGATTAGAAGTATACCTTTTGGGGAGTTTTACAGGGCACGGAGAGCGTGTAGTGACCCAGAGGAATACTGCAGAATAGAACAGGAAATGACAGGCAGGTTCATCGAGAGAGGGTACTCACCAGATGCAATAAAAGGAGCAGCAACCAAAGCTAGGAATCTGGATAGACATAAGGTGCTATTCGAACCATCTAGAACCCAACAGAGGAAAAATAATAAAAAACAGCAAGAGGGACTGGAGAATCATAGATTTATAACAACGTTTAACATCAAGCATAAAGAAATTAGGTCCATTCTAAATAGACATTGGCACCTAGGAAGGGATGATCCAATATTGGGTCCTAAAATGAATAAACATCCAGATATAACCTATAGGAGGTCTAAATCAGGATTTGATTGTGAAAAGGGAATATCAGGAAAGGAGGGGGGGAGCCCCCACTTGGCTCCAACAGAAACCGGGTTTTAAAAAGTGTTTTAAATGTAAGGCGTGCCAACATGGTATGAATCGCACGCATTTTAAGACATTTTTTAACAAAACTATTACTATCAAGAGCTTTTTAACCTGCAGATCAAGTTTTGTTGTCTACTTATTGCAATGTTCCTGCTTAAAAAATTATATAGGAAGTACAACTTTACCTGTATATAAAAGAATTCTGCAGCACCGTAGAGCAATCATTAATCAGGATAGAACTTATCCGATTGCAAGACATTTTGAAATCCATCATCAAAGTAATCCCTCTAGCTTACAGTATAGCTGTATAGCGGAAATCCCCAGAAATAGAAGAGATGGGGATAGGGAGAAAGAACTCAGAAAATTAGAAACATATTTTATATTAGAGTTCAATAGCAAAGAACCTCATGGACTGAATGTAGGTGAGGACTTATACACCTGCTTATATTAAAAGTAGGATGGAAATATGAGAATGATGTTGAGCCTGAACATTGTGGAACCATTTGTTTTTTTAAATTTGATTTTGTAAAGACAGAATACGAGGGATATTGCCACCGTTAACTGATGTAAACTTGTTTCTTTTGGGATGTAGTTGTTGTATATTTAATAAGATACAGTGCAATTTTTAAGAAGCCGAATTGGTGAGAAATATAAAAAAGGAGAGACTTCTTAAGCTAAGGGAAATTATTTGGTTTAAAAAAATCTTTTTAAGCGTTTTATCAAGTATATGAGGTATATTTTTTAGTAAATGAAAAAAGAAAATAATTTTTTTTTTATTAAGAAATAATAATATACTGTAAAGCACTTGCACTTTAATAGTCTAGTACTGTAAAATAGTATTCAAGAATCAGGAGGAAAGAAACTGATTCATGTCTACTAAAGCACTGGCACTTTACTTGGAGGAGGATGTAATATGAGTTATCAATTATAATGGAAATTGTCTTTTCCTTTTCCTTATGTGAATTGCAAAGTATATGAAGTATGTTTTTTGATGCTAAGAGAATAATATACTGATAAGCACTTGCACTTTAGAAGTCTAGCACTGAAAAAGAGTATACAAAGGTCAGGTGAGAGATAACTGACTGATATATACTAAATCACTAGCACTTTTTTGATAAAATTGCACTGTACACAATATGCACTAGCACTTTTCGTCGAAAGAATTTTGCATATGTACTTTGATTGATAAGTTTGACTGTCTAAAATGAATATAAGAAATGGACATTGGAGTAAAAAAACAGGGCAATGACTCAATTATAATATGATCAACTAAATACTGGAATGAGAACACAAGTAATTGATTTTTCTGCGAACTATATGAATCCAGCCTTGGCGATCATACATATTAGCAGTGCCCTGTTGTATAACTTTGAGTAAATATCCGTTTTTAAATGTGGAATGAAGGACATGCAATGGGTAAATGTGTTCTTATAACCGCTATTTATTCATATTGACATGTTTAAAGATGGCAGCCGCTTTGAAAGCAAAAGAGGACTGCGTGATGGTCAATGGAAATGTAGTCCCTCGTCAATGTCTTTAATTGTAATGTGTATTTTAAGGAAAAAGAAATGGTGCTCTGGCATCGTGAACAAGGCAGCGTGAGACTGCCGAAACGCGTAGATGTAATTGTTACAAAATAAACTACCGAGTGACCAATACCTCTTGGAGTGCTGGATGATTGTTATCAAGCGCGATAATCTTATGCAGATATATATATATATATATATATATATACATATATATGTACTTATGTACTATATGCATTATTTTATGTTTAATATGTATATAGGTCACTGCATAGTTTTTATACAAGTTATTTGATTAGTTGGCTATGGGCATCTGTTTATTTTATTTATCTATTGCAATATGTAAATATGATCTTAACAATTGCATATATAAGTGCTTCATTATTAAAATATTGAGGAAAACATAAAGTAAATTAAAAAAAAGAATATATAAAAATTAGCTTTTACACACAGCAACACCTGAAAGTCAGAATTTCTAACTGGCTATCTATACTTGCAGATATGGAACTTTATGCAATACAATATTATATCTCTTTATTATTTTCCTATATACATGTATACCCTTTCTATGTAGTTATGTATCTATATATTTTATTACTTTACTCCTACTGTCAACCACACTTGCAGGTCGACCGTCTTCGGGCCATAGGTGTTAAAGGACAAGCACTTCCCCTTTTAACATCCTTTCTATCGCAGGGCACTCAGATAGTAGCCTTAGAACTGTTTGTTTCCGACATCTTTTCACTTTCCTGCAGAGTTCCACAGGGCTCATCCATCAGCCCAAAGCTGTTTAACATTTATGTCACCTCACTCGCTCCTTTGATTAAATCATTTGGCTTTGATTTTACATCTTATGCGGATGATACGCAGATTGCAGTATCAGTGGCAGCTAATGACTAAGTCTGGGTGGTGAACTCCGCTCGTGGAGTTTGCAGAGTTTTCCACACTCCACGTTACACAGAGCTCGCGGAGTTCCGAAAATCTCCACTTCGCATAGCGGAGCAGAGTTTTTTTCCTCGCTCGTGTTCGTCACCGTCAAGTTGGCGAGCGAGGAAAATCCACCTCCCGGCGAGATTTTTCCTTGTTCGCGATTGTCAACATCAAGTTGGCGAGCGCGGGCGTGGAAAATAAACCTCCCGGCGAGTTTTCTCAACGCGGGTGGTCAGATTTCTCATTGCGAGTGGTCGCGTATGCTCGCGACAGCTCGCGTTGAGAAACTGTCCGTTCGCGTTGAGGAAGCTCTGCTCGAGTAAAAATCTACTTGAGCGGCAGAAAGTAAGCAGCGCCCGCTGTGCATGGTGCCGTTCGCGATGATTGCTCAGTGCGGACAAGCACCTGTCGCTGAAAATCCCAGCGAATGGCATTTATCTAACACGCTCCGCTGCTTTTGGAGCTCCGCGTAGCGCGGCAGAGTTTTTTATGCACTTCGCGGAACTCCCCGAACTCTGCCCAGGCTTACTAATGACATGGTCATAGGAGAAAGATTTCAAAACTGCATGTTAGAAACTAGCAATTGGATCAATACAAACTGTCTAAAGCTTAACTCAGCCAAGACCGAGGTCATCTTGTTCGGGTACTGGCCCTTTTTTTGGTCCCTGTCTTGGTGGCCGAAGTCAGGCTCCCTCCCTGTCCCTGTTAGGAAAGCCAAAAATTTAGGAGTCATGATGAACAGCAAACTCACCTATAGAGAACAGGTTAACTCAGTGGTCTCTTCACCATTTTACACTCTAAGAACTATTAAGAAAATTCTACCTTACCTACTTGAAGAAACTAAAAGGACGGTGGTTACTGCCCTAACCTTATCAAATGTTGAATATTGCAATGGTCTCTACTTAAAGATGCAAAACCAACATCTGTATAAATTGCAAACATTGCAAAATACAGCAGCTAGATTACTTATGAAAATTCCTAAATTCAAAGCAGCCACACAGGAAATACGTATTGGCTTCCTATCAAACAGCGGACTAAATTTAAAGCCCTCTGTATTGCCTATAGAGCATTTAACGGAGGTGGACCTGCATTTCTGAAACTCAGGGGCATATTAGCAAGAAGAGGCGATAATCATCGCAAACCCTGCTTAGCGTGATTTTTTTTATCGCCGGCTATCGCTGGAATATATCGCCACGCTAACTCTGTATTAGCAACGATTAGCGCTATGGCGATGAATATTCCAGCGATAGCGGGGAAATGGGCCAACATCGCTGAAAAACCAGCGATGTTGCATGGAGAAGGGAGAACACCTTGCTGATACGACCCTGTGGTCGTATCAGCATAATCCACCCCCCATGTTAGGTATGGCTAACACCTGCTAATTGCAGGTGTTAAATAAATGGCGATGACCTCGGTTAGCGCGACTTTTCACGTCGCTAACTGGGGCCATGGCCACCTTGCTAATAGGCGATAGGCCTGTTAGCGGGTGTTTCCCAGGTTTGTTCGTCGGAACGCCCACTTTGCATGTCATTAGCGATAAATATCGCTGACATGCAAAGCGGTAAAAACGGGCGCTAATGCCCGCAAACTGTCGCTAACTGCTGTTAGAGACAGTTTGCTGATAGGGCGATATGAATATCGCCGCTTTAGCGGCAAAAAGTGCCGCTAAAGCGGCGATAGTGCCCTTGCTAATATGCCCCTCAGTTCCAAAAGATATGAGCCACCCAGATATCTGCGCTCAGCTGGAGCAAAAAATGTGGCCATCCCCAGGGTTTACAGGACTAACTGCTGAGGTGGAAGTTTTGTTTGGGGTACAGCCAAACTTTGGAACAAATTACCCCGTGTGTCAGAGCCATGCTTAGCATTCAGAAAGGCACTTAAGACTTGGCTCTTTGTCTAAATCAGGCAACTGGTTTAGCCCTCATCCTGCTCTATTTGAGCTAGCGCCTTGACACCCCTGGGTATTTGTGCGCTTAAGAAATCTATTGACATAACATAACATAAAAAGAAAGAAAAAAAAACACAAAAACCTTCAACTCCCTCCAATGCAATACTCTATGTCTCATCCATTCTTGACTCTTCCCTCCTCTATCCCTTCGTGACTCACCCTAAACCTCATTCTCCTACTATGATCTACCATATAACCATTTCTAGACTCTTCTCTCCTCTTTCCCTCCTTGACCCACCTCAAACATTATTTTACTACTATGATCTCTAAAATAACACTTTCTAGACTCTTCCCTCCTGTATCCCATTCAGTTCGACTAACAGACTCACACGTCCACCGCTCAAATGAACAATTTATTGTTCCCTATACTAATCCACCACTAGTCCTTTTAGTGTGCTTCTTGCCAAAAAGTGCTTCAATGCCACATCAGAGTGATAAGCGCTATATAAATACAATTACAATACAATAGCTTTCAACCAGGGGCAGATGTTAGTGTAAGTCTAGGTTTCTATGTTTGGTGCCCTAAGCCTGAGCGCCGGGACACTCTTTTGAGTAGCTGTGCGCTGTACAAATTGCTATAACATAACAAGTGCTTGAGAGCATCCGAACATGGACAGGTTTTAGTGTAAGAGTTGTAAAGTGTCCACACGGGGGCAGATATTAGTGTAAGTGCTCTATAGCGACCACCACTCAGGGGCTCATGTTAGTGTAAGTGTATTATAGTGTCCACCCAGGGTCATATGTTAGTGTAAGGGCACTATAGCTTCCACCCAGGGGCAGATGTTAGTGTAAGTGCACTAGAGCTTCCACCTGTGGGCAAATGTTAGTGTAAATGTTCTATAGCATCCACTGAGGGCAGATATTAGTGTAAGTGCACTATATCTTCCACCCAGGTGCTGATGTTAGTATAAGTGCATTGTAGTGTCCACCATGGGCAGATGTTAGTGGAAGTGCACTGTAGAGTCCACCTGGGGGCATATGACTGTGTAAGTGCTCTATAGTATTCGCACAGGGGAAGATGTTAGTGTAAGTGCTCTAGAGAGTCCACCCAGGCTAATATGTTAGTGTAAGGGCACTATAGCTTCCACCCAGGGGCAGATGTTAGTGTAAGTGCACTATAGCTTCCACCTACGGGCAAATGTTAGTGTAAATGTTCTATAGCATCCACCAAGGGCAGATATTAGTGTAAGTGCACTAAATCGTCCACCCAGGTGCAGATGTTAGTGTAAGTGCATTGTAGTGTCCACCATGGGCAGATGTTAGTGGAAGTGCACTGTAGAGTCCACCTGGGGGCATATGAGTGTGTAAGTGCTCTATAGTATCCACCCAGAGGAAGATGTCAGTGTAAGCTCTCTAGAGAGACCACCCAGGGTCATATGTTAGTGTAAGGGCACTATAGCTTCCACCCAGGGGCAGATGTTAGTGTAAGTGCACTATAGCTTCCACCTACGGGCAAATGTTAGTGTAAGAGCACCATAGCTTCCACCTACGGGCAAATGTTAGTGTAAGTTCACTATAGCTTCCACCCACGGGCAAATGTTAGTGTAAATGCACTATAGCTTCCACCCAGGGTCACATGTTAGTGTAAGGGCACTATAGCTTCCACCCAGGGGCAGTTGTTAGTGTAAGTGCACTATAGCTTCCACCAATGGGCAAATGTTACTGTAAATGTTCTATAGCATCCACGAGGGCAGATGTTAGTGTAAGTGCACTATATATTCCGCCCAGGTGCAGATGTTTGTGTAAGTGCATTGTATTGGCCACCATGGGCAGATGTTAGTGGAAGTGCACGGTAGAGTCCACCTGGGGGCATATGATTGTGTAAGTGCTCTATAGTATCCACCCAGGGGAAGATGTTAGTGTAAGTGCTCTAGAGAGTCCACCCAGGGCCATATGTTAGTGTAAGTGCACTATAGCTTCCACCTACAGGCAAATGTTAGTGTAAATGTTCTATAGCATCCACCGAGGGCAGATATTAGTGTAAGTGAACAATAGCTTCCACCCAGGTGCAGATATTACTGTAAGTGCATTGTTGTGTCCCCCATGAACAGATGTTAGTGGAAGTGCACTGTAGAGTCTGCCTGGGAGCATATGATAGTGTAAGTGCTCTATAGTATCCACCCAGGGGAAGATGTTTGTGTAAGTGCTCTCGAGAGTCCACCCAGGGTCACATGTTAGTGTAAGGGCACTATAGATTCCACCCATGGGCAGATGTTAGTGTGAGTGCACTATAGCTTCCACCTACGGGCAAATGTTAGTGTAAATGTTCTATAGCAGCCCCCGAGGCAGATGTTAGTGTAAGTGCACTATATCTTCCACCCAGGTGTAGATGTTAGTGTAAGTGCATTGTGGTGTCAACCTTGGGCAGATGTTAGTGGAAGTGCACTATAGAGTCCACTTGGGGGCATATGATTGTGTAAGTGCTCTATAGTATCCACCCAGAGGTAGATGTTAGTGTAAGTGCCCTAGAGAGTCCATCCAGGGTCATATGTTAGTGTAAGGGCACTATAGCTTCCACCCAGGGGCAGATGTTAGTGGAAGTGCACTTTAGCTTCCAACTACGGGTAAATGTTAGTGTAAGAGCACTATGGCTTCCACCTACACGCAAATGTTAGTGTAAGTGCACTATAGCTTCCACCCACGGGCAAATGTTAGTGTAAATGCACTATAGCTTCCACCCAGGGGCAGATGTTAGTGTAAGTGCACCTTAGCTTCCACCTACGGGAAAATGTTAGTGTAAATGTTCTATAGCATCCAGCGAGGGCAATGTTAGTGTAAGTTCACTATAGTTTCCACCCACGGGCAAAAGTTAGTGTAAGTACACTATAGCTTCCACCCAGGGGCAGATGTTAGTGTAAGTTCACTATAGCTTCCACCCATGGGCAAATGTTAGTGTAAGTGTTCTATAGTGTCCACCGAGGGCAGATGTTAGTGTAAGTGCACTATAGCTTCAACCCAGGGGCAGATGTTAATGTAAGTGCACTGTGGTGTCCATCTGAAGCAGGTGTTAGTGTAAGTGCTCTAGAGAGTCCACTCAGGGGGGACAGTGGAGTAGCCCACACATACATTGGTTACAGGCAGCAAAGGTAATGCTCTGTATGGTCTCCATGAAACACAAAGGGGGTAAGGTGGCTAGGAGCTTTCACTGCTCAGAGGACACTCTGCTCAAAGGGAGAAGAAAGGCAGGGGAATGGAGAACGAAAGAGCAGAGAAAGAGGGAGATGAGTGGTAGGAGGGAATGAGAAAGGAGACTAGAAGTGGCAAAAAGAAAGTATGTATGAACCATTTATCCTCAGAATTCAAATCACCCCCATCGTGATGGACTTCAGTTTCCTGATTTCATTTATAAATCACTTGCATACCCAAGGCTTCATGGTGCTAGAACATTAGACCACAAACATCAGCCAAAAACAAGCAGACAGCCAAGCCCAGCGAGGGGACAGCCAAGTCTTTAGCTTTTATTTTAAAAAATCCACTAATATTGCTGCTGGAGGTACTACCCCAGGGGTTCCATAGTTCTACTGCTTGCACCCCAAATATATGGCCTCCAGGGGGTTTTCACCAGTTAATGAGTTATATGTATAAGGTAGTCCCAATCGATGCAGACATATGGGGATATGCCCACCAGGCAGCATGTGTGAGAGAGACTGCACCCCTTGGCCCCCTGGGAACTTATATCCTTACTCCCTTCCTACACAACTACTCCCTCAGGGCCCGATTCACAAAGGTAAACTTAGACCAAAAGCCTAACTTTACTACTATTCAGTACTAGTAAATTTATTAGTACCAAAGTCACTAGTAGTAACTTACCTTTGTAATGCATGTCATGATATGTGCAGACCCAACTACAGTAATATCAGCAGATGCAATTTGAACGTATGCCACAGCTTGTCCCTGCACAATGCCCGTCAATGCAATGTCAATGAATACCGTAGCTTGTGCCCGCACAGCAGCGCCAACATCAGCAATAGTGATACCAATGAATGTAATAATCCATGCTTGCACGATAATATTACTGTTGCCAACAATAACAATGACAATGTACGATCGGACCAAAGCAATACCAGAAAGAACGATATTAATGTACAAGACAACCACTGTATGCAAAATGTTGATAATGTAAAAAAAAAAGTGATACCAGTGGCTGCCATATTATTTTTAGGAGTTCCGATGAACTCACAGTATTGCTGTCGGTTTTACCCAAGGTGACCTCTCAATCATCTCCGAGCCAGAGATACGTGGTCAGGCAGGTCCTGCAATCCATGCCCATGCCTATCAAGTAACAGGTCACAGGTGGGATCCCCCATAAACCAAAGACAAACACACACCCAGGGAAAACCCTGATCGATTCCACAGATAGACAGTTGCACCACAAACAAGTCTGAGATAATTGGCCCCAATAAAACCCGTTTGTACAAAGGCTTGCATTCCCTAGAAATACCACAAAGCCAGATACCACATGTAGATAGGTACACTCAACCAATCAGGACACGACAGGCGCACCACACGTAGTGATCACCCGCTCCTCATGCCGGACATCTAGACACATACACACTGGCCCACACTAGCTCTCCCCGAGAGCCATCTGTGTCCTTATCAGATGCCCACGCTTGTTGATTTTCAACTGAGATGCTTTTTTGGGATGTAGAAAATTGTTTTATTGTACCTCATGAACTGTATATAACAGCGGCCAAAACTTTGTACACCAAGAGATTTTGAGCAGACACACTCTGTCCAGGCTCTCCCGGCCGCAGCCTTTAATTGACCAACTTGTTCCTGTTTTGCTAAACGCCTCTTTTCTTTTCATTTATGTAAGGTAAATTCATATCAGAAGCAACAGTTTGTTATTCTAAGATTTCTAGAAAGGGTTCCTTTAGGTAGGAATTCAATTTTGTTAGTATGACACCCCCTATCATTGCATTACGTTTCAAATCCTGAATTTCTGGGGCGAATTTACTAACCCTTTGCACCTGGTTTGCATTGCAAAAGTGATACAAACCTGATGCGAAGCGTTGTTTTGGGGCTTACTTTTCAGTGCAAATCCTGAATCACGTTTGAAAGTAGCCCTAAAGTAACACTAAGTAGCACTATGACTACTTTGTGTGAAGGAGGTGTACCTAGGGTGGTACATGGACAATCCCACTCACCCACCCCTGCATTTTGATGCTAACCCCTATCTACTAACTTTGGTAGAAAGGGATTTGATTAAAAAAAATTCACCTCCTTGAGGCTGTGTAAGAATGTATCTACCTGTGTGGGGCCAGAATGTCCTCTTCTCCCAAATTTGCCAAAATATAGGACAAAGAGAATAAATACCGCCCCCTGCCAGAGAGACCGAACTAAAACCTGCCTTTCTCTTTAAGCAAGACGGTAGAAGTACGAGGAGGGACCAATCAGGTGGCATGGCCTGGATGAAGACAGAAGAAAAGGAACAAGGAGGGGGCGTGGAGAAGTATGCTGAGGGAGAGTAGATGGCAGACACCGGGCACGAAGGGGAGAAGGGGATCGGACCACAAAACGAAGGACCTGGAAGAGGAACGCTGCCAGGAATCCGGCAAGGTGACACGGAACCAACGGAGGTCCCCGACGTCACCCAAGAGCCAGACGACACTTGTCTTCCCAGAGAAGAAGGAGATGCAGATACGGGACCAGAGGAGTGGTGGCTGGCCCAGGAGGATGCTCACTGACCGCCGCAACCCAGGAGAGTTGTGGCTGAGCAGGACTCCGGGGACCTCCATGAAATCTGAATAAGACCTGGAAGGAAAAACAAAGATTTTGAGTAACCCTAGAAGAGTTTCCATAAGACTATCTGAACTTTCAGTGCGCATAAATATCAATAAAGAAACATCATAGAGCCTTCAAAGCCACCTTCTCATATTTACTTCCGACCTAGCCCTCTAGGAACCCCACAAGTGGTGTCAGAAGTGTGATATTGGGTATGGAGGCTGTATTAAAAAAAATGGCTGAAAGTCAGGAGAAATTAGAGCAAGCAATGGAAAAATTTCTCCATGCCACTGCAGAAGATCGAGAGGCCACAAGGCCATAAGGCGTTGACATCGCAATCCACTACCCAGGAAGTTGACCTAGGGAGTCTGGCGGAAACCTCAGACCAACAGAGGGGACACACAGCCTTAGCGGTGGTTGTCCTGCAAACATATGTAGCTGGAGAGGATCCAGATTTTAAAAAAAATAACTTTGAAAGAATGGCACCGGCTGCAGCCTGGCCAGCAGATAGATGGGGACAATATCTCGGCCCTCTACTGACTGGAGTACTGCAATCAGCATACCAGGCTGCTAATCTTTAGGGTAAACCCCTTATCCAGAAATAAAACAAAACATTCTTGATCGTTTGGGAGTGGACGATGAACCATATAGGATGAGGTTGCGGCAACTCAAGTAAGGAGCTCATGAAACTCTTACAGGCACATGCATCAAAGCTTTTTGCGATCGCAAACGGTGCGATTCGCAAAAATCGGCCGTTTGCGAGCGCAAAATTAGCTTTTGCGATGCATCAAGGGTCAAGGCCCTCGCAATTTGAGAATTCGCAATTAATTGCGAGTTCTCAAATTGCGATTGCATTTAAGGAATCGCAAATTGAGATTCCTTAAATGCAATGCATTAAAGTAAAAAAATTAGCGATTTCGCTAATAGGGGCGCAAATTACCATGAAGTTGAACTTCATGGTAATTTGCAAGAAGTTTGAAAAATGCACTAAAGTGCATTTTTCAAAGTTCCATTTACACACACACATGCCCTTGGGGCATGTGTGTGTGCAAGATGTACTCATATGCAGATTTCAGGGGTGCAACAGGGTGTCCTTTTGACACACTGGCACCCTTGAAATGCATTCTCAATTTGCGATTCTCTAATTGAGAATCGCAAATTGAGAATGTCTTCCCATTCATTCCTATGGGCCTCTAGGCCCATAGGAATGAATGGGGAGGTATTCCTTAATTGCGACTCGCAATTTGCGAGTCGCAATTAAGGAATGTTTAGAAATCGCTATTTTTAAGCGATTTCTACATGCATAGGCTTTTGCAATTCCTTAATTGCGATTCCTTAAAAATCGCAATTAAGAAATCGCAAAATCCAACATTGATGCATGTGCCTGTTAGAGCCTTATATTATAGAGTGAAAGAGCTAATCGATAGGTGGCTAAAACCGCAAACCGCCATCAAAGAAGACATAATGGAGAAAAGTTACTCAGCGCAACATCTTGCTTCCTTACATCCTCCTATTCAGAAATGAGTACGACAACATACCCAACTCACAGTGGAGAGGGCTGTGGAGATCGACAGTGCATACAGTAGAGTGCAGGAGCTACAAGGAGTCAGGGATGAATCACATAGGAGAAGGCCTGGTCCCCCTAGTCATACTTCTACTCTTGCCTCCCGAAAGAAATCTGAGGTAGTCACTCTCTTGCCAGGCTCAATGGCCAAACCTCCCCATCCGGGTTCTCAATGCTTTCACTGCAGAGGGTTCAGACACATAGCTCGGGTTTGCCCGCAGAAAGAGGAGCCCATGGAGATTGGCATGACCCGAGTAATGTATAATAAGAATGGGGAGAAAACAATCCCTTCCTCTCATTACGAGGTAACTGTGGATGAAAAATCTGCAACAGCCCTTGTGGATACAGGATGCTTACAAAGCGTATACAACCACAAGCCCTACCTCACCCTGCCATGCATACCCCTGAAACAGTCAACAACCAATGTGTACATGGGGATAGTAAGATACCGAGTTGTGAGGTCCAGTTGCAGCATAAAAACTTTCCTACAGTGCCCCTTAAAGTAGGGCTTAAACCCAAACTCCCAGAGACAATGATCTTAGGAAATGACTATCCTCATCTTAATTCATTAGTACAGGAGTCATGGAAAGAAGGCAATGACTGGTGGGCAACTGCTCCTTTCTCCCATTCTGAGGACCAGCAATGGCCCCCAGCAAAAGAGAAGAAAAGCCGAAGACAAAGACGGGAAGTAAAAGGAAGAAGTCCCTCACAGGTACTTAATGTCCAGGCCAAGGAATTTATCTGGGAAAATGACAGAGATTTCAGGGCTTCCCGAAGGGATGATCCCGCCCTCCACGAAGCCTGGAGGGTAGCCTCTGATAAAGAAGCCCCCACAAAAACAGGCCTACAGTTCTTTATAAATGATGGATTGTTATAAAGAAAAGGAGGATCTCTAGACCCAGTCCCATTGTTAGTCCCTATTCCTTTTGGTGAGAAAAGGTTTTATTTCCTGTCCATAGTCATCTTCTTGGGGGGCACTTTAGAAAAGAAAAAACAGAGAAATCTACCCATGAAAGATTTTATTGGCCCAGAATTTTTAAACAGGTACAGAAATACTGCACGGAGTGCCCTATATATCAAAAGTTTAGTGGGGTTAAACCATCTAAAGCTCCCCTAAGGCCCATGCCCATTATAAATGTCCCCTTTTCTTGGGTGGGAATGGACATTATAGGACCCCTCTGACCCTCCAAAGGTGAAAATCGATATGTGTTAGTCCTGGTGGATTACGCCACCCGATTTCCAAAAGCCATAGCTTTGAGGAATCCCACTACCATAACAATAGCTAAGGCAATGATCAATGTTTTTCCTAGAGTTCGCTTCCCCAGGGAAATACTGACTGAGCAAGGGACCCCCTTTATATCAAAAACCATGAGTCAGGTGTGTCATATGTCAGGGGTCACTCATATATGCACTGCTGCATACCATCCACAAACTGATGGTTTGGTAGAGCACTACAACGCCACCTTGAAGAACACCTTAAAAAATCCTAAATCTAGAAGCAAAAAACTGGGAGGATATGTTACCTTTAGCTTTATTTGCTATAAGGAGCAAGGTACAAAAACACACTGAATACTCCCCTTTTGAGCTTTTATATGGATGTCAACCTAGATCCCTCCTGGATGAGTGGATATGGAACAGTGGGAAAAAAAGAGGACTATTGAAAGCCTTTACCAGAATATGTAGAGAAATTACAAACCCATCTCGGGCAAATAAGGAGTATCATAAGAGAGAATCTAGAACAAGCCCAAACCCAGCAGAAAGAGCAATATGATAAAAAAGCCAAAGAGAGAGGGTTTGAGACAGGAGGTTATGTTTGCTCATGATGCCCTCCTCTGACCACAAACTTGTGGTTCAATGGCAGGGACCCTATAAGGTACTGTCTAAAATAACACCTGTTACATATCAAATTGAATTGGATTCCTGCCGTAAAACCTCTCAGATATATCATGTCAACCTTCTTAAACAAGCATTGGCATAGCCAATAGGTCTCGCCTTGGAGCCATGCAGCACATTAACCTGTCATGTGAAACGGTAAAACAGCGTTCAGACAATGGAGGGGGGAGTGAGAGGGCAGTAGTTGACTGAGCATGTAACTTACTCTTATACTCTAAAGATAACCACTCTGTTACTGGAAGTACGCTGCTTACAGATGTTATGGTTCCTGAGCCGACACACCAGTCACACTACCTGCAGAAGTACCAACTAGATGTGCATTTGAACAAAGCCATCTTAATTGGGCACAAAGGAAAATATATACAGAATAACTGCAATAGGTAAGTAGCTCATTACTCTACCAATGAAACCAGAGCGAACGCTTCAATTCGGGTAACTGCGTCTATCACACCTTTGAAGAAAATACGTAAAATAATGCTTTAACTCTGTAATTCTGCCCGAGGCTCAGAATCTTGTATATAATCAGTTGCGCTATAAACCAAATCAATGTTTTTTCACTATCAAATAAGTAAATAGTATAAAACAAATTGACATTATGCAGAGGAAGGCTGCAGTATCTTGCTGAGAATGGAGTCTTTAAAATTAATGGTCAACACAGATTGCTGCAGCCGGTATATTGTCGTTTTTAGCTTTTTACCAGCTTACAGTGGATCTCTGGGTCATCTGGACAGTGGCATCCCCCCAGTAGTCCTATAAACTCTGCCCAGTATCAAGGACTTTTGCTATACATAATCTTCCAAATAGAGTCTGAAAACCGCAGCCATTTTGAGTCCTGACACAGTACCACTTTTTTGGCATAACAAGTAGGTAGCAACATATCAATAAAAGAGGAAGAGAAAGGCTCAGGTCTGAGCTTAATCTTGAATTACGTTGTTAATGTAAGTAGTCTAATCTGTGGGGAAAATACACAAAGTGCTATCGCCTCCCACATGTAGCTTATGATTATCAAACACCTACAGACGGACTAAAAAAAATCTTGTATTTCAATTAAACTTTGAATCATTTCACAAGAATTGGTTAACATCTGAAGATTCACCCATTCATCTCACTGCACAGGGCCCTATCGTGAGGATGAAAATGAAGAACTTGTCCAAAATAAACAAAGAGCTGACAAGTGGGTTTCCGCTTCCCCTTGGTTGAGCTAAACCCACCACTCCTAGGGTCTGAGAGGAAGAGGAGGTTCTAACATCTTTAGTCATTCTTCACGAGAAAAGCTCCAATTAAAGGAAGCTGCCTGGAGAGACTATATACAAAATCCAACAACCAATGGGTCTAATAGTGGACTGCCAAAATCAGGAGCCACTGGACAACTCCATTAGCCACATGCCAAAAACTACTGTATTTATTTTTAAAGTTATTCACCTTTCGATCCACCTTCCTGTGGAAGTGACTAGCCATCAGGGGAAGACCAGTCGCTGAACATTCACTGGCACATTTCAGCATTTACAAGAAGTTTGACAGCAATGCCCAGTGCCTCATGTCATATGCCCAGAGCAGCGGTAGAGTAAATGGACTATGGATGGAAGAAGTAAACTGCCTGCTTTAGGTGGAGGCCAAGAGGTGGCTACATGCCAAGGGCCCCATAGGGCCCCATCGAGCAGTTTCTGAGTGTCTCATCTTTCCCGGAACTATGCTTCAACCCAAGAACTTCACTTAAACAAAATTGTAAAAGGTTTTCTTACCTAGACTAGACAGACACCTTCGAGGTTACCTATTACAATGAGTGGGGCAACATCTGTGCGATTTACTTGTATCCTTACAAATAAATGAAGTGAGTGCAGTGCAACCCCCTTACGTTACACTTCCATTTTACTTCGACTTAGTGGCACTGAAGCCTGGGTAGTTTCAGTGAAGAAATTTGCTTGAAAATGTATACAACGTACTAATCAAAAGAACAGATGGAATTTAGACTATTAATTGTGTGCGTTGTTAGGACATTTTACTGCATACCTAATTCGCATGGTTCTAATCAGAAAAAAACGTAGAAAGAGAAGTTATTCTAGGAACTTTCCGCAAGAAACAAGGGATGTCTTTAAACTGCTGAATCAGATCGAATAATATTAGTGGGTGAAGGGCCCATAATATTTAACGGCCCCCTCAGCTAAATTGTAATGAGGCGCAAACTGCCCATTTTTAAATGTGTACATCATTAATGATTCTTCCAACCCGTACCGCTGTCACACCAAACCACAAAATAAACAGGAACACAATTAATGAGAGACTGTCTGCACGTCTGCGATTAAACACAGATTTAGCAGTGAGCAGTAACCTTCATATGACTTTGGGCAGCACAACTACTCCTCCCTTCTCACCCTGAGGGCCAGTAGCACACCTTCAAAGACATACGGCTCACACGCCCCAAGCAGAGGCCCCTTACTAAGCTCAGCCAGGTGTCTGTCTGCAACACCAGCCACTGTCCCCGGCGCTTGAAAACACAGCAGCTACTTTTCATTAAGTGCAGGGACTTAGGGCAGGCTCATGTATGACGTGGAGACAGATGTACCAAACCTGCGGGAGAGTGAGGATAAAGCTATATCCCCCCGATGGAGGCGGAGAGCTAACAAGCTGTATGCAAGTTGGTCCCAAAAACCTCATAATTGGGTGTTATGTACGGGAACCAGTAAAGTTTGACTTAGCAGAGGTAGATTTTATCAGGTGTAATAAATATTGCGCCAATTATGGGCCACGTTTAAAGTTAGGAGCCGCTCCTTAGTCTCAAGGGGGCAGATCTACAAGGAAGTGCCGCAGCGCGGCAACGCAAGCCCTTTGGCTGCGCCACGCTGCGGCACTTCCGAAGCACAGGAATGCGATATATTTACAATAATATGTCGCATTCCTGTGCTCTCCCCTGCGCTGGCGCACAAACTGCAGCCATGCGCCGGCGCAGGCACCCTTGCACCATGGTGCAAGGATGCCTGCATCATGGGGAGATTGTTTTTGTGCAGGAAGGGGCACCTTCCTGCACAAAAAACAATCACTACAGGCATTTCCTTCTTTCAATAAGTGCTGTAGAATGCAGCACGCTTTGAAAGAGGAAAAAACGAGGAGAAATGAAAACATTTCTCCTCGTTGCGCCTTGCTACGCCTCCCCTGGGGAGGCGTAGCATTGACACGCATTTCCAGATTTACGATTCCTCGTAAATCTGGAAATGTGTCTTGTTCCATGGGTGTTGTGTGGGAACACCCACAGCAACACCCATGGAACGCCCCTTCCACGCAAAGTGCTGCGTGTGAAGGGGCCATATTTACAAGGAGAAGAAAAGTCACGCAGGGTGGCTTTTCCTCTCCTTGTAAATATAGAGAAGTGAAATGCGCCTCCAGTACGTCACAAAAAGTGACGTACTGGTGGCACAGGGGTGTTGTAAATCTGCCCCAAGGTTCTATAACAAAAACGTCCATTGCATCCAATCGCTATTAAATTGTGGAAGAAATCCGATACTACAAACTCAGTTAGTTTGTGAGTGAGGCAATAGATTCTACAGTGCTTCCAGCCCCACACTTTTTGACAGATATATTTTGGCAGTACTGAAAGCTTGTACAAGAACTGGGAACAGCCATCAGGGATGGCGGCAGGGAAAAAAGCGAAAAGCAAAATACACATTTTACATTTCAATGGGAAAAGAGAATTATAGCTGCTTTCTGGGGAAAACGTGAAATTGTTAACCTACCAGTGCAATGCAGCTGCAAAAGAGAGGACCTGTCTGCCACCCGGCTTGATTAGCGAGAAGAGATGAATGAGATAGCAGAATAATTTTGCTCTCTGATTAAAATCCAAAAAGTGCAAAATATTCTGCAGAAGTGCATTTAGAGACTCGTTAGTCCGAAGGCAACTATTTCACCCTCTTCATATTTTTTGATATTCGAAGGCTACTCACAGAGACAATGGGAACGAACCACTGATGGAAGTGTCGCTGCTTGAAATGGGAAAAGTAATCAGGCAGCATTTCATCCCATCAGAAGCCCTGATAATGGATGTCTAGAAGGAGAGCAAAGCAGGAGGGCTACAGAATTTGCCTACATTTTGCAGCGACGAGATGGAGACGTAAAAGTGACTGCAGAGATTGCTTTTTGGAATGGAGGTCCGCAGCACTTAACTCTGCACTGTGTTCTGAATGCTGGTGTGCGTGCTGATGTCATGTGTGCTACACACGCAATGTCAAGGCTGTCATGGGATGTTTGCTCCACCATCCCATTCTTAAAGTCACAAAGTAAGCCTTAATGTGACTCCCTAACTTGTGAGATAAATCATTTATATAAATCCTGCCCGTTGCCAAAAAGAAGAAAGGGAAGCGAGTGGCTGTTGTAATCAATGTGTGCCACGCTTCCAAACTAAAATGAAGGCAGAAAGTGATGGCGGGAGAGAGGCCAGTGAGGGGGTGGAACTAATGGGGTGGGAGGTTAGCTGTGGGAGCAAAGCGTGCGTCCTGCCAAAGCAGCTACCGTGCGCGCCTCTGCTCGCTCCTGCGGCAATACTCAATGGGAGTGAACTTTTCAGAAGAAGTGGGACATGCACCCACCATTAGCCATTTGCAGGTTATGATTCTTAAAAGACACTCACAAAAGCCAATCCAATGCATGGGAGGAGTCACACCCCCACAAAGTAACTACAACAGATCGCCTAACAGTGCAAGTGCTGTATAGGCTCAACCTAAAAATGGGAAGCTCCTGTACTAACAGGGAAAGTTAAAGAAGAATGTGGTACTCCCCTTTTCCTATCTAGTATAGATTCAGACCTTGACCCTTCTCTTAAACAGGAGTTGATATCTTATTAACAACCTAAAGCTAAGGTTTTTGCCCTTACCCCAGGTAGAACCACGGCGATCGAACACCCTATTCACACTTTTTCTGGGAAAATGGTAAGACAAAAACCCTACTGGATACCTGAAGCCCAGAGAGCGTGGACAAACTGGTCCAACAAATGTTACAAATGGGGATTATTGAGCCCTCCACCAGTGATTGGAATTCCCCTATTGTTCTTGTACCGAAACCAGATGGTTCTATCCAGTTTTATATTGACTTTCGGGAGGTAAACAGAATCTCCCAGTTTGATGCTTATCCTCTTCTTAGAATCGATGAGATGGTGGAGTGACTAGGTGAGGCTTGGTACATCAGCACTTTAGATTTATGTAAGGGCTATTGGCAGGTACCTCTTAGACCCCAAGAAAAGGAGAAAACAGCCTTCTCTACCCCTGAAGACCTGCATCAGTTTACAATACAGCCGTATGGCTCACACAATAATTAAGAGTCCAGTCTTCCAACGTTGTACTTGATCTCAAACGTTATGAGTCACTTTATTCAGAAAGCAGATTTGATCCAATTTAGCCAACACTTGTTTCATCGTAATCACTACTTCATTGGGGCTAGAAATCTGTACAGGCGGCGTCTTTTGAAAAATACCAAGTCCTATTGGTGTGTCCACTGCCAACCCAAAATTGTCAATACCTCCCTATGCTATCTTATGTGTTGATCATCCCAAATGATTTCATGGTCCGGTAAGTTATCCACTGATACAATAAAATGCACTCAGAGCCAAAAGTCCCGGATACTGGGGGAGCGGGAGAGAATGTACACTGAGAGACTGAGAGAAAATCCCGTCTGTACATATTTCTAGCCCTGATGAAGTCGTGATTACGATGAAACACGTGTTGGCTAAATTGGATCAAAGCTGTTTTCTGGATAAAGCGACTCATAACGTTCAAGATCAAGCACAATGTTGGAAGACTGGACTCTTAATTATTGTGTGTTCCATAAGGCTGTTTTTAAATTTAGTTAGAACATTGGCTCTGTTTGTGGATGTTGGGTGGGCATCCCTCCTTACAAGTGCACCACATAACTTACCTACATATATCTAATTGAGTGTTTACCTCTAGGTGAGCGCCAAGGAACCCCAAGTCACCCCCATTTTGTTCTATATCAGTTTACAGTCCTAACATTTGGACTACATGGCACACCCGCCACTTTTCAACAACTCATGAATAAAGTGATTCAACCTCATGTCAATTATGCTGCTGCCTATAATGATGATATAATCATATATATTCACACTTGGAACGAGCATGCAACACACCTAAGGACTGTATTAGAGTCCTTACGTCCCTATGGATTAACAGTCAATCCTAAGAAAAGCCTACTGGCGGTGGAATCAGTCAAATATCTAGGTTACTTATTAGGGGGAGGACAAATACGCCCACAAACTGAAAATATTGTGGCTATTTCTAAAATTCCCATGCCAAAGACAAAGAAAAAACTAAGAGCTTTCCTGGGTTTGGTAGGTTACTATAGACGCTTCATACCAAAGTTTTCCCAAATAGCCACCTCATTGACAGACTTTTTTTTTAAAAATCCTGTAAGACCGAAAGCGAGATAAGAAACCCCTCCCCTCTTATTATGACTGCATTTAATACCCTTAAGCAGGCATTAATATCAGAGCCAGTTCTTGCTAGCCCCAATTATAACAAGCCCTTTATCGTACAGTCAGATGCATCAGATACAGGAATAGGAGCTGTACTATCTTAACTGGACAAACATGGGGAGAAAAGACCCATTACTTATATAAGCATAAAACTTTTTCCCAGAGAGCGACAATATGCGGCCGTAGAAAAAGAGGCCTTAGCCATAAATTGGGATATTCATACCCTATGATATTATCTAGAATGAAAAGAGTTCACCCTATATACAGACCATGCCCCGTTAGAGTGGATGGCTCAAAATAAGGGTAATAATGACAGGGTGCTTAAATGGTTCTTAGTCCTTCAACCATTCTGCTTTCAAACCCGTCATCTTAAAGGTCCTCAACAGCTTAATGCGGACTACCTTTCCCGATATCCTCAAGAAGAGTTTCTTGTTAACAAGAAAGTAAGGGTAGGGAGATGTATGGATTTACTCACCTGTGTGGGGCCAGGACGTCCTCTCCTCCTGAATTTGCTGAATTATGGGACAGAGAGACGAAATACCCACCCTGCCAGAAAGACCATACTGAAAACCCGCCTGTCTCTTTAAACAGGCCGGTAGAAGAATGAGGAGGGACCAATCAGGCACAGTGGCCTGGAGGAAGATGGAAGAAAAGGAACAAGGAGGGGGTGTGGAGAAGAACGCCAAGAGAGAGAGGACAGCGGACACCGCGCACGAAGGGGAGAAGGAGATCGGACCACAGAACGAAGGACTTGGAAGAGGAATGCTGCCAGGAATACAGCAAGGAGACACGGAACCAACGGAGGTCACTGACATCACCCGAGAGCCAGACGACTGCCGTCTTCCCTGAGGAGGAGGAGGAGACACCAATATGGGACCAGAGGAGTGGTGGTTTGCCCCAGAGGATGCTTACTGACTGCAGCTGAGCGGGACTTCAGGGACCTCCACGTACACTGAAAAAGACCTGGAAGGAAAAAGGAAGATTTTGGGTAACCCTAGAAGAGTTCCCATAAGACTAGCTGAACTTTTAATGCTCATAAGTATCAATAAAGAAAAATCATTGAGTCTTCAAAACCCCCTCCTCGTATTTACTTCCGACCTAGCTTTCTAGGAACCCCACAGGTAGGCATAAAGGCAAGTTTGCATGTGTGCTGCACAGTACACCACATGTACAAATTGGTAAATTGTTAAAATTTGTCAAAGCATAGAATTTTGTACCGGAAGAATACTCTTCCAGTATAAAAACCTATGCTAGACATCATGCATACACTCTTGCATTGTGGTGGAAGGTGTGTGCATTGGTGTAAGGCAGCCTAAGACACTCCAACACTAGAAGGAAGGAGCAACAACATCAAATCTCAGTAGATTTGGTGCTGTGGTGCTCTCTCCTTTTCATGCAACGCAGCACAGCAGCTTCGGTTACTGAACTGTGAGAAAACATAGTAAATCTGCTCCTTCAATTCTTCAGACCAAGCAGTGTTAACAGATAATGCCTACCAGTGTAGATGGCATGTGACTCCTACACCTTGTAGTTCTCATTGTCTTAAGTATCATTTCCTAAACATTGATTTGCACACTTGCATGACTCATTGCTTCTGAATAGTATATGATGTAAAGCACTTTGACACTCTCCATTGGGTGAGTAAAGCTATAGCAGTGTTATAAAATAACATAATGTGAGACAGGGGCTAAGGAGAGATGAGGGGCACCATTAAAGGCTGCTGGTGAGGAAATCTGTGAAAAAGGAGGTCATTGCAGAGGGGTGGTGGCAAACAAAGACTGTCGCACTGGGTGCCACCAATGATAAAGCCGGCCCTGGGTCCAGGAGACGTGCGCAGGCACACACTTGCATGTGCTTGTGTCTGCCCTACGTAGCATCTATCTTGATTTAATGAACAGATTTTGTCATCTAGCATAGTTCCTGTTATTTTATGCAGGAGCAGCCATGTTCCCAGCCTCAGGCCTCTTCTGCCAAGCATGGGGGAGGTTGGCCTGCAACCAGCTGTCCATTCAAATTCAAAGTTGGCACCAAACCTTTGGAGGTAGACAGTCATGACAAAGTGTATTTCGCTTCTCTGGCATGCCACAACTCCATGGCAACATGGCACAGGAGGCCTGTCGCTCCCAGGTGTGTGTTGACCTCTGGAGTCTCTCCGGGCGTGCAGGTGCTGCTGCTCTGCTCTGCTCTCTCCATCAAAGCAGCACACAGGATGTGGGAGATGGCAGGTAGCCCAGCTCTGTGCTGTTTGTTTATGGCTTTGGCCAGGCCTTTGTTCTTGTTTTGCTCTTCTCATGCTGAATGCTGTTGGTCTAGTGAGCACAAGATGTCCTTCCTGCTACATTCTCGAGGATGTGAGGACAAAGACAGGCCACTGCGCCGGATGTACAAACATTAGATTACTGATCTCCTAATTGTGATTCTCTGCAAATCACAATTAGGAAATGGGAATTCCTAAAGCATCAAACTCATTAAGTTTCATTTAGCAAATCCTTGTAGGTCGCAAATCAACCTACCTCATGAATATTAATGAGGTAAATCACAGTTTGCGACCCATGACGAATCACAGCCATGTCTGTGATTGCTTTTTAATAAAACAATCTTTTTTTTTTAAATGCTGCCCATTTTGTTTAAGGAAAACGGGATGCATTTAAAAACAAAAAAGAAACGCTTACATTTCATTTTTCAACAGTAGGCAGTGGTCTGTGGGACCACTGGCTGTTCTTAAAAAATCTTTTTATTTACAGTCTCAAAGAGGAAGGGGTCTCTTTGGGACCCCTTTGTGAATGGGTTACCACCAGTTTTAAACTGGTGGTAACGTATTACTGTTTTGCAACCGGAATTCAGTCACAAAAAAGTAATACATACCATATGGTCAGAATTTGGAAGGCATGCCCTAAACACATGCCTTCCAAATTACGAATCACAAATGCAAAACACAATTAAGTAACAAGTTAACAATTCGCCTTTTGTACATTTAAAAAGCATTTTTCAGGTCGCAAACGGCCCGATTCTGTAAATCGGGCAGTTTGCGACCCGAAAAATGCTCTGTACATCTGTCTCTCTTTCTTTACAAACAATTCTACTGGGAAGGGGTAATGGGGGAGCATCACAGGAGGGGACACAGCAACACTGGCTACCACTAAACCTGACAGCGCACCCGCCAACCTTAGGAGCTGTGTAAAACAGGTGCAGTCTGGGGGTAACCAAACAGTCCCAGGCACACCACATACAATCTGGGGTTATCCATGACACCGCTGCAGCTTTTATTTTGTTACAGGGGGCCGATTTTGCAGCACAGCTGCAAAACCGGCCCCCACAGCCGCAAAACCGGCCCCCACCCCTCAGGCCCAGCGGGGAAACGTCCGGTGCCCACAACCCCCAGTCCAGTCCTGCCACTGGCGTTCAGGTAAAAAGGCCTGTACCCGATAGTCACTCAAACAGATAGTCACCCAAACAGAGTGCTAAACCTTATTGGGTGATAGGGTTCACCCAAAGCGGTACTCCTTTTAACATGGGTAACTATGCCGAGGTAGACACCGATGGAGTAGGGGTAGAAGAAGTGATAGATGTAGGTGCAGAGGTAGCATCCCTACACCGACTCCCCCTCAGCATCTACCTCTGCATAACTACACTTACCTTGCTCTCAGAATCTACTTCTGCCTCCCTACACCTACCTCTCCCTCAGTATCTACCTCTGTGTCCCTACACCTACCACCCTTTCGCCATCCAGCTGTACATCACTACACATATCTCTACCTCTACCCCAGTACCTTTATCTATCTTTATATTCTATGCATACATAAGCTTTTATTGAATCGACAACTATCTCAACTACTACCTTTGCCCACATACCGACCAATAATTCTACATCCACACCCACCACTATCTCGACACCTACTTCCACTTCTGTACGTATTGCTGAGCCTACATGTACCGCTGTCTCTAAATATACCTCTACAACTACGGGGCATATTAGCAAGACCCACGTTAAAATTATCGCCGTTTTAGCGGCAGTTTCCTGCCGCTAAAACGGCGATAATGGGCTTGCTAATATGCGTTATGGAATTCCAATAGAAGCCCAGGTTAGATGTCCTGCACATCTAACCTGGGCTTCTATTGGAATTCTATAACGCATATTAGCAAGCCCATTATCGCCGCTTTAGCGGCAGGAAACTGCCGCTAAACGGCGATAATTTTAACGTGGGTCTTGCTAATATGCCCCTACGTCTCCCTGAACAACTACCTCTACTTCTTTTTTAAGTTTTAAAAAGGCTTTTATTTGGTAAATATGCAAAACGTAATACAACAAATGAGAAAATGGACCATAAGCATATAAGAACAATGGTAAGTTATATATGAAGAAAGAAAAGGAAAAAAGGGGGAGGGGAAGAAAAAGGGGGGGGAAAGAATCATATACCATCAACTAAACGAAACATTTATACATTAAAGTTCCTAATGCATAAGATAAGAATGTAACAATAGAATATAATCATTAAACAACAAAATATATAAAAGTCAAGGCGGTTTGGGTTCTTCCTCAATGTAGGGGTTATGTGAAGATGTCTTTTTAGCCAATAAATTTAAGAAATCTGTTATAGGTAACCAGAGAAGATCTCTTTTAATAGCAAGCGTGATGGGATGTACATAAGCTCTGTCTAATCCATGATTGTAGCAGACTCCATACCACCATGCCTGAAAAGATACAGCTGATGCATCTTTCCATGACTTAGTAATCTGTTGAAAAGCAACAGCAAGGAGTAAGTCAATTATACGTACATCACTGGAGTGAGATGACCACATTTCTGAAATGTTTCCCAGAAAAATATGAGTTAAGGAAAATGGAACATGTGTGTGAAAGATAGTGTTGATTTGTTGCCAGATTCGTATCCAAAACTTATGAATAAATGGACATTCAAATAACATATGTTTGAGGCCTGCTGGTGAGGCAGTACAAGACCAACAAGTAGAAGGAATATCAGGGTCAATGCTGTGTATATAGTTTAGCTGGGGTAATCAAAAGCCTATTATAAATGAAAAACAAAGTTTGAGTGGTATTCGCTGCTCTAGAAGATTTCCTTATTTTAGTCCAAATTTTATTCTATACTGGAATAGGGAAAGATTTTTCGAAATCAGACTCCCAACTACATTCTACTTCTGATTTATCTCGAGTAATGGGAATATCTGTTAAATGTTTATATATTTGAGAAGCGGAAGGAGAATTGCATAAAATCGATCTTATGACAGGAGTTGAGGGAGTAAGTGTAGGATTAGAGGATAGATTATTATAAGAGACTTGAGCTACTGCAGTTAAGGACAAGTATTTGGATTGACATGAAGAGGGAAGAGAAAAGCGGGATTGAATTATTGAAAAGGGAACACAGAGTCCATCTTGAAAGAGTTGATGAGTCCATTTAAGTCCACTGGTTAACCAATCTTTCCAAAAAATAAACTTGTTATTAATTTTCAAATGTTTATTATACCAAATTGCTGAATTTAAAAACTGTGGGGCATATTACCAAGGGCCTTATCGCCGCTTTAGCGGCACTTTTTGCCGCTAAAGCGGCGATATTATTAACGCCCTATCAGCAAGCTGTCGCTAACAGGTGTTAGCGACAGCTTTCAGTGATAGCGACCGGTTTGGGTGCCCCTTTGCATGTCAGCGATATTTATCGCTAATGACATGCAAAGTAGGCGTTCCCAACATAAACACCACGAAAACAGCCGCTAACAGGCCTAACGCCTATTAGCAATGAGTCCCCGGCCCCGGTGAGTGATATGAAAAGTCGCGCTAACCGAGTTTAGCGCAGGATATTTAACACCTACTAAAATCCTGACTTAACAATGATATCCAATGGGAGGTGGATTCATAGGCTGAATCCTCACCTGCCTATTAGCAAGCTTTACGTCAGCGATAACATTTTTATCGCTGTTGTACCCGTGTTACTGGAGGATTTTGCCGCTATCGCTGGTTTTAATATCGCATTGGAGATAAGCGTTGATAATAACGCGTTATCTCCATGATTAAAACCAGCGATAGTCGGCGATAAAAAAAATCGCGCTAAGCGCGGTTTGCGATAATTATCGCACGCTGTTGGTAATAGGCCCCTGTGTTCGTTCATCTTGAGCAGATAAGAAAAGTGGCTGGAAGACTTTACGAGCATTTTTGAGAATAGGAAGAGATAGTGTTAAAGGAGTATGGGAAAGGGAAATATATTCCTCAAAAGAAAACGGATGAAAAAAAGACCTTTCAACGTCTACCCACAAGGGGTAAATTATAGAATTATTTCCATTTTCAGAAAGTAGAAAGGAAGACTGTTTGAGAAAGAACGCAGTATGATATGGATGGAAGTCTGGAAAACTAACTCCTCTTTTAAGTTTACAAAGAGACATTTTAGCCTTTTTATTATGCCATAGAAACTTTGATAAAATACTATATAACTTCTTATAGTAAGATTTAGGAATATTATTCAGAATATTGGATAAATAGAACAATAATACAGGGACTAACATCATTTTTATAGTATCTAGCCTACCCCACCATGATAAATAAAAGGGATGCCATCAAGATGTAGACAGAGTTAATATTGATTGTAACTCCTTCAGATTTAGAGCAACAGTTTCTCTAATAGAGGCATTCAACCATAGTCCAAGATATTTAATTTTACTTGAGTTCCAATGAAAAGAGGAAGATGAAAAATCTGCCTGAAAACATGGTCTATTTAAAGGAAGAATTTCACACTTACAGCATTTAATCTATGACCTGAGACGAGAGCAAAATCCTCTACCTCCGTCAGAAATGCTGGCTAGGAAGTTTGTGGCGTTGAGGTAAACAATAGGATGTCATCTGCATAAACTGAAAGTTTTAAATGTAACTACCTCTACTTCTAGTTAGACACCTACCCAAAAGTCAATATCTGCACCTACCTCTAGCAACGCCTGTAGCTTGACTTCTATACTCAGGTTTTTACCTCCTTGCCGACCTACTCCTAGACACATCTGCACTCACCTCTGCCCATATCTCTCCACCTAGCCCTGAACCTACATATGTAGCTATCTCTATGACTACCTTTACACCCACCTCCACCTTTACACCTATCCCACAACCTACATTAACACCTACCACTACCTCTTCTCTTCCTCCAAGGCTACCTCTTCCTCTACCTGTACCTCTTCCTATACACCTGGATCCACACCTAACTTTACCTCTTCACATAAGTCACACCGACCCATAAGCCTACATTTACCTCTCTCACCAACTTTACACCTGCATCTAAACCTACCTCTTCAGCCATCTCTAACTCTACACCAACCACTACTCATACCCTTAGCTCTCACCCTTTTCATAATCCTTCCCCTGTTTTGTTTTTAAATCCTTATTGACGTTTTACAACATACATGTAACTCAAACTTCAGCTAACACCCCTTTTAGTGAAAGAGTGAGAGGATACATTCCAAGCCCATGGACACAGGCCCAGGATTGGATCCCTTCTATCTGCAGAGAGAAACTCTAGCTGAAGGGTGGGGAGTCCCACACTTATGAATGCAGAAGAAGAGGTGGAAATGGGAATGTTTTGGGGTGGGACACTCAGAAGAAGTTAGTGAACACCCCCAAACATAGATGGTTTGCAGGTGTTACAAGAATGCAATCCTGGTTACAAGGACTGCCTACTTGCCCTTGAGACCCACATGCCCTGGAGAGTGGGCATCACCCTTCAGCTCTCTGGCACTAACATCAGACCCCCACAAGCCATTATTAATGACATTGTCCACTCTGCATTATGATCATAAGGAACTGCCCAAACATATTATCATTACATTGTGAAACAAATGGTAGGCACTCCTAGATGACCACCAGCGCTACAGTGCTATACTAATGACAGACTAGGCGCTATATAAATGATACTACTGTGCCAGAAATTCAGTACCTCTACCAATGAATCTTGTCACCAGTGGATTGGGAAAAGGCCAGTAGGACGGACTACAATTCCAAAAATGCTTTGGGCGAGGCATGGTAGACTAGAAATGCTTCGAACCAGGTTAGCACCATAGCAAATAGTTGCTGTTATGACCAGAAAGGGCAGTGGTAATGCCAGAAGATGCACTGAATCAGGTGTGACCGGTGGGCACTGGAACAGGCTACCTCAACAACCGACTCCAACTCTAACAACTGTCGTGTAGCTCCTATAGTACCCCTGCAGGACCTGCACGTTTGGATAACATATACTGCGGGCGTGGTGGCAGACTGACTCCGTGCACCCCCACTGTATATGTTAGCCTAGTTTTGCATTAGCTAGCTTGCAGTGCCACTAGTGCCTCCTCTTATCGGGGAGAGATTAGTTTCTGGCAACCTTAGAACATGACAACCCTGATTCCCTCAGAATCGTGGAAACAATGTACTGCTTTTCGCTCAGTCACTCGTGCTCACTTATTCAGTTTGTCTCAGAGAGTTACACAGAATAAACAGTTGGGTGTTTCAATAAGTATTTATTGAACAGTTGTTATTCTAGTGTAAAATAGATGTGCTGCGGTAACCAGCAGACAATAGCAGAGATATATTATCAGCAGTATGATAAAAGCAAAGGGATAGAACAGCTCTACCATATTGCGATAATCATGAGTACATACATGAATATAAAAGCATTATGCAAGTGTGCGTACTCCTACGATGCCTACCTAGATGTACCTGAGTGTACCTAGCATATGTGTGTAGGTCTTAGAAGCTAAGAGCCAAGAACCCTCCTAGGATTTAGTCGAACCCCCATACCGGAATAGAGAGAGTGTGGGACCCCATCCTGGTCTCGAGTTGGACACCCCGTCAGGGCTGTGTCAGACCACTGTCAGCTTGAGCGACTGCATGCAGGAGCCTCAGCGTCTCTGGTCAGTGTGTCAGCATGTAAGTCTCGGTTCCCTCTGGTTTACCGGGGCAAGATGTGGTGTATTTATACCCTAAAGAGTCTCGGTCCTCAGTATGGTTTGTATTGGACATGAGGAAGACATCAGGGGTGAACTTTGTACATACATTATGCTGGTGGTGTTTTCTTAGAAAGCCATGCATAATTCATGAGTACAGTGTGGGCCTGTGTTTGGAAGAACCCTGCTGCATTCAAAACCACAGGATAGATAACGTTCAGCCCTCAGAGCTCGTTGTGTACTAGCTGGGACCAATGTAGACGAAAGATCATGCCTATATAAGGAATCATACTATAATAGGACATGTACAGTTGTGGCCATAATTGGGCATATGCGGCCATGACCATAATTGGGCAAGTACGAATATGACCATATTAGGGTAAATATGAATACGTCCATTTTAGGGCATGTACGAACTGATCTACATTAGGGCATCTATGCGGGATATAACACCCACTCCAGTTCCGAACTGGATAATAAATGACCATACTTAAAATCTCGACAATTTAAAAACATTTTTAAAAGCAAGTAAAAAAATGGTTCTAAAAAATTGTTTAAAAAAATTTGGTGCTTAAAAAAAAAAAAATATGTTTAAATTCAGCTTTTTTAGTTGCCACTGAAAAGTCAATATCGTCTCTCTATAGAAGTTGTATTACCATAAGCAGGAGAAGGCCATACTTTTCTCAAGCGAAAGTGTCAATGCAAGAAAATGTTCCAAATTTAGATCGTTTTATTTTGAAACAAGTGAAGAAGCCGAATTCTTTCCCAGGACACGATGAGCCAATTCAAGATTACGCGTCCTGGCTGGGAAGCTCAATATTATTCGTGTCAGCTGCTGTAGATGACAAATCCAACGCCTCACAGAGACCGTCAATCGCACATAGATGGAATGTAGTACTGCCAGCAGTCGGTGCTGCGGCAGCTTGTGCAGCAGTTGTAACCTGGGTGCCTGTGGAGGAGTCACCTAACCCAGCAGGAGCGAACGGCACCTGTGGATTCTCCAGGAATGCATTCATCAGAATTGGAAGCTGCTGGGGACAACGCAGAGCATGGGCCTTTATGGGGTCCAGCATTGCATCCGTGTCCGGAGGCGCATCTGATGGAAATGTTAGACAAAGATCCAACGTGCATTCTTCTCTGCAGAACAGGCATCGAGGCACAGGTAAGATGCAGTCTATCCAGACTGGTCTAAATGATAGAAACCAGGAGGCACTGAGTTCTCGCAGGCAAGAAATGCCCAGAAGTTGTACCATGCGTTCACGGTATTTCCGCTCCAGGAGCGTGTTCACCATTCCCTCGGGAAGTGGGCCGTCCATTGCGTAGCAGCAATATTACAATCAGGATTCCTGCGATTAGGAACAGGATGAGCAGGAATCCTCCAAATACGCTTCCCAATACGGAGTGTATAAAATTTGGGAATACTCCGATGACTGTCTGAAAGGTGCTTAACAGTCCGGACCCTATGGTCTTAAATAGGCGTACAATTCCACTCGTATCAGACATATTGAAGGTACGTCCCACCATTTCTGCGAAATGAATGGGGCAGTTTGTACGTATGAGTGCCTGTATCTCGGTCGAGGTCCTTGCAACTTGAAGTTCATAGGTTTCTCGAGCGGAGGTTAAGAGCACGGGTTGCTGTAAAAGCATGGCTTTCAATCTGCTCAAAGTATCAAACTGTATAAAAGAAACATTCAGCGAAGGCCATAACGGCGCCTCCCTGACTGTGTTCAGTGGTGGAAACAATACTTGCATACAGCAAGTAACCCTGGAGTTAACAGTTACTAGATATGCGACGCCCGGAAGCATCCCACAACAACCTTGATCATTTAGCATTAAGTAACTCCCATTCGAGAGCAGCTGGAAAACCGGTGTGATCATGGCCGCTGGGGTCCCTGACATGTGACAAGACAAGTTCGCCACTGAACCACTGCAGGTTCCGTGTAGAGAAATATCCTGACACATGAGAGAACCGCTCAAAGCGTTCTTGCAGTTTGTACCACTCAGATACACTTCTCGATCCCCATTCCGGCATCGGTATCTATATGGTAACTCCCAAGTTTCCTTGATGTATCCCTTACCCATTTTTACATATTTGCCTGCCTGCCTTTGCTCAAGGCAATATTGAAACTGAAAAGTAGTGACCGGCAGAGTTATTTGGCCATGAATGAGCCATTCTGTTGATGGTGATTCGGCTACAGTGAATGGTAACCTTTCCAGTTTCTCAATACGCAGCATTGTATATTTGGCTCCCCTTTGTGCCATTTCTGTCTGTTTATCAGTTAGATTGTATTCTGAGAACAGAGACGTGGTGTTTATAAAACGCCATGGCACATAGCCTGCACGCAAAGATTGTAGCGTCCAGCTTAACATCATAATAGAACGTAGCGGAAATTGCCCGTGTTGTAACAAGGCCAGATCATGTTCTAATATGTCGATTGCCGAGGACACAATGTTGCCTAAGGAGTAAATCCTGGAGGTCAAAGTAGTTAACCCATTATCCAATACAGCTAATGCCTTTTCTAAGTTAATACAGTCTATTTCCCGTATTCTTTCTGCGGCCTCTTGTTAGGATATTTTCCAGTTTTCATTGTAGTAGGCATAAAGGCCTGCATATATGAAACGTTTCTGACGTTGTTTCTTGGGTCCTAGTAGAAAATCTCTAAGATCCATGTCAGGTGTGAGTAAGGTCAAGTGGTGCTTTACTTCTGTCAGTGTTGAGGTCTCTAGCCAATCAAGGCACAACTTCCCAACACTATACGATGTCACTACCCCTGGGTGTTGTCTCTGTACATAGCGTGGATCTGGCCTATGGATACTAAACCCTTCGGTTGTATTCATAAATCTCTGTTGACATTTGTTTGTGACAATGGGCCAAACCAGCCATTCTGTCCAATCAGGATCTGATCTGTTGTACTGGAAAATGGCATCTAATCCTACCCCTTGTGTAGTTGAATTCTGCCCCCCACCCATCTGTGATGGTGTTGGAAACACCGGTGTGTTCATTTCCTTGCCTTTGGCTAATCCAAGACAGGTTGTTTGTTGCACAGTTTCATTCAGAAATAACATCTGCTGCGGAATGATGCATGCTCTAAAAAGTGCTTCTATTCCCTGGACTTGCCAGTCCCTTGAACCCCAGATCGATTTTGAATCTATTGTGTCTTTCCATAGATCGAAACCCTGTTTAGACAACTGGTTCAAAAAGGATGTAGAGTAAATATGTTTGGTGTGTGTTAACATAATTTTCTGAGCTGAAAATTTCTCCACTTTATAATAAAATGACTTCGGGTCGGATGTGTTAGCCTGAGAAGTATGTGAATTTCTGTGCAAATGCTTGGGAACTACCTTTTGGAGGTGTTGGGCAGTGTTCCCACTGGTGATACTCAAATACATTTCTAGGTGTGATAGACTTGTGTAAGAAATGATCACCAAAATGTTGGTAACAGTACAATGTATCATAGTCTGAAGTACCTTCTAACATTTCATTGTTCGGAAATGCAGCTGTTTTTTCTAGATCAGACATCATAGCATTTACAGTTTCAGTGTCCCAATCATCTGAATATGCACTTAAGGTAATGATATCACATGATATCACATGTTTTGGCTTTAAAAGTTCAGTCGGACCTAATATATCATAATCAATCTTGTCCCATACTATACCGTCCGGTATAGGAACTGCTGTAATGTTCACTGAAGACAAGTCTCTTGGTTCACGATGTGAAGACTGGTGTGGTTTTAAAATCAAATTGACTCTTTGGGCTGTAGAGCTTGGCTGGAGGTATCGTCCATTAATAAGCATACTAAAAGTTATTATTAAACCTAGCCAGAAAATGAAAAATAAAATCCCAGTGATATACCATAGTTCTATCCAAGGTGACACCAGGTAAGTCTTTCTAAAAAAGTTCAAAAAGTCATTGAGTTTCTGTTGGAGTGATTTTTGGGCTGGCATCGTTTACGGTTCGCTTGGATCCAGTGAAAACGTATCAAAGTTCATGAAAGAGCCAGAAGCAGTTCGATCAATTGTTGGAATTGCATCGGGATTTGTTGAAATCGGATTTTGCTCTTGACGAGGAATGTTGACGTAGATGTCTTATTGCAACTTGGTTGTTAAGTTGATTTTCTTCTTGTTGAAATGGAACGAGTTCCATAGCATTGTTGCTTAGTCCTTCATTCCGTACAGGTGGCTCTTCAAATGTGATGAGTCTTTCTGTTTGGACTTCTTGGATTGTAGTGATGGAGCAAGGTCTCACAAATGAGACTTGCTTGGACGCAATCTCCTCACAGTATTAATATTAAAACTTGTATTGTCTATATTAATCATTGCATACACTACACGAACAGTAAGGATGCTTGCCTATGTGTTTAACTAACGAATAACGCTTGTCTATAATCCAAAATGGCCACTAAAGCGCGAGAAACTAACTGCGCATGTCCCAACCATATCACATGGTGTGACGTCTCTTTGCTTGGTGGGAAACTCCTGCTTCTGCGCAGTGTGCATTAAAATGGCTGCTTGATGTTTTCACATGCTTCAGCTTGCTCTCATGTCATTACTAAATTGTCGTTTTCTTAACGCTACTAATGCGGGATAGCATTTATAATTAAATGGGAATAGAGTAGAAAGAGTGGGTATACAGTGAGACATTTTATTTGTGATTTTAATATTTTCTTCTTTGACTTTTTATCAGCTTGTAAATTTGGGTCTGGGTTTGGTGAGCTGAAAACTCGTGTGACAAAGATTCTGCACATGCGCCCTGAGTGGCTGACAAGAAGGAAGGAGATGAAGTCAACTTGGACATCATCCAAGGCCATGACCTGCTGGCCGACACCACTACATTCCAAGATGTTCTTGCAGAACTGAAACATTTTATATGAATAAATTGTAAAATCTGTCGTGAGACGGGTGGGAAATAAAGCAAATGTATTAAATTGGATGGGCGGTAGTTTAAAGACAATGGGCTTCAGAATTCGAACAAAATCAATATGATGTGAGGATCAACCCCCTGTCCCTGTCCAATCAGAAATAGTGGTCCCATATTTTGGCAACATTAAGGGGAGGTACATGGGCGTCGAGGGGTATAATAGATATAGAATTAGCTAATTAGCTAGCTTCTAGCTCCAGACTGCCAAGCTGATCGACTGCAGATTGAATCGCTGTCCAGAGAGGTCCTGAGGAGGGGGCGGCGGAGAACATTAAAAGGAAGGCACGGGAGAATCGAGGAGAAGCCGAGTATCAGAGAGGGGAATGACGCAGGCGTCGTTGTAGAGAGGTCACCGGTCCTGTCCTGATCCTGGAGGAGGCCTTTTGCTCTTCATCCTTCCTGGGTCCTATTCTTTTCCAACTCCTTGGCCAAGGGGTTTGGTTCTAGCACTTAGGTAAATATAAATGCAACCTTTAGTTGCGCTGCTGTCTCTATCTTCTTCTTTCTGAGGGACCGTCAATGATTAATAATAATTATTCTATGCTTCACCCTTGATATGAGATTAAAGTACCATGTGGTTCTGTAATTTACTCTGCTAAATTTTAGATAAACATTTTAAAACTTCCTGACTCAGTGATTATTTCAGGATTATGTATTATATGAATGTCACTCATTTTAAACTTCCCAATTAGCAAAGGATCCATTGGTAAGTCATTACTCTTCAATCAGAAGGTAATTGGTAGCAGGGATTTTGATAAAGAGTACAACTGACACCCCAGCGTAAGTATTAGCGTAGTATGAATGTATGGGCCCAAGTGAGTATTTTGTGTATGAATGCTGTTTGCTAATATCGCGCTGGATCAGTAGCAAGAGGAGGGCGTCTGCTACTGTGGAGTCCACGAGGCCTACTGTTTAGTATCGGCCACATAGTGTGGTTTGATTAAGTCAATTGAGACGAATCTTTTCTTCTTTTTTCCGGCAAGAGGTGGCAGAAGTACAGTTCTTGTGCCGTGGATTGCAAGAACCGGTACAGGCTTTCTGTAGGATGGCCCAAATTCTTTTTTATCAGCAATCTTCTCTCTGACCAGATCCCCGATTTTTGGGATCCAGATAGGTCTTGCCATTACTGCCTTGACTTCCTCAGTCGCGGCCTGTTTCTGGAGCACGTTACTTTGTTGTGTTCTGGATTCATTTAGATCCTGTAAAACAGCCAAACGATCATGGATATCAAATGGTTTTTCATCCGCCACTGTGCCTTCACAATCAAGATCAGGTACCCACATTCTTGTCCCAAACAGGACCTCGTAAGGAGTGACACCTCCTAGAGAGCTTCTTGGCTGGTTATTGAGCGCGCGCTGTATCCCATAAAGGTGATCGACCCATCTACCGTCCTTGCCTAATACCCTAGCTGTTAAAGATTGCTTTAAGTCTCGGTTTTTCCTCTCCACAACAGAATTTCCCTCGGGATGGTACGGAGAGGAGTACCGCAATGCTACGCCCATTCCTTCCATTGCCTCTTTGTAAGCCCGAGAGCTAAACGCCGGACCACGGTCAGAATGTAACGTGCCAACTGCGTATGTGCCGATAAAGACTCGCAAATCTTTTATAACAGTTCGAGTGTCAGCCGAGCGCTGAGGCCAAACCCATAGGAATCTTGAGCAGGAATCCACTGCAACCATGATATATTTCTTGGACCCATCAGATTATAAGGGTTCGCAGTGGTCCAAATACACACATGCGAGAGGTTTGTCTGATTTCAGTAATGGTGTCTGTGCTGGGCGTGTTACGGTGGAGCCTTTTTTCTGCTGACAGATGTTGCATTTCAAGACATAGTCTTTAGTCTGCTTCGTTAACCCTGGCCACCAGTAGCGCTGTTTCAATAAAGAAATAGTCGCTGTAACGCCTGTATGCGCAGAACCCAAACCCTCGTGTGCCGCTAAAATCAAGCCTAGCCTACGATCCATATTTGGTATTACCCTATCCCCCACTCCAGGAATCTGAGCATATGGAATGTTTTGTGCATCTAACTTGTAGGAGTACTTGAGTGGGAATTTTTTTAGGTACTGCTGTGCTGCCTTTGCGTGAAGCATTGACAGCTACCATTATCTCGCCGTCTTCCCTCGTCTTTGAACGAGTAACTGCAGCTACGGCGGCTGTGCGAACAGCCCCCCTTGTGGCTTCATCAGCCAATGAATTCCCTTCAACGTGAACGCCATCACGCTGATGACTCAGTGTACGTATCACGTGAGCCCTTGGTAGTTCGTTTCTCAACTCCACTACCTGTTCCCATAGCATTTTGTGCTTAATTGTGCCACCTTTTGCATCTTTGAACCCGTTTTGTTCCCAATGATGTAGATATTCATTGTACGACTGTACACAGTAAAAGGAATCACACACAATTAGTGTGGGGATTTCGTGATCCGTATTTAAAAGTGCCTGTATGAGTGCTTTGAGTTCTGCCAACTGAGCCGTGCAGTCTCCTAGAGATTGCGTTTTTGTACAGCTTGAATGGAACTTGCCATCATGCATGCAACCTTTAACAATCGCACACGCTGTGCTGTAAGCTTGCTTGCTTCCTGTGGCTGGTTGAGCAGAACCGTCAGTGTAAATAATGTATTCATACTGCTCTAGAAGCAAAATTTCATTTGGTAGAGGTATTGCAGGAATGCCCGTGTTTTTAAACTAGGATCAAATCTGTATTCAACATCCATTGCAGTAAGAGAATTAGCCCATTGTATCCATCTTGGATGTAAGGCTTTAGCATTTGGAATGCTAGCTTTTGTAACAGCTTCTAAAGCTGGTACTGGGGTCACGACAATTATGCGTTTTCCCTGAGCCAGAGCTCTTTCTCTTGCTACAGCGGTCTGAACTGCTGTCAGGATTTTTTCTGTTGAAGTGAAACGCATTTCTGCGTTTGTATACAGGTGTGATTTGTATGCAATTGGTACTGTTTCACCTTCATTAAAAGGTAAATCAGTGTACACGCATTGACCCACTATGACTCGGATCACTAAGTTCTGTGCGTTTACGCGTGTCTGTAAATGTTTAGAAGCTATCATGTCTTCCTGTAGGGAACGCAGGATATTTGTGTGTTCCTGTGTCCATTGTTTGACTGAAAAGTCAGGTTTTATTAAGTCGTAGAAAGGTTTTACCCTTTCTGCATAATCCAAAATGTATGTTCGACCAAAATTTAGGAATTCTAGAAATGATTGTAAATTCTTTAATGATTTTGGAGGTTGGAGCAGCGCACACTTTTCTAAAAAGTTAGCTGCCAGGCTTTTTCCCTCACTTGACAGCTCGTATCCTAAAAACAGGACATTGAGGTGGGCAATTTTAGATTTTTGAAATTAAATTTATAGCCCTCAGAGGCGAATCCCATAATAATGGTGCTCACCCTGGTCAAGTGCCTCTTTAAGTCATCATCCGTCAGATAAATATTATCCACATAGGACAATGCTTCTTCATCCAAATTTTGGAGTAACTCTGTTACCCTTGCTGAGAACAACCCCGGGCTATTCTCGTACCCTTGGGGGAGTCGGCAAAATTGCCGTTGGGACCCTAACGCACTGAATGCGGTTAGATACCTGCTTTCAGGCGCTATATTTTGGCAGAAAAATCCATTTGAGATATCAAGTGTCGTTTTGTATTTTTTCCGCACAATGTTATTCATTAATGCGGCACTGTGTGCATTTTGAACTGCAAATGTCTTTGTGCAAGTAATCTAAAACTAGACGATATGTATTGTCAGGTTTGGCTACGGGGAACAAAGGATTGTTCATAGGTGAAGTGCAATTTTCTATCACCCCCTGATAATCAAGTTGATCTAGAATCTCCCTGACTTGTTTTTTAGCTTCCTGCTTTATAGGGTATTGCCTTTGAGCATTTGGGGAAACTTTTAACGGGATCACGTGGTGGGTTGAATCCTCATCCCAACCAGCATGATTTTTATACAATGCTGGAGCTAGGGCCACCGCCCACTCCTGCGCATATGCATGTTTTAGGTGAATGGGAACGAGGTCGGAAAAGGTTGGAAAAATGATCGTTTCTCCCCTAGGGCACTCCATGACGAATGCTGGCGGCCAGTCTTGTTCTGCTAATAGAATGTCATAACCAGATGACAGATTTTTCCAAAAGAGACCTTTAACTTTTCTGGGCTTGTCCCTCTCCATCCGGAGTGTTATCTCATGTAACTTATGTGGGACACTTACCCGAGTATCAGGTGTTTCCACCGTGATATACTCACTCAACTCCGCTGTCACCAGAAATTCCTTCAGGTTCTGGCGAGCTATTGTTACTTCTGCCGTGCTGTCTAGCATCGTCAGAGCCCATTCCCTGTTCAGAAGCTGTGTCCTCAGAGTTCTGGGCATGTCTGATCTTGAGACCTGATACCTTCTTCTTTTTGAACTGAGGTTTTGATTTTTGTTTATCCTCTTTTTTAGGTGCGTAGTCCGCAGCGTGTTGCGTGTCTCTGGGCTTTGTACGCTCCTTTGACCGTCCTTCCCTCTCGGAGTTTCGTGATGAACCCTGAAAGGAACAAGAGGAACGAGTTCAGTATCCTGATACCTGTCAGGTTTTTTAATATTATCCCTATTCTTGAGGTTATACCTCCTTTCAGAGGGCTCCTGTTGAGGAGACCTACCTCTGGACTGAAATCTGTTGTCTTTAGACTTTTGTTCTTTTTATTTTCCCACTTCTTTTTAGAAGAAGTAGGTGTCTGCTTTGTAGTGTCCTTTTCAGGACTGCCCACCAGTGGTGGTTTTAATGCTTTCCCACCCAAACTGTCTCTGCCTAGTTCTGCATATGCAGTTTCAATTATTTTGGGTAGTTTGTGTTGTTGGTCGTCTGGACTGAACTCCCTTAGGCGTTGGCGGATCGCCACAAAAGCTGCTTCCCCCCTTAATGTTAGTTAGTATTATGGCTGAGACCTGTTCAAAGTTGTTTAGCAACTTCATCCCTAAGTTAAGGGCAGGCTCTGCTCCGTACTCATTTTGTATCTGTCTCAATACGTCAGGTACTACTGCTAAGGACGGGATACCATGTGTTCTGGTATATATGGCAGCAAAGACTGAACCCCAAGAGGTGCAGTCCTCTACTTGTGGTGTGAGACCCATGGGCAAGCAGATTGTTAGAATTCTGTGTTTATCACTGGTTCTAGTATTCAGGAATACTGCTTCAAGCTGAGTTATTTTCTGAGCTATCCAGAATGGGATTTGTTCACGTTTTGCTGGCATTTTGCCCATTACCGCGTGTAATGTTTGTGGAGTAATTTTATTAACTGTACTCTGGACTGGAGTATCTTGTGCTGCAGCTGGTGCAGGCTGAACTGTTAAAGTCCTCATCACAAATTGTGTGAGGTTTCTGTAGATTTTAATTAAATCTCTGTGTTGTACGAGCAAGTCTGGCTGTGGCATTGTGTCAATGTCAGGATGCGGTGTGTATGCCGCTAATATGGGCCATGTGGCTCCTGCTCCTCCGAGCGGGCCTAATCTTGCTCTTCCTCGTACATGGGGTAGGGCGCCTTTAAACCAGTAATTATGCTCTTGATAAGTAAGCGGAACCTCTACTTCCTCAAAAGGAGTATAGTCCGCTGGTGTTTCACCTTCTAGGTAGTAGGGAAATACATTTGTAATTGCATTTACTGCTGGGAGTGTAACCCAAGAATAGAACACCTCTGTTTTATTGGATTCGTGTGCCTCAATCACGAAAATTGCTGTACCACCCCTGGCTCTTAAGCCATGTTCTAGGAGTTTTATGGTGACTGCCCTTCTGAAATTTGTTGCAATTTGTATTGCTTCTTCAGGGTCTTCTTCTAAACCAAAGAGGTTTGTTGTAACTCTCCCTGTTGCGCTTGTTTCTTCCACCATTTTTAATTGGAAGAAGGGAGATTAAAGAGTTCTTAAAATAAGGTGTAAGTGCACAATTGTAGGAACTAAATATCCTTCAAGCTTGAGTAACCAACAGCCAATAAATAGTATTCTCGTACTACTCAGCTGCGGCGGATTTAGTGCCCACCCACTCCAGACGTCTCTGGGGTTTTGTGAGTAGGTTCTCTGAGAATAGCATGACTGAACTACTCAGATTCTACTGTTAAATAAGTACCAAACCAACGTTGGGCGCCATGTCGTGTAGCTCCTATAATACCCCTGCAGGACCTGCGCGTTTGGATAACATATACTGCGGGCTTGGTGGCAGACTGACTCCGTGCACCCCCACCGTATATGTTAGCCTAGTTTTGCATTAGCTAGCTCACAGTGCCACTAGTGTCTCCTCTTATCGGGGAGAGATTAGTTTCTGGCAACCATAGAACATGACAACCCTGATTCCCTCAGAACCGTGGAAACAATGTACTGCCTTTAGCTCAGTCACTCGTGCTCACTGATTCAGTTTGTCTCAGAGAGTTACACAGAATAAACAGTCGGGCTTTTCAATAAGTATTTATTGAACAGTTGTTATTCTAGTGTAAAATAGATGTGCTGCTGTAACCAGCAGACAATAGCAGAGATATATTATCAGCAGTACGATAAAAGCAAAGGGATAGAACAGCTCTACCATATTGCGATAATCATGAGTACATACATGAATATAAAAGCATTATGCAAGTGCGCGTACTCCTACGATGCCTACCTAGATGTACCTGAGTGTACCTAGCATATGTGTGTAGGTCTTAGAAGCTAAGAGCCAAGAATCCTCCTAGGATTTAGTCGAACCCCCATAGCTGAATAGAGAGAGTGTGGGACCCCTTCCTGGTCTCGAGTTGGACACCCCTTCAGGGCTGTGTCAGACCACTGTCAGCTTGAGCGACTGCATGCAGGAGCCTCAGCGTCTCTGGTCAGTGTGTCAGCATGGAAGTCTCGGTTCCCTCTGGTTTACCGGGGCAAGATGTGGTGTATTTATACCCTAAAGAGTCTCGGTCCTCAGTATGGTTTGTATTGGACATGAGGAAGACGTCAGGGGTGAACTTTGTACATACATTATGCTGGTGGTGTTTTCTTAGAAAGCCATGCATAATTAATGAGTACAGTGTGGGCCTGTGTTTGGAAGAACCCTGCTGCATTCAAAACCACAGGATAGATAACGTTCAGCCCTCAGAGCTCGTTGTGTACTAGCTGGGACCAATGTAGGTGAAAGATCATGCCTATATAAGGGATCATACTATAATAGGACATGTACAGTTGTGGCCATAATTGGGCATATGCAGCCATGACCATAATTGGGCAATTATGAATATGACCATATTTGGGTAAATATGAATACGTCCATTTTAGGGCATGTACGAACGGATCTACATTAGGGCATCTATGCGGGATACAACACAACCCTCCAGACACCTACGATCCACCTCCCTCTCCCTCGCATCCACAGAAGCGAGACAGGAGGTGGTGCTTTCTCCTTCATCGCAGCCAAAAGCTGGAACAAACTGCCTCTTAATATCAGGACCGCCACTCCACTCCAGGCTCCGCAAAAAGCTGAAGCCCTGGATGTTCAACTAGGAGCACCTCCAGACCTACACTCCTGCTCCGGCGCCTGGATGCCCTCACGGGTGATGAGCTGCGCCATACAAATCTACATAACATAACACTGACATCCTGCCAGTGCTTAATTTGAGCTGGTGGTTTCTGGTGCTCACCAGCATGGAATTGTCAACACCAGCACCTATGACAGTCAGCCACAAGGTGGCACTGTCAGTCGAATTTAGAGATGAGTACAATAGCTGTTTATTAATTCACCATGAAATAAAATTACCAATACCTAACCCCAGGCCGTTTTGTATAGCCTTGGGTGCGTGGAATTGTCAAACTTTTAAGAGTGTGAGGATTAGTAGTGTGTTGAGGCTGTCATTGGCAACGCAGGGTGCAGGCTGCAGTGGCCTCCTGACCAAGGCCCTGGCACTTATATTTTTACAAATTAAGCACTGCGGGCGGATTTACAAGCGCCTTGCGCCTTCTTGCACCGCCATTGCGCCACTTTTTGGACGCAACGGCGGCGCAACAAATGCGGCCTATTTACAACGTGACGCATCCAGGGAGATGAGTCACGTTGTAAAGCCCTGCGTCACATTATACCTGCGTCAGGTATAATGTATGCAGGGTGGGCGTTCCCACGCAGGAAGGCACCGTAAAAGTGACGCAGTGAAACCTACAAGATTTCACTGCGCCACTTTTAGGACGCCACTGCGTCAAAACCTTACGCCTGCTTGAAGCAGGCGTAAGTAGTGATGCAGTGTAGTGGGAATAGGCCTTAACACGCATTGCTGGAGTTGCGTCGTGCCTGCGACACGACTCCAGCAATGCGTGGCTTTTCCGCCAACAGATGGGTCAGAATTTCTGACGCATCTGTCAATCCTTGTACCATAGTGCGCCGTATTGTAAATATGGCGCATCTATGGTGGCGCAAGGTTTCTAAGGGTGGCGCAGGGAAAGTGACGCATCTATACAGATGCATCACTTTCTTGTAAATCTGCCCCTGCATCCTGTGGTCATGTAGTCATGTGACCTGGCCCGAAACCTGCCTGCTCCGTCTCAAGGTAGACTGAGGTTTTTGAAAAATAGTTCAAAACTGATTTCCCTAAAGCGCCTTGAGGGGCTTAACAGCCAAATAAAGAGAGGGCGTTAATAATCGTCTGGTTCTCAAAGGCTGACCGCAGGTCTTTACACGACTGGAAGAGAGTGTGTGTATTTAAAAATGTCCAGCGACCACACCCTGCGTTGACAAGAGAATTAAGAAGACGTCTCAAAGGTACAATCATTGAATAAAGGGTGAAAATGTTCAGAATGGAAGTCAGAGAAGAGTCAGAGAGCGAACCTGAGTCTAAGATCAGCGTGAGAGCGAGAGCCCCTCCGAACACCCTGTCTGCAGGGCAGCTGCACTTTAAAGGCAAGCGTGTTTAAACTTGAAAGAAAGTCATGTTTCACATTGACAGACACCTTCCTCTCCCAGCCTGCAGAAGAAAAAGGAATGTGGCCGCAGGAGTACAACAGCCCAGATCAGAAGTAGGTAAATGCATAGGTATTGATGCCGGGCATAAAATGGCGTTTCCAGCCATTCTGACTTGGTGCTTTAACACCTCAGACCCTCGGTGGTGCCAGTCACAGAGTCTATCTAGCCAGTATTACAAATACCATTCTAAGATGGCTGTCACAGCCACCACTGCTCTCCACCTCACGGCAATCTTGAGCACGTATTACTGTACAGTCCTTAACTTATTAAAAAAATATGTGCCAGATCTTTCATCTGGAGTCCACTGCGACTTGCACCCCACATTGCCCCTGCTGTGTTGCCAATGATAGTTACCACACAACTACTAACCATCTCAATCCTGCAAGTGTGACAATTCGGACTATTCCAGGCCCCTAAAACTAAAAGAGCACCAGGCACCACCGGCTCAAATCAACCCTGCTGTTTCAAGATAGCCCGACACTCCACCACAGTCACCTCTGCTGTCAGCCGGCTTACCTGGGGCAACCGATGAACTGGGGGGCTCTAACACTTGTTAGCGCCCTGTATCCACAGCTCGCCCCCTGCAATCCCATCAGCTTCAATTCTGGAGACGGCCTCCTTTTCCAAAAACTACTATAAAAGTAACAATAATATGTCATCACTGTCAATCGCTTCGTACAATGTCTGGTGTGTAGGTGCATTCAAAATATGAAAAACAAACAATGGATGAAGGGAGTTGGTTCGAAACAAGGACTGAGTGAAGGGTGGCTGTCGCAAACCTCCTCTTGTTTACATGAAGTCAAGCACAAAGCTACAGTTATCTTTAACCAGACTGAAAAACACATGCAGACAGTGGAGACTGCAGAACTACAGAGAATGAGAGGTTAGAGCTTGAGGCTAAGCAAGCCCCGGCAGGAGCTCTGTCGGAGTGAGAGTACTTTATCTGACACCAAGAATCTCCCTTGCTCCATCCGCTGTGCTTAGAAAAGAGAGCGGCCATCTCTTGAGCTCCTAAGAGCATAGGCAGTGGAAGTAGGGGCGCAGGGGGTGCTGCAGCACCCCAGAATATCCATGCTGGAGGTCAGAAGGTGAGTGGGCAATAAAAGTGCATTTAAATTTTGATTCTGTCTTGTCACATTTACTCTGCCTTCAAAGACAGAGGTCAGAAGTTGGCCTATGTGTTCTGACAAATTGCTGCTTATTCTTTTAACTTGGAGATTGGTGTTTGCTTTTCTTTCACTGACAACAAAGTAAGAGGATTTTGTAAAGAGAGCTTTGTGACAATCTTACTAGGGCACTGGAAGTGGAAAAAAAAAGGGCTTAGGATGTCAATTTCTTTCTAAAGTACAACAAAATGTAAATACCTGTAATGAACTGTAGAAATACTTAAAAATATATCAGCAATTAGAAAAGCACCAATAAAGCAATTTTATTGTAATTCTGAAGTGTGATGGAAACAAAGGGCCCGATTCACAAAGGTAAAATTAGACCAAAAGCCTAACTTTAGACCTGAAGTCTAAGTTTACACCTGAAGTCTAAGTTTACACCTGAAGCCTAAGTTTACACTTGCAGTCTAAGTTTACACCTGAAGTCTAAGTTTACACCTGAAGTCTAAGTTTACACCTGAAGTCTAAGTTTAAACCTGAAGTCTAAGTTTAAACCTGAAGTCTAAGTTTACACCTGAAGTCTAACTTTACACTTGAAGTCTAAGTTTAGACCTGAAGTCTAAGTTTACACCTGAAGTCTAAGTTTACACCTGAAGTCTAAGTTTACACCTGAAGTCTAACTTTACACTTGAAGTCTAAGTTTAGACCTGAAAGTCTAAGTTTAGACTAAAAGTCTTACTTAGACCAAAAGTATAACTTTACTACTTTTCGGCATTCATAAAGGTAAGTTACTATTAGTTACTTTACTGCTAGTAATTTTACTAGTAGTAAGTAACTTTACTAGTAGTAAGTTTACTAGAAGCAAACTTACTAGTAGTAACTTACCTTTGTGAATACTGAAAAATAGTAAACTTATACTTCAGGTGTAAATATAGTCTTTTGGTCTAACTTTACCTCTGTGAATCGGGCCCAAAGGTTTTAATAGGATCAAAACAAATCAAGATACTTTGCTCGGTGATGCACAAATGATAAATATTCACTGAAATCGGATGTTCAAAAACATTATAGTTTGTGCACTATAGAGTTTTATCAATGAAACTGCGCATCTGTGCAAATTTAGTGGCCATTTTGATGAAAACACAGTGTGTTACTATACTATGCTTTTGTAATATGTTTGTGACAGGGTGCTCCAAACTGTACCACAGGTCACTCACCAACTCTCACCACTACCCTGCTGAATGGGCGTGGCTCATTTGCTACACATGTTCTTTGTGTGATGCTTGGATTTTTCGCAAACCTTATGACTTCAGTGATATAACATTGATGGCAGCACCCTCACTCCGAAAATTGTTCTGGCATCCATCTTCAGAGGGTAGCTACAGGGAGAGAAGAAAGGGTTGCCCCTCCCCCGGCTTGTATTTCATTTAGGAGCCAGTTGAGAAGTCAAACAAAGAGACATTGCACACATTTTAACCTAATGCACTGGAGCCATTCTGCTTGCCTTCTTTCTTCACCGTCGCCACGGCCTGGGCAAGGCCATGATCCATGGACAGGGAGGAGTGGCAGCGTCAGGAAAAAGACTCGAGTGCAGCAGGTGCAGTGTATTTGGGGATGGGCCAATGCTTAATTTGAGCCTGTGGTGTCAGGAGCTCGGCAGGATAACTTTATTGTCAACACCGGCACTTATGCCAGCATGCCACATCATGGTGCTCTTTGTCTAATTTTGTGATGAGAACAACAACAGTTACTCAATAATTCAATACACATTAGAATGACTAATATCTGCCATCCAAAGCTATAAGAATATCTTGGGAAGCAGGTATTAGTCTTTTTTAATATATATCCAAAGTCTGAATCGTCACACTTGCAGGAGTGGGATTGTTAGTTGTGTTTGTACTGTCGATGGCAGCGCAGGCAGATGCAATGGGTGTCCAAGCTGCATTGGCCTCCTGACAAGGGCCCTGGCACCTATGTTTTTTACAAATTAGGAACTGGGATGGACTGATAGGGAAAAGAGGCTCTTGGGACAGGATTCAGGTATATAAACTATTATAAGTTATAATATGCACAGAACCGACTCAGGGGAGTAGCTTCAGAGGGGGGTAGAACACCCCCTAATAATTTCGAATCAGCCGTTTGCAGCAATAGTGAATTGATGCCAGTGGGTAAAGATGGGTGAGTCAACAAGTTAGCAGGGAGAGGTGAGCTAGAACTGAGCCAAGGGTCTGGCTTGGCTCGAAGAGCTTGCGCACGACAGGAGCCATTAACGTATTTGGTATGTAAATCATGCAACATACATCATGTAAAAATATGGTAAAGCTGCTTCGAACTTAAAAACAAAGTGTATTTCTTTAACATGTGGAAGCCTTTCACCTTCGTACATCAGGTTATAATCATAGCTTTTGATAAAACAGAAGGTTTTAAAACATGACAATAGAAATATTAATGCGCCCCTGCCTTGATTAGAATGCAATAGTCAACTCAGGGGCATGTCACTTTTCATGTGTACCACAAATGTGGCGAGATTTTTATTATAGATGGGGCAACATTATAGTGTGTTAAATTGAAAACATGAGATTTATGTACAGCACACTACCTAATCTCACAAAGGTACTTTCATATGTGTCAATGAAGAAATGGGAGGCTTGGTGAAATAAAATGTTTGCCGAGGATCACACAGTTTGTTCAAGCAGGAAGCCAGGATTGGTCCCAGATTTTCAGGCTTTAAATTGTGCAATTCAGCCACTAGATGACTATCTTTTTCTCTCCCGTTTTACTTTCTCTCCCCTGCTTTACATCAAAGGTCACTGCTTTCTCATTAATTCTTGCCACATGAGGTCAGAGAGCGCATGGCCGGCTAAAGTCACATGAAAGTTCTGTTCATTTTAGGCATTAGGGGATTCAAGAGGACCTGGACATGAGCCAGGCATCTGAATCCAGCCTAGCTCGAGCTCTCAGTGGTTCACCCACCACTATGGCTGGGCCTGGGATGCCAGAGTCACTTGTGAAGATGGGTGTGATGCCAAGGCGGGGCTGAGGCTACAGATCAGATTGCCCCTGCCTGTCACTCACTCCACATTAGTGTGCTGTGTGTGCATGGCTTTAAGTGGGTTGGGTCCTGCAAGGTCTCAGATGCTACAGTAATTAAAAACTGTCTTTGACATGGGTCCTATTGGGTTCTAAATTCATGTTCTTTCACCGGCATAAACAATGCTCGAATTCCGAACAATTTAAGAAAGCCTTGATGTAATCTGTAACAGCAATGCAGTCCCTGTTTACATTTTGTTTGAACTTCATATTTCATTCCCTAACAATATTAGTTTTTTTCCATATGTTGTGTTCTGTCGTTTTTCCATGCCATATATGACTCTTTAATGTAAACTGAGTCACCTCTAGGCGTCTGAGTGAGTTCCTGTTGTGGTTTAGTGATCATGACCAGGAACAAGTGATGGCTCTGGAGATGAGTCTGAAGGCAGTTTAAAGTGCTCACAGTGCCTGTCAGTGGGTCATAAAGGTTTCAGACTTTGTGAACATGCCATTATTGGCCCCTTTGCAGAGTGCACTGAGCGATGGTCACATCTGTGCCAATTGTGATTTTATGGGAAAGTGCGTGAAGGAGGTACACAGCTGTCAACAGATAGACACCCCAGAGGGGAATACAATGCACTGCTTAAAGCTGAGTTGGAGGGTGTGGGGGATGGTGATGTGAGCAGATTAACAAACGTGTATGCAGGAGACGAGAGTGGAAAGACAGTGTGAAGAGGAAAATGATGATATGTGAGATATGCAGATGGATGATTTCTGAAAGATATGGGGAGAAACAAGTAGGAAGTGTCTAATGGAGTGAGAGGCGACCATGGGAAGTGGTGTGAAGGAAAAAAGAAGTGTTTGAGACACTCTGAAGGCCACCTCCCTTTCTAAAGATCTTAGCAATGTTTAATTCCCAAAGTTTCAGAATTGAAACATTTTCAATTCTAATTATCCACAACAAAACCAGTGTGTTGATACTGCTAAAAAGCATTGGCAAAGTCAATGGGCCCAATTCACAAAGGTAAAGTTAGACCAAAAGTTTGACTTTACACCTGAAGTCTAACTTAGACCAAAAGTCTAACTTTACTACTTTTCAATATTCACAAAGGTAAGTTACTTCTAGAAACTTTACTACTAGTAAACTTACTAGTAGTAAAGTTACTTAATACTAGTAAAATTACTAGAAGTAAAGTTACTAGTAGTAACTTACCTTTGTGGATATCAAAAAGTAGTAAAATTAGACTTTTGGTCTACTTAGACTTTAGGTCTAAACGTAGATTTCAGGTGTAAACTTAGACTTCAGGTGTAAAGTTAGACTTCAGGTGTAAAGTTAGACTTCAGGTGTAAAGTTAGAGTTTTGGTCTAACATTACCGTTATGAATCGGGCCCAATAATTCTGGCTTGTTTTGTATCTTTATCTACATTGTTCTTGTATATGTCTGGATTCAATTACATAACACTCACAGAGAGAAGTCCAAATACTGGTCAGGTGGAGTGTTTTGTAAAATACTGGATTTTAATTTTCATATTTTAAGCCACAACCAAAATGACACAGCACATGCCTCTTGGAAACGATTCCGAGTTACACTTTTTTGTCCAGAGCCGCCCCTCCCCCCACCTTTTTCATTGCACCCAAAACACTGGTTGCCTGAGACGATGAAAAGAGTGATCCAATCAACGCACCGCATTGGAGCTACATACCTCTCTCAGACCTTGTGTGTGGCACTCGGACTCTAGGGATTCAGCACTTCAGCAGCTGAAGTTGGCTTTTAAATGATGTGTTCCTCCCTGCAGCATCGGTTTTTATATATCTGAATCCACTTGAGTATATGCGAAGTATCAGACATACGGTCAGCATAAGTCGGGTCCTCAAAGCCGCCAGGACTGCACCACCCGCTTCCCTTCGGCTCTACCTGGACTGTTGCACTTCTATCTCTACAGCGTGACAGTGGCTCACAGGGCCAGTGTTTGTGCTGGTTCCATAGGTACTCTGAGAGTAGCAATGTAAACATGTGCTCATTACTGACACTTTGCTAGCATCCCACCGATTAGTTCTTATGGCGATTCATTCTTATGTTATGTCATTCTGAAGTGCTGTAAGTAATGAATGTTCTGATATATTTGGGCACATGTTTAACTCAGTTGCTGGAGTCATAGTTGCATGTGTGACCTTAGAGCTGGAATGTACATGTCAACAACATGTTATACTTCATTCCAAGATGGCTCACTGCTATTCTTTCTCTTATGAGCTTTTCCTACAGCCAGCAGTTGCCAAATCACGGTGTCATATAAAAACATCGTATTTGTCGGTATAGAATCTTCTATTACCAGGGTATGACACCTAAGTGCACATAAGACAACTCCCAGTACATACACACATCCATGTATACACCACAGGCATACACAAGTACCCCAACACAAAATGTCCTTTTACCCACCCATGCACACAGGCTAACCATCAAACATCCTTGCACAAATACCCCTCAATCCACAGACATGTTCCTTTGATGTGCATTCTCTACGAACATTCTCCATTTCATGACATAGGCATTTATAAGCACACGTTTACCTCTTGGGGCATCTAGGTGCTGAAATAACAGATGTTTATACCATACATAGTTAACCGTTTTACTTCTTCTACCATCCATGCACCTATCAATCCAGACAAGCATACTGAAGCATACACACTAAATAGGCAAATGTATATACACTACTGCAGACTGTGCTGTTCCTGTTATATGAGAAAGGAGGCTTCATGGATACTTCCTGTGCTGTACCTGTTTTTCTGCTGGTGAAGTGTCAGGGAGGGAGTCTTCCCCTGCTGTTACTGTAATGTACCTGTCTGTGAAGGAGAGAAGCTTGCACTTCTACCCATGCAGTGCCTGTTCCCGGAGTTATGGAAGCCAGCACTGCTGATGCCCAGTTGTACCTGTTGTCTGAGGGATGCTGTGGTGTAGTTCTTCTGTGAGGATGGGAGGCTTGTCAGCTGATGCACATGGTATGTATTCTGTGGGAGAGGGAAACTTCTACTGAAGCTGCCACTCTTATGTTTCAGAAGCATTAACCGCACCCACAGCTGTGTGCCTGTCTGTTGGTGTCTGGGGGTGACTGCAGCTGTGGGTTCTAACCATGATTGTCAGCATCCACTGGGTGTTCCCATCTTTTATGAAGACCTACATGAAGGGTCGCCATCTCTCTCAGAGAACAATGCTGGACATTTCTGTATATGATGAGGTTATAGAAGGGCCGTGAGGTTATAGAAGGGCCTATAGATAGCACTTAAATAGCAGTTTGTGTTGAAACCCGCAACATCCCTTTTAGTTGGGTACACCTTGTTGCTTGTTGGGCAATCTCACACTTCCCCCTAAGACTGACTCAGCTATGCTCCTGACCTGACTTGCAGGGGCGATTACTGGGTGCCCAGAGAACTGAGGGTCTCAGGGGTTACTGGGGCTGCAAGGGGTGGAGGGGTTAATGGTGGGCATCTGGGGGTTTAGAGTGTTGGTCTGAGAGTGGGGGGGGAGGGGCTAAGGGAGAAATGCTTCTGGTGACTCCAGACACCAGGTGGTGCAGGTAAGAAGAAAGTGAACTTGATGCCTAAGGCCAAGTATCTCATGACCTGGCAGGGCTGGGCAGATCCTTTCCATTCAGTTTCACCAGAGATGCAGGGCAGGTTCACATTCTCTATCACCCAGTCCATTTCTGCCACACTGCCAAAACTTATCGCACTCCCAGTCACACTCTGAGTCTTTGTCACCTGCTCTCTTCTTGTCACATTCTTAGTCTTTGTCACCTACTCTCTCCTTGTCACACTCTCAGCCTCTAGTATCCTTCTCATCCCTCTCACACATTTACCTCAGAATACCGACCCTCCTCTCCATCTCTGTCACTCTTGCATTCCCTATCACCCTCCTTATTTATGTCTGTAACACTTTCAGACCTTTTTCATACTTCGAGTTCCCATCACACTTGGGGTCGTCTGATTTAGATTTCGGCAGACGAGTTACTCCGTCACAATGGAGAGGGATATGCCGTCCGCCGAAATATAAATCCCATAATATCCTATGGGATTTATATTTCAGCGGGCGGGTGATCCATTATCATTGTGATGGAGTAACCCGTCCGCCGAGATCTAAATCGGGCACTCTTAGTCCCTCTCACCCTCCCAATACCTGCCAGATGTCCCTGCCGCCCTCCCATCCCTGCTGCACTCCAAGTCCAGTGCTTCTTTAATTCTGGAAAACACACGTGATCAGAACAAAAAAGTGAGCCCTAGGGCCTTCCCTGGGGTGTGAGAACCTGGCCACCAGAGCACTGTGATCTCACACAGTGGTGTGTGGAATTCCTGTAATTGGCTTTTTACATAATTACGTGAAATTCAGAAAACAGACGCAAAATTAAACATCATTAGGTTTAATGCAAATCGGGCATTTTGCGCTGTATTTTAGCTTGAAATGCATCCTTGCATCCATTTTGTAAGCTGGCATGCATGTCAAGCTAAAAAAATAGCGCAGAAAACAAAAGCGCCGCGCACATCAGTTGCTCACAGTCTGGCTGCTCTCGTCGTTCGCAGGTGGGTGCACTATATTTTTATTACGAACGGTGCATAATTACGCGACATGCATAATAGTGTAATTTTTGTAATTTTGTGCAACAAGGCTAATACGAAATGATACAAGATTATGCCTGCGTCACTGAAATTTTGACTGTGAGGATGGTCGCTGCATGATAGTAGGATGGGAGTGACAGAGAGAGAGAGCACAAGAGAGAGAGAATCTGTAGTGCATGGATTGACCTTCTATGAAAGAGTAGCGCTGCATTCCCTGTTCCTAATCTGACACATCACTTAGTGCATTATGATATTGTGACCACGTAGCACTACCTGTTCCCTTATTTTATATTTTGAAAGTGGATTATGGATTCTCTGCTACCCATCACCCCACCACCCCACCACTCCTTAAAACCACTTATCGTCTGCCTGATTTAACGCAGCATGATGCAAGTCCAGGCACTATATTGCATTAGAGCAGCAGCGGCTCCTCTGCTATGGTGGAGGAGGGACACCCCGCCTCCCCCTGCCAGCATCCTCAAAACGTGAAAATAAAACGATAATACAACATGTTTATTATCATTTTAGTTTTCCTCTAAGAGCTGAGTCTTGGGGGCGGGGCCATCACATGGCTCTCACGGAGGGGGAGTGGTGGGCACTGCCATCAGTGCTCATATCAGTTTGATCGGCTCTCTTAGGACAGCCAAACCGACATGCACACTGAGCTGCGTAGCCGGGTTGGAGACAGCAGGCACAGGCTCCCAGTCTCGAGGGTGCTCAGGCCAATCCTGACACTGCTCTCATGCTGCCAGCAAGCAGCGTGAGTCATGCTGCTAGCAGCATGAGATCAGCATCTGGATTGGCCACAGGGAAGTCTGGGAGCCTGTGCCTGCAGTAGACTGGAGCCAGAGAGGAGGCAGAAGAGCGGCGATGCGGCAGGTACGGTATTTGTTTTTGTGTTTTATTGTGTCATCGTTCCGTCTCCCTCCCTAATTCCCCACCGCACCCCCCGCCCCACTACTTTGGTTTGACACCAGCCGCTACTGCATTACAGTCAGAGCAAATATTGATTTTCACTCACATGCTGGATTCACATTTCAGTCATTGGATAATGCATTGACAGCAACAACATCATGTGGACTTGTGTAGATGTAACAGCCCTCTCACCTCATTTGCATGCTTGCTCTTTCTCAATCTACAGCATGGACTCTGACAGCCCAGGCCAGAAGAAAACTCAAATCTCAGCTTTCCTCTGAACAGGACTGCTAAGCTCAGGAGTCTGGGCATGTTTGCATGTCATATGTAAGGGAGGTAATGGCTAGGCCAGTCCTGGTCTATTTCATGTACATGTGTACTCAGTCTCAAACGCCTGTGCTTGACAGAATCAGTTGTCAAAGCATGTATGCATATGAGGTAGAAATGGTGTCACTTCTAGACGCAGGCCTTTCCACATGGTAAGTAAGTGATGTCACTTCTAGATATAGGCCACACCACATGCTATGTAAGTTGTGTCACTTCTAGACGCAGACCATTCCACATGGTACGGAAGTTGTGTCACTTCAAGACATAGGCCACTCCACATGGTACGTAAGTGGTGTCACTTCAAGACATAGGCCACTCCACATGGTACGTAAGTGGTGTCACTTCTAGATGTAGACTATTCCACATGATACGTAAGTGGTGCCACTTTTAGACGTGCGCCACTCCATATGATACGTAAGTGCTGCCACATCTAGACGTCGGCCATTCCACATGATATGTAAGTGGTGTCACTTCTAGGCATAGGCGACTCCATATTATACGTAAGTGGTGTCACTTCTAGGCGTACGCCACTCCATATGATACGTAAGTGGTGCCACTTTAGACGTAGGCCATTCCACATAATAGGTAAGTGGTGGCACTTCTAGACCTAGGCCACTCCACATGATATGTAAGTGGTGGCACTTCTAGACGTAGGCCACTCCATATGATACATAAGTGCTGTCACTTCTAGACGTAGACCATTCCACATGATATGTAAGTGGTGTCACTACTAGATAGAGACCATTCCATATGATACTTAAGTGGTGTCACTTCTACACGTAGGCCACTCCATATGATACGTAAGTGGTGTCACTTCTAGATGTAGACTATTCCACATGATATGTAAGTGGTGTCACTGCTAGACGTAGACCATTCCACGTGATACATAAGTGGTGTCACTTCTAGGCGTAGGCCACTCCATATGATAGGTAAGTGGTGTCACTTCTACATGTAGGCCACTCCATATGATACGTAAGTGGTGTCACTTCTAGATGTAGACTATTCCACATGATATGTAAGTGGTGTCACTGCTAGACATAGACCATTCCACATGATACGTAAGTTGTGTCACTTCTAGGCGTAGGCCACTCCATATGATACATAAGTGGTGTCACTTCTAGGCGTAGGCCACTCCATATGATACGTAAGTTGTGTCACTTCTACACGTAGATCATTCCAAATGATACATAAGTAGTGTCACTTCTAGACGTAGGCCACTACATATGATACATAAGTAGTGTCACTTCTAGACATAGGCCATTCCACATGATACGTAAGTAGTGTCACTTCTATACGTAGGCCACTCCATATGATATGTAAGTTGTGTCACTTCTACACGTAGGCCACTCCATATGATACGTAAGTGGTGTCACTTCTAGACGTAGGCCACTCCACATGATATGTAAGTGATGTCACATTCTCTATCACCCTGTCCATTTCTGCCACACTGCCAAAACTTATCGCACTCCCAGTCACACACTGAGTCTTTGTCACCTACTCTCTCCTTGTCACACACTCAGCCTCTAGTATCCTTCTCATCCTTCTCACACATTTAACTTAGCATACCGACCCTCCTCTCCATCTCTGTCACTCTTGCATTCCCTATCACCCTCCTTATTTATGTCTGTAACACTTTCAGACCTTTTTCATACTCCGAGTTCCCATCACACTTGGGGTCTGATTTAGATTTCGGCGGACGAGTTACTCCGTCACAATGGAGAGGGATATGCCGTCCGCTGAAATATAAATCCCATAATATCCTATGGGAATTATATTTCGGCAGACGGGTTATCCATTATCGTTGTGATGGAGTAACCCGTCCGCCGAGATCTAAATCAGGCCGTTAATCCCAGTTGCACTCTTAGTCCCTCTCACCCTCCCAATACCTGCCAGATGTCCCTGCCGCCCTCCCATCCCTGCTGCACTCCAAGTCCAGTGCTTCTTTCATTCTGCAAAACACACGTGATCAGAACAAAAAAGTGAGTTCTAGGGCCTTCCCTGGGGTGTGAGAACCTGGCCACCAGAGCAGTGTGATTGCACATAGGCGTGTGTGAAATTCCTGTAATTGGCTTTTTACATAATTACGTGAAATTCAGAAAACAGACGCAAAATTAAACATCATTAGGTTTAATGCAAATCGGGCATTTTGCGCTGTATTTTAGCTTGAAATGCGTCCTTGCATCCATTTTGTAAGCTGGATGGATGTCAAGCTAAAAAAATAGCGCCGAAAACAAAAGCGCCGCGCACATCAGCTGCTCACAGTCTGGCTGCTCTCGTCGTTCGCAGGTGGGTGCACTATATTTTTGTTACTAACGGTGCATAATTACGCGACATGCATAATAGTGTAATTTTGGTAATTTTGTGCAACAAGGCTAATACGAAATGATACAAGATTATGCCTGCGTCACTGAAATTTTGACTGTGAGGATGGTCGCTGCATGATAGTAGGATGGGAGTGACAGAGAGAGAAAGCACAAGAGAGAGAGAATCTATAGTGCATGGATTGACCTTCTATGAAAGAGTAGCGCTGCTACCCTGTTCCTAATCTGACACATCACTTAGTGCATTATGATATTGTGACCACGTAGCACTACCTGTCCCCTTATTTTATATTTTGAAAGTGGATTATGGATTCTCTGCTACGCATCACCCCACCACCCCACCACTCCTTAAAACCACTTATCGTCTGCCTGATTTAACGCAGCATGATGCAAGTCCAGGCACTATATTGCATTACAGCAGCAGCGGCTCCTCTGCTATGGTGGAGGAGCGACCCATCCCCCCACACCCCCTGCCAGCATCCTCAAAACGTGAAAATAAAACGATAATACAACATGTTTATTATCATTTTATTTTTCCTCTAAGGGCTGAGTCTTGGGGGCGGGGCCATGACATGGCTCTCACGGAGGGGGAGTGGTGGGCACTGCCATCAGTGCTCATATCAGTTTGATCGGCTCTCTTAGGACAGCCAAACCGACATGCACACTGAGCTGCGTAGCCGGGTTGGAGACAGCAGGCACAGGCTCCCAGTCTCGAGGGTGCTCAGGCCAATCCTGACACTGCTCTCATGCTGCCAGCAAGCAGCGTGAGTCATGCTGCTAGCAGCATGAGATCAGTGTCTGGATTGGCCACAGGGAAGTCTGGGAGCCTGTGCCTGCAGTGTACTGGAGCCAGAGAGGAGGCAGAAGAGCGGCGATGCGGCAGGTACGGAATTTGTTTTTGTGTTTTATTGTGTTATCGTCCCGTCTCCCTCCCTTATTCCCCACCGCACCCCCGCCACACTACTTTGGTTTGACACCAGCCGCTACTGCATTACAGTCAGAGCAAATATTGATTTTCACTCACATGCTGGATTCACATTTCAGTCATTGGATAATGCATTGACAGCAACAACGTCATGTGGACTTGTGTAGATGTAACACCCCTCTCACCTCATTTGCATGCTTGCTCTTTCTCAATCTACAGCATGGACTCTGACAGCCCAGGCCAGAAGGAAACTCAAATCTCAGCTTTCCTCTAAACAGGACTGCTAAGCTCAGGAGTCTGGGCATGTTTGCATGTCATATGTAAGGGAGGTAATGGCTAGGCCAGTCCTGGTCTATTTCATGTACATGTGTACTCAGTCTCAAATGCCTGTGCTTGACAGAATCAGTTGTCAAAGCATGTATGCATATGAGGTAGAAATGGTGTCACTTCTAGATGTAGGCCTTTCCACATGGTAAGTAAGTGATGTCACTTCTAGATATAGGCCACACCACATGCTATGTAAGTTGTGTCACTTCTAGACGTAGGCCTTTCCACATGGTGCATAAGTGGTGTCACTTCTAGTTATAGGCCACACCACATGCTATGTAAGTTGTGTCACTTCTAGACGTAGACCATTCCACATTGTACGTAAGTAGTGTCACTTCAAGACATAGGCCACTCCACATGGTACGTAAGTGGTGTCACTACTAGATGTAGACTATTCCACATTGTACGTAAGTGGTGTCACTTCAAGATGTAGACCATTCCACATGATACGTAAGTGGTGCCACTTTTAGACGTAGGCCACTCCATATGATATGTAAGTGGTGCAACATCTAGACGTAGGCCATTCCACATGATATGTAAGTGGTGTCACTTCTAGGCATAGGCCACTCCATATTATACGTAAGTGGTGTCACTTCTAGGCGTAGGCCACTCCATATGATATGTAAGTGGTGTCACTTCTAGACGTAGGCCACTCCATATGATACATAAGTAGTGCCACTTTAGACGTAGGCCATTCCACATGATATGTAAGTGGTGGCACTTCTAGACGTAGGCCACTCCATATGATACGTAAGTGGTGTCACTTCTAGACGTAGACCATTACACATGATACGTAAGTGGTGTCACTACTAGATAGAGACCATTCCACATGATACTTAAGTGGTGTCACTTCTACACGTATGCCAATCCATATGATACGTAAGTGGTGTCACTTCTAGATGTAAACTATTCCACATGATATGTAAGTGGTGTTACTTCTAGACGTAGACCATTCCACATGATGCATAAGTGGTGTCACTTCTAGGCGTAGGACACTCCATATGATAGGTAAGTGGTGTCACTTCTACATGTAGGCCACTCCATATGATACATAAGTAGTGTCACTTCTAGACGTACGCCATTCCACATGATACGTAAGTTGTGTCACTTCTACAAGTAGGCCACTCCACATGATACATAAGTGGTGTTACTTCTAGGCATAGGCCACTCCATATTATACATAAGTGGTGTCACTTCTAGGCATAGGCCACTCCATATGATACGTAAGGGGTGTCACTTCCAGACGTAGGCCACTCCATATGATATGTAAGTAGTGCCTCTTTAGACGTAGGCCATTAAACATGATATGTAAGTGGTGGCACTTCTAGACCTAGGCCACTCCACATGATATGTAAGTGGTGGCACTTCTAGACGTAGGCCACTCCATATGATACGTAAGTGGTGTCACTTCTAGACGTAGACCATTCCACATGATACGTAAGTGGTGTCACTACTAGATATAGACCATTCCATATGATACGTAAGTGGTGTCACTTCTAGATGTAGACCATTCCACATGATACATAAGTGGTGTCACTTCTAGGCGTAGGCCACTCCATATGATAGGTAAGTGGTGTCACTTCTACATGTAGACCATTCCACATGATATGTAAGTGGTGTCACTACTAGATATAGACCATTCCACATGATACGTAAGTGGTGTCACTTCTAGACGTAGACCATTCCACATGATACGTAAGTGGTGTCACTTCTAGATGTAGACCATTCCACATGATATGTAAGTGGTGTCACTTCTAGATGTAGACCATTCCACATGATACATAAGTGCTGTCACTTCTAGGCGTAGGCCACTCCATATGATAGGTAAGTGGTGTCACTTCTACATGTAGGCCACTCCATATGATACATAAGTAGTGTCACTTCTAGACGTACACCATTCCACATGATACGTAAGTTGTGTCACTTCTACACGTAGGCCACTCCACATAATACATAAGTGCTGTCACTTCTAGGCATAGGTCACTCCATATTATACGTAAGTGGTGTCACTTCTAGGCGTAGGCCACTCCATATGATACGTAAGTGGTGTCCCTTCTAGACGTAGGCCACTCCATATGATACGTAAGTAGTGCCACTTTAGATGTAGGCCATTCCACATGATATGTAAGTGGTGGCACTTCTAGACCTAGGCCACTCCACATGATATGTAAGTGGTGGCACTTCTAGACATAGGCCACTCCATATGATAGGTAAGTGGTGTCACTTCTACATGTAGGCCACTCCATATGATACATAAGTAGTGTCACTTCTAGACGTACACCATTCCACATGATAAGTAAGTTGTGTCACTTCTACATGTAGGCCACTCCACATGATACATAAGTGGTGTCACTTCTAGGCATAGGTCACTCCATATTATACGTAAGTGGTGTCACTTCTAGGCGTAGGCCACTCCATATGATACGTAAGTGGTGTCACTTCTAGACGTAGGCCACTCCATATGATACGTAAGTAGTGCCACTTTAGACGTAGGCCATTCCACATGATATGTAAGTGGTGGCACTTCTAGACGTAGGCCACTCCACATGATATGTAAGTGGTGGCACTTCTAGACCTAGGCCACTTCACATGATATGTAAGTGGTGGCACTTCTAGACGTAGGCCACTCCATATGATACGTAAGTGGTATCACTTCTAGACGTAGACCATTCCACATGATAGGTAAGTGGTGTCACTACTAGATATAGACCATTCCACATGATACGTAAGTTGTGTCACTTCTACACGTAGGCCACTCCATATGATACATAAGTGGTGTCACTTCTAGATGTAGACCATTCCACATGATATGTAAATGGTGTCACTTCTAGACGTAGACCATTCCACATGATACATAAGTGGTGTCACTTCTAGGCGTAGGCCACTCCATATGATAGGTAAGTGGTGTCACTTCTACATGTAGGCCACTCCATATGATACATAAGTAGTGTCACTTCTAGACGTACGCCATTCCACATGATATTTAAGTTGTGTCACTTCTACACGTAGGCCACTCCACATGATACATAAGTGGTGTCACTTCTAGGCATAGGCCACTCCATATTATACGTAAGTGGTGTCACTTCTAGGCGTAGGCCACTCCATATGATACGTAAGTAGTGTCCCTTCTAGACATAGGCCACTCCATATGATACGTAAGTAGTGCCACTTTAGACGTAGGCCATTCCACATGATATGTAAGTGGTGGCACTTCTAGACCTAGGCCACTCCACATGATATGTAAGTGGTGGCACTTCTAGACATGGGCCACTCCATATGATACGTAAGTGGTGTCACTTATAGACGTAGACCATTTCACATGATACGTAAGTGGTGTCACTACTAGATATAGACCATTCCACATGATACGTTAGTGGTGTCACTTCTACACGTAGGCCACTCCATATGATACTTAAGTGGTGTCACTTCTAGCTGTAGACCATTCCAAATGATACGTAAGTGGTGTCACTTCTACACGTAGGCCACTCCCATATAATACGTACGTGGTGGCACTTCTAGACCTAGGCCATTCCACATGATACGTAAGTAGTGTAACTTCTAGACGTAGGCCATTCCACATGATACGTAAGTATTGTCAATTCTAGACGTAGGCCACTCCATATGATACATAAGTGGTGTCACTTCTAGACGTAGGCCACTCCACATGATATGTAAGTGGTGTCACTTCTAGACGTAGGCCACTCCATATGATACGTAAGTGGTGTCACTTCTAGACGTAGGCCATTCCACATGATATGTAAGTGGTGGCACTTCTAGACATAGGCCACTCCATATGATATGCAATGCCTGTTACTACAAGATCTAGTCCAGTCCTGTACATTAAGTCTATTGACGCGATAACAGTATTGAGATGATAGTCTTAGCAGTGTGAGCATGCTTGTACATGATGTGTGACACACACGTCCTCACTTTCAGACCTCTAAAATCTAAAACTGCCAGTGGCCGCCTGGTTTATCAGACTCAGTGATATAAATATGGATGTTCATGGTGTAAAAGAGAGTCATGTTGAGCACGCCACACAAGTTTGTTTAACTTACTTTGAGCTCTAAGCGGTCTTTCGGTCACGTCAACATGGTACCTAAAATGTTGATGTCAGCAGATGTTGTGTAACGGTCCCAATTTTAGGATGTGATGAAGAAACTGTTTTTATTTGCAGCTGGTTTGTAACACCTGTGCTAAGATCATATCAAAGGATAGTTAATAAAGAATCAGAACTAGTGGCAGAGTTTTCTCTGTGCCACTGTTTCATGACGGGGTTCTGTCATTGTACGTATTCTCAGTACAAAACTTGCCTCCTTGTTATTGTTAGTGTAAGTCTATATCTGTGGGGGGAAAAAGTCAGAAATGCGGCATCAGCCCATCTTTTTAGTCCAAGCCTATCAGGGTGTGCAGTTGTCTGGTTTGCTAAAGACATCTTGGGGACATTCAGAAAGCTTCGCTGGGAATGTATTCCGCCTGTTGCTTACAATTGGCTTTGTGGTTTGTTACTCACATTTTCTGGCTTTCTATTTCTGGCCTTATTTGTTTTAGGCTTTCCGGCGTGTTTGTCCTTCCCAAGGAGTAAAACCATTTCACACCAACTCCCCTTGTATTCTTCCACCTGAGTGTTCCTTTCTATAAACAGGCCCGTGAATCTTGTTCCTATCTTTTGCTGTGCATTCAAACAAAGAGGTCATGTGTCTGTCCCTGTCTTGCAGTTAGCTTGCTGTTAACTTTTTCTTTCTCTGACTTCAAAGTGAGAGGATTTATGTGGCAATCTTGCTGAATTCTGACGGTAGGAAAGGATTTTTGTCTAGAACACAATAGCATTTAAATGAAATTTGCAAGTATTTCAAAATCTATCAGAATTACGAAAGCACAAATAAAGCACGTTTTTTGTTAATTCTGAAGTGTGTTGGAAACAAATACTTTAATATGACCCAAACAAATCAATACAATAGGTGATGCCATTTTTTCGTACTCGAGGACCGGACAGACTGATCTAGTTGCGGCTGCACTACGGCGCGTAGCGGGGTGCTTTTACTGAAAATTACAGATTTACCCACTTCGAAGCAAGGATACTAGACTCACCACAGTCTTAAGCGTGTGGGATGGAATTATCACCACATGGAAAGTTGCTACCAATGACATTGAAGCCTTGAAAAAGTCGCGGGACGATTTCCCAGTTTGTGGGACGAAACACGTGTTGGCTGATCAGAAAGAAAAGAATAAAAGAAAGAGAAGATTTCTGAAACTGTGTTTATAATTTGTGTATACTTGCATTGATATTTAATATCACTCTACAGACGTGTGCTGAGGATTGTGTGAATTTCTATGTTGGCTTTGGCCACAACTCTGGGGGAGGTTGGTGGTTCTCCTCACCTTACAGCACCGTAACTCAATACTATCCTGAACTGATATATGTGCGATTGTTCCTAAGGCGCCGTATAACCTATAACTATACCACTGTCTATTAAATTTGGATGCCATTTTTTCATACATCTTTTGTGCACTGTATAGTTTTATTAGTAAAACTGTATATCTGTTCAAATGTAATGGTCATTCCAATTGAAAATGTGTTGTCTGTAATGGCAGTGTGCTACCACACCATCCATACTCCACTCCACGCCATTGCACTCTACTCTACAGCACTCCACGCCACTGTACTCTACTCTGCACCATTCCACTTTACACCACTACACTCTGCGCCACTCTGCACCACTACACTCTACTGCACTCTATGCCACTTCACTCTAAGCCTCTCTACTCTGCACCACTCTACTCTTTGCCAATGCACTCTATGCCATTCTACTCCACACCATAGCACTATGCGCCACTGCACTCCACAGCACTCCAGACTTGGCCACTTCACTCTACTCTGCACAATTCCAGTCTACGCTACTCTGCAACACTGCACTCTATGCCAATTCATTGTACGCCATTAATATCTAGTATGCACCACTGCACTCCATGCCTTGCACTCTATGCCACTCTGCTCTATGCAACTGCACTCTACTGTGCACCACTTCACTCTACGTTACTTCATTCTACTCTGAAACAATCTAATCTACGCCACTCTACTCCATGCCACTCCACTCTATGCTTCTGTACTCTAAGCCACGTTATTCTAAACCACTGTATTCTACGCTACTGCAATCTATGCCACTGCACTCCATGGAACTGCACTCCATGTCACTGCACCTCACTGCACTCTACTATGCACCACTCTAATCTATGCCATTGCTTTTTAAGCCATTGTTTTCTATGATGCTGCAGTGCACGCTGCTGAATTCTATGCCGCTGCACTCTATGCCACTATATTCTGCAACACTCTGTGCAAATGCACTCTACACCAGTCCACTCTATGCCACTCTATACCACTGCACTGCCCTTTACTCTACTCTGCTCTGCACCACTCTACTCTACTCCATTGCAGTCTATGCCACTGCACTCTACTCTGCACCACTGTACTCAGTGCCACTGCACTCTATGTCACTGCACTCTATGCCACTCTACTCAACAGCACTCTACTCTATGCTACTGCACTCTGCGCCAATGCACTCTACACCACTGCAGTTTATGCCACTATTTACTGCGCTGCTCTATTCTGGGTCAATGCACTGTAGAGCCACTGCACTCTATGCCCCTCTACTCTGCATCACTCCACTTTATACCACTGCACTCTGCAGCACTTCACTCTATGCCACTGCACTCTACAGAACTATACTCTGTTCTGCACCATTCTATGTCACTCTACTCTGCACCACTCTACGCCACTGCAATCTGTGCCACTATAGTTTACTGTGCACCACTGCATTCTACGCCACTGTACTTTAAACCACTCTTCTCTGCTCCACTGCACTCTACGTCACTGTACTATGCAACACTTTCTCTAATCTATGCCACTGCATTCTACAACGCTGCATTGTATGCCGCTGCATTCTACACCACTATACTCTACACTCCATGCCAATCCACTCTATACCAGTCTACTCTACTCTACCCTGCTCCTCCTTATGCCAATCTATGTGGCTCCACTCTATGCAACTTCAATACACGACTCTCTACACCACTCTACTATCTACGACACTCTACTCCACTCTTCACCATTCCACTCTACAACACTCCACACCACTCTCCTCCACCCCACTAACTTTTAGCCATGCTGAACAGCAGCCACGCTGGTGAACAACATGGCTAAAACACATTGCCAAAGCCATTTGCTCTTGCACAGCCAAGACCTTTTGGCTTTGCCAATGCTTGTTTCAATACTGTGCTTTAAGAGAGAAGCGTTGAAGCCTCTTTGGGAGAGTGTGTGAGTGAGTGTGAGTGTGAGCGTGTGCGTGCGTGTGGGTGTGGGTGTGCGTGCGTGCGTGTGTGTGTGTGTGTGTGTGTGTGTGTGTGCCGCCCCCATCCACAGTAGAGTATGTTCTATCAGGGACCCTTAGCCTTCCAAACCAGCAAATCTGGGATCATCTCTTGGTGAAGTGCATTCCTGACATCATGGTGGGTATCTATGGAACACTGTGAGCATCCATGACTCGATGGTGCACACCCGGGCATAATGATGGTAACTTGTATCATACTGTCGGGGATGCATCTCACTTTGTGCCCACCCTTTATTTGATGCAGAATGGCTGATGTTCCTGGTATATTGGGGTGATTTATGTCATGATTGTGCCGGCCCTGACATAATGCTCGCCCTGGCACAGTGGTGATAATTCTTGGTCTAGTGTGGAAATCCATTACGCGTGGGTGGTATAATGGTGCCCATGGCACAATGGTGGTAATGGCTTGTATATTGTTTATATGCATGGCTTGTGCCACGGTGGTCTCCTCCTACCCTGGAGGAATGCTTCCTCTGGCATAGCAGCAGTAACACCTGGCATAATGTGGGCATTCAGTATATTATGTATATTATGGTGCCTACCCCTGATATAATGGTGATGGAACAATGGGGCATGTAATAGACAGTCCCTTCATGTGATGGTGGCAGGTAGGCATGTAAGGCAGAGTCTGTCCATCTGTGAAACAATGATGATTGGGCATCCAGCTTGTATTTACTGAAGGAAGGAAAAAAACATTTCAGAGCAGAACATTTTTTCCATTAAAATGAAGTGATAGTGTTTGCGACTTCCGAGTTAAGATCGCCGACATACAGTTGATAGAAACGTGTGTGTATTTTCAGAAGCTGTTGTGTATTAACAAAATGATTACAATTCACGACTCCTCAAGGTTTGCCTGCCTCGGCTGCTCAGTCTGATTGTGAGTTCTGTGTGTCTTTTAGTTTCTCCACACTGTCCCTTCCAAATAGATTGTCTTCCACAGATGCAGCATAGAGTATTGGGAGGATGTCGAATGCGGAAGGGAAAGAAGATGCTATATGCAATTTAAAAACTAATAGGCCATGTCAAATCACACACCCAGACTTTTTAACTGCAGCTAATGCCCCTGGCCTTCTAGAAAAATGTAGGGTTGTTCCACAGTTGTTGAACGTTTTCTTGTGAAGGGTAAACCCCAAAACACCCTGGGAAGGGCCAGGGTTGTTTGGCACACAATGAAGGTTCTGAATGATGATATAAGTGACCCTTCAGAAGCTACGGCTGTTCAGCTATCCTAGGAGGTATAAGTTATTCCGATTCAGACTTTTCTAGCCACCAGCCCCCACTGACCATGGTGCCCCCCCAGGAGCATTTCACCCCCACTGGCTAAAACACTGCCTCCATCACAGACTGAAGAGACTGAGGGCTGTAGCTACAGGAGGCGGGAGGAGGGTTGGGGTCTGAACTAGAGGAGGTGAGAGAGGGGGCTGGGCACTAACTAGAGGAGTGAGAAAGGGTTGGGGTACTAGCTAAAGGGGTAGAGAGAGGATTGGGGAGCTAACTAGAGGGGTGAGAGAGGGTTGGGGACTAAACTAGGGGTCAGAGAGAGCGCTGGGGATTTAACTATAGGTGTGAGTGAGGGCTGGGGCACTAACTAGGGTGAGAGAGGGTTAGGTAGCTAACTAGAGGGGTGGAGAGAGGGTTGGGGTACTAGCTAAAGGGGTAGAGAGAGGGTTGGGGATCTAACTAGGGGTCAGAGAGAGCGCTGGGGATTTAACTAGAGGGGTGAGTGAGGGCTGGGGCACTAACTAGGGTGAGAGAGGGTTAGGTAGCTAACTAGAGGGGTGGAGAGAGGGTTGGGGCACTAACTACAGGGGTGGAGAGAGGGTGGGGGCGCTAACTAGAGGGGTGGAGAGAGGGTTGGGGCACCAACTAGAGGGAGGAGAGGGTTGGGGCGCTAACTAGTGGGGTGAGAGAGGGTTGGGGTTCTATCTAGAGGGGTGAGAGAAGGTTGGGGCACTAACTAGAGGGGTGGGGCACTAACTAGAGGGGTGGAGAGAGGGTTGGGGCGTTAACTAGAGGGGTGAGAGAGGGTTGGGGCGCTAACTAGAGGGGCAAGAGAGGGTTGTGTTGCTATCTAGAGGGGTGGAAAGGGGGTTGGGGCGCTAACTAGAGGGCGGAGAGAGGGTTGGAGAGAGGGTTGGGGTGCTAACTACCGGGGTGGAGAGAGGGGTGTGGCACTAACTAGAGGGGTGAGGGAGGGTTTTGCGCTGACTAGAGGGGTGAGAGAGGGTTTGGGCGCTAACTAGAGGGGTGAGAGAAGGTTTGGGCGCTGACTAGAGGGTTGAGAGAGGGGTGGGGCACTAACTAGAGGGGCGGAGAGAGGGTTGGGGTGCTAACTAGAGGGGTGGAGAGGGGGTTGGGGCGGTAACTAGAGGGGTGGAGAGAGGGTTGGGGCGCTATCTAGAGGGGTGAGAGAAAGTTTGGGCGGTAACTACAGGGGTGGAGAGAGGGTTAGGGTTAGGGTGACCAGGCGTCCCAGATTTGCCCAGACTGTCCCAGATTTTCAACAGTTGTCGTGGCAGATTTCGGTAAAAGTGGCTCATGTACCGGTTTTTGAGAGGGTAAACTGAAAACAGTGAAAGGCACATTTTTAGGTGTTCCAAAGCATGGATAGTAAGCAGCTGTTATGAGTAAGCAATTTTAACAGGCATGATGCTGGTTTTAAAAATTAAATTGTATTTATTTTCTTAGTGCCTCTTCTTTGTTTCTATGAGGATGAGGGCTGTCATTCTTTGCCACTTTATTGATGTAAATATGAAGTCCTTCCTCTATTTTTGTGAAATGTCCCGGTTTTTGGGTCGCACGATCTGGTCACCCTAGTTAGGGTACTAACAAAAGGGTGGAGAGACAGTTGGGGGACAACAACAGGATGAAAAAGAGTCCTGGTTACAACTCGAGGCCGAAAGAGGTGTGCGGCTCAAAGTAAAGGGGCGGAAAGAGGTTGGAGCAGTAACCAGAGGGTGCACAGCGGGGTTTGGGGCTCCGGGGGTTTAACACTAGGGGTCAGAACGAGCTGGCAGCGGGTCTATTGTCAAGGGACGAGGGAGGAATTGTGAGGAGAGACCCCTGAATATGAACTTCAACTTTGCCGGTGCCTCAAAAGCTCTATTTTGCTTTAAAAACATGTTTTTGCTGTCTTGCCTTTTAACATACTAGACTCCATAATGTGAAAGGATTTTAGGGGCCCTGAGCTAAACATATTTTGGGGGGCCCTCTCCAACACAGCTTTGAATTTATTATCCAATTTCAGCTCACTCATGCCCTCTATGGCCAGGTCACTGACAGTGCACAGTGTCACTCAGACAGATTCCAATATTCAGGGATAGTGACTTGTGTTTTCAATATTGTAACACAGCAGCAGCTCAGTAATATTAATGCATATAATCTCTACGACCCCCTCCCATTTCTCATTTGAGAGGTCCTGTTTTGATTTAAACGAAACTTTTTTTTTAAGGATGTTGCATGAAACATAACCACAACATTTCTCTGCAAAATGTCTGAAATAGACTCCACAACCACATTAAAAATAAAGGAAAACGGTATTTAAAACTATCTGTTTAAGAATTATTCAAGGTCATCAGGACAAGACTCTGCAGAATAGAGCTGGCTCTATCGGGGCCCCCGAAAGGTCGGGGCCCTGGGCAAGAGCCCGCTTTGGGCAATCCTTAAAACGTCACTGACCATATTTTGTGAATATATCCGAATTTGTTGCTAAACGTGAAAAGTGGTTTGTTTAATATCTGGAGGTAGTTGTATTTTTCATTTGTATATAGCCACACTATCGTCTTTTAACGTCCAAAAATAATCACCAATTCGTTGCAGAATGGGGAAGGACGAGGGAAACAGAGGGGCGTCTGCAGCGCTGGACTGGAAGCCACACTAAGCCCTCCTTGTGCAGGCCACCTTGACTGGAACAGGACCTTGGGGCGTGATTGGGTCATGGCACCCCTCCTGCTCTGAAAGCAGCTCTCCAGCCTGCGGCCCACCAGGGAAATGCCAGAGTGGAAGGATGGCCAGTCCGGCCGGCCGTGGGCGAATGCCAGGCCGAGCCCAGAGGCAGGGCCGCCTCGATCCAACGCGCGCCTTCTTTGGAGCTCTGCACCCCCGTGGCTCCACGTGGGCTCCGAGAAATGAAAGGAAAACAACTTATAAAGCGCAAACAAATGCCCAAAGGCGTCAAGGCGCAGTGAAGCTGCTGAGGGGCACCTGAAAGGGCTGCTTTACCACTTTAACAAGTTTATAAATCATGCTTAGACGACTGGTTACCAGCAAATCCTCAAGGTTTGTATAGACAGGTAACTTTACTGTTCTTCAACCCACATTTACGCACCGGAGTGATATGTGAGCATCGTGTCATTGCAGGCCGATAATAAAAGCGCGGTATTCTGACATCCATCCGCCAGAGAGAATGAACCCCTGGTGTTTTTACCTCTCACTCTCTCTCCCTCTGGAGAAGAACAGGTCCCTGCCTGCCTCTGGCGGGGCAGAGACGCAGACGAGCCGCTGCAGCATTCCTGCAGCGGGCTCAGATCTTATCGGCCTCGGCCTGCCCCCACAGAGGCCGTGTCCTGCGATGGCCTTCAGGGCGGGGGCAGACTCTCGCGGGACGGCTGCATTCAGAGGATAAAGCCACGTTTGTAGGGTCTCTCTCTTTAATTGGGCGCTTGGCGCCGGGGTCAGGGGTCCCCACAGGTTCTGCCTGTGCTTTGAATCTGGGGGGAATCCTTTGCCGGGGCTGTGCGGTTTATTCAACCCTGCTGCATTGCATTGTGGCATTTGTATAGCACCTCGATTCCATCAGAAGGCCCTGAGGCGCTTGAGATGGGGGGGAGTACAAGGCAGATTTACTCTCTGTTGATGGTTGGGAGGGGGGGTTTCTAGTGTGACCTGTGCGGGAAGGGTTCAGCTGTCGGGCAGGGGGGTGCTCCAAATCTGTAATGGCAAACGTGGGTCTGCCCTTCACCATGACGTGCAAACAGGAAGAGGTGGCAGTCATGGGCCAGATGTAGGCAGTGTATGGATTGCAATGAACAAATAGCAAATGTTTGCGATTTGCTATTTGATAATCGCAAACACCCATGTGTGCTTAACACATTTAGCGATTCCCAGTTGGTCGCACATAGACTTATCTCATGAATATTAAGGAGGTAGGCCTCGGTTTGCGACCGATTTGGAATCACAACAAGCATTGGCATAGCCAATAGGTCTTGCTTTTGGAACCTTATAAGTATTTAGTTATGCAGCACAATATCCTTGGTGCAACAACATCAACTGTTGCATGGCTAAACACTTACTGATTAAGGGCCAAACCCTTTTCTGGTATTTACAGTTCCAAAGTAGGCAGCTCTGGCCATAACACCACCTCCAGATGGGGAAGTACACTCTCTAAATGAGCATTTGATGCCATGTTATATTCATGTTTTACGAAAAGTGTGCTTTAAAAGGTTTTACTGTACTCCGATTTTTGAAAAATGCTTTAGTGGTTTGGGGGTAGGTGATGAGTGGTCAACATGTTTCCACTGAAGGGGTCTGGCTGTTTCAACACTTGCCTGTAGACCACAAATGTTCAATACACTATGGCGTTTGTGAGACAGCATCATTGGCCAGCTCCCACACTGTGAAATAGTTCCAGAACTACTGTGAAGTGGGAAATATTTCTGCTCCCGCTCTGGTAACATTGCTATTAGTGAACTAAAAGGCAAATCAGTTGTAATGTGTACCCTATAAGTGGCCTAGATTCTTATCATGGAGAGAGCAACATTATAATCTATTAAATCAAACACAAGACAGGTTTTTGTAGTGTATACATCCTGAACTCACATATTTGAAGATTGCTCTCATGTGTAATAATGAAAAAAGAGGCTCAGTGAAATGATTTTTTTTTGCCTAGGATCACACAATTTTGTCAAGAATGGAAGCAAAATTGGTTCTCGTTTTTCTGATTACACACTTTGACAGTCAGTAGGAGATATTCATTTCTTTCTCACATACATCACAGAAGATTAAAGTGTTTTATTTAATTGTTGAAGTTTGAGCTTAGAGCTAGTGTAAGTGGCAGAAATTCACATTTTTGTTTGGCAGTTTTACATAGCACAAACCTTGCCCAAGGACATTAGAGTTCTTCACAATGGACTCAGACTGCTCTAAGCTTTTCTTTGGCCCTGGAAGATTTGCCCTGGTTCACAGGATATTGAGCCGAGCTTTAGATTGGAACCTAATTCTCCATGTTCCAGTGTCAGTAGCTCTAGTCAGAGGGCCCTGAGTTCGAGGTTCAAAGAGGACCTCGAGCTGACCCTGGGCGCTGCTTGGGGAGTGGAGGCTATTGTGTGAGAGTTGTATCGAGGAGGGCTTGCTTCAGGGACAGGCTGCTAGAGAGTTGTTAGTGCGAGCGGATATAAAGCACTACTGACTTCATAGGAGGTAAAATATACTGTTAAAAAGGGTTTGAGGGACGGGGGAGAGACGAAAGAAGAGGGTGAGAGTGAACAGAGGCATAGGTGAAAGACAGAAGGAGGGAGAGCGGGCAGAGAGAGGTGTGTGTGTGTTTGTGCGTGTGTGTGTGTGAAGAAGATAAGTGGGGGAGCGAGACAGACAAGGGGGGCCAAGGCAGAGCGAGAGCAGCAGTTGCAGAGAGAACAGGAATTGTGGAGAAGGGAATGTTACAAAGGTTGGTCTGAAAATTATCGAGTGGAGAGGAGTCTGCAGCTGCTACGGTATTTTTTTTCTCCTAGAACTAGACAAGCGTCAGGCCCTTCACCTCCTCTTGCAAATGGCAGAAAGAATAGGCGATGTATTCGGCTTGTTTTCAGCCACCGTCGCCTCAGAGCGGAGTACAAAGCTGCCACGTGGTGATAGCAGGCGAGTAACATAGAGGCCGCCGCGGGAGGCTGACGCTGTCTCTTCCTTACTCCAACAACAAAGCAACTTCCTGCTTCAGACGCCTTTCAAAAGTCCCCTACGCCAAGGTGTAAAACATGACAGAACAAGCGCGGCCGCGAAAGTGAAAGCGACCGCGCTGTGTTTATTTAGTAACATGATCCACGACGCGCAACGAGGAATGCAGCTGCACCCTGCGCGCCGCTGCTCGCTCCGGAGATCCAAACGCTGTGGGAGTAAACATTTGAAGAAGAGGTGGGACATGCACCCGCCTTTGGCCATTTGCGTGCTTTCATTATTGAAAGCTACACGCAAAGGCCAATCAAATATGTGGGCGGAGTCACACCCACACGGAGAAGTTTCGGGGAAGTTTGGAGTGCTCACAAGAAGCCTCCCATAGAGCAGCACATGCATGCTGCGCTAGGCTTGACCTAAAACTCACAGAGATGGGGGACTGCTGGGGTCAGCACACCACTATGTCTGTGATTGCTTTTCAATACAGCATTTTTTTTTTTTTTAAGTGCAGCCTGTTTTCCTTAAAGGGAAACGAGATGCATTTCAAAAAGAAAAATGAAAAGTTTTCATTTTCGTTTTTTAAGAGTTGGCAGTTGTCCGTGGGACCACTGCCTGCACGTAAAACATGTTTTTACAACCATTTACAAAGGGGAAGAGAGCCCTTGGGGAAGAGAGCCCTTACTGACCCCTTCTCATTTGCGAATGGGCTACCACCTGGTAAAATGTGAATGTTTTGTGACCGCATTTCGATCGCAAAACATTCACACGTACCACTTCGATTCGGTATTAGGAAGGGACGTGCCCCTTCCTAATACCGAATCATAAACCCATATTGCGATTCGGTAATAGGTTACCGAATCACAAAATAGGGCTTTGTACATTAAAAATGCTTTTTTGCAGTCGCAAACGGCCCAATTCTGCAAAACGGGCCATTTTCAACCTCAAAAAAGATTTGTACATCTGGCCCACTGTTGCTTATCCTTACCGTTTTCGAGTTAAAAACCACTGTGTTTGCTGTGCATAGGGTAAAAAAGAATCTATTCTGATGTCTGTTTTTGGTTTGTAGTCTGGCTGACATGTCAAGAGGTGGATGTCACTCACAAGATGCACCAGCCATATAAGGGGTCTAGCAGTGCAGGCATGGGCGCCATTTAGGGCCCCCAGGGGTCACAACTGCGACCCCCTGGCTTGCCCCTTGAAACCCCTTGCACTGGCTTTGCGACCCCTGTGAGTCATCAATGTTAATGCCAAAAAGACTGAGGCAGCTTGCTCTTATGGGTGTCGGTGCTCCACCCTGTTTTCTGCTCATGATTTATTATACTAATAGTAAAAAATAGTTTTTCTTCACTAGTAGTTTAATTTAAAAAAAAAGTGGAGGCACAGGAGTTGGACTGAGATCTCTAGTTGCAGATGTTATAAGTAAAAAAAGGATTTTAAATGTATGTTGTGTGCATGCTTGTGGGCAAGAGTGTTTGTGTGCAGAAGAGTGTGTGTTTGTGACTAGTGACTGCATGAGTGAAAGTGAGTGAGAATCAGTGAGAGAAAGTGAGTGAGAATGATTGAGTGTCGGTGAGTATAAGTGAGTGAGTAAGAGTGAGTACAGGATACTGAATGAGTGAATCAGTGCAAGTAAGTTAGAATGAATGTGGGAGTATGAGTGAGTGAATGTAAGTGAACGGGGTAAGAATGTAGTGTCTGCCACTGGCCCAGGCATACTGTCGGTAATTCGTGGCTTATACAGGCATGCAGGAAAAATACTGCTTTTGGCACGCTGGAGGCAAGTGTTAGCACCACAGGCACCTGTAACAAAACACTGGCACTGGCATACTGGAGCTCATTCTTGGCATAATGGTCACCCTTCATAAAGCACTGGCATGCTGGACTTCATTCTTGCCATAATGGTCACCCATCATACAATGCTGGCATCCTGGAGTTCATTCTTGGCATAATGGTCACCCATCATAAAACACTGGCATACTGGAGTTCATTCTTGGCATAGTGGTCACCCTTCATAAAATACTGGCACTGGCAGACTGGAGTTCATTCTTGGCATAGTGGTCACCCTTCATGAAATACTGGCGCTGGCATACTGGAGTTCATTCTTGGCATAACAGGCACCCTTCATAAAATACTGGCACTGGCATACTGGAGTTCATTCTTGGCATAGTGGTCACCCTTCATGAAATACTGGCGCTGGCATACTGGAGTTCATTCTTGGCATAATGTTCACCCATCATAAAACACTGGCATCCTGGAGTTCATTCTTGGAATAATGGTCACCCATCACAAAACGCTGGCATACTGGAGTTCATTCTTGGCGTAGTGGTCACCCATCATAAAACACTGGCATCCTGGAGTTCATTCTTGGCATAATGGTCACCCATCATAAAACGCTGGCATCCTGGAGTTCATTCTTGGCATAATGGTCACCCATCATAAAATACTGGCACTGGCAGACTGGAGTTCATTCTTGGCATAATGGTCACCCATCATAAAACACTAGCACTGGCATACTAGAGCTCATTCTTGGCACAACAGGCACCCTTCATAAAACACTAGCACTGGCATGCTGGAGCTCATTCTTGGCATAACAGGCACCCTTCATAAAACACTAGCACTGGCATACTGAAGCTCATTCTTGGCATAACAGGCACCCTTCATAAAACACTAGCACTGGAATACTAGAGCTCATTCTTGGCATAACAGGCACCCTTCATAAAATAGTGGCATACTGGACTTCATTCTTGCCATAATGGTCACCCATCATAAAACACTGGCATACTGGAGTTCATTCTTGCCGTAATGGTCACCCATCATAAAACACTGGCATACTAGAGTTCATTCTTGGCATAATGGTCACCCATCATAAAACACTGGCATACTGGAGTTCATTCTTGGCATAATGGTCACCCATCATAAAACACTGGCATACTGGAGTTCATTCTTGGCATAATGGTCACCCATCATAAAACACTAGCACTGACATACTGGAGCTCATTCTTGGCATAACAGGCACCCTTCATAAAATACTGGCACTGGCATACTGGAGTTCATTCTTTTCATTGTGGTCACCCTTCATAAAATACTGTCACTGGCATACTGGAATTCATTCTTTTAATTGTGGTCACCCTGCATTAAATACTGGCACTGGCATACTGGAGTTCATTCTTTTCATTGTGGTCACCCTGCATTAAATACTGGCACTGGCATACTGGAGTTCATTCTTTTCATTGTGGTCACCCTGCATAAAATACTGGCACTGGCATACTGGAGTTCATTCTTTTCATTGTGGTCACCCTGCATTAAATACTGGCACTGGCATACTGGAGTTCATTCTTTTCATTGTGGTCACCCTGCATTAAATACTGGCACTGGCATACTAGAGTTCATTCTTGCCATAATAGGCACCCTTCATAAAATACTGGCACTGGCATACTGGAGTTCATTCTTTTCATTGTGGTCACCCTGCATTAAATACTGGCACTGGCATACCAGCAGCAACTCTTGACATATGGGCAACCATGGAAAAATGCTGGCACTGCCATGCCTTAGGATTTTATTGACATGGGGGCACCTGTGACACCAGCTCATTGAAGATACTTCTTGACATAAGAAATGAAAATGATAACATACAGGCCCTGAAATACTTGAGGTAATTTTGGCATAAGATATGTGGATGTCATTAATTCCAACATTCTGACACTGTCATAGTGTAGGTTATTTTTGGCATAAGGGCGCGCCTATGGCACATGAAGAGCGGGCATTATAAAATGCTGACCCTGGCAAAACGGAGGTCATTTTTAGGTCTCGCCTACGCAGCGCGCATGCGCTGCATAGGAGGAGACCTTTAGAAATTGATTCGGTTTTGAGGCCAAAAACGTGCACGCATTGCATTGCTTTGAATGGCAACGCGTGCACGTTTGGCGATTCCCTGCGGGAGCGAGCTTTGAAACCATCTGTTTGTAATTAGCAGATGATTTCAAAGCTCGCTCCCGCAAGGGAAACAGGCGCAGGCCCCCTCCCCTCTTCCCCTCCCCCTGCTACCTCCTCCTCTTTCAGCGCGAGGCGCGCGCGCTTGTTTGTTAGTGCCCTGGTACGTTTCTGGCCCAGTCTGATGCTGCTGCTTTTCTTTAACTCTAAAGGTGATGTGGAGTTAGGGTCAGAACCGTTGACTTGGTAACTAGAGAACAAGGTCTGCGAGCCTTAGTGTCAACTCATAACCCTGTGATTCTGGGCAATTCACTTCCTCTCCACGTGCCTAATGCCTAAAAATGATGTGCATGTAAAGCGCTCCAGTGCCTACGGAGTTCGTGCTATATCTAAAAAAAAGCCACACCGTTAACATCTTCGGTGTTCTTTGATGGTGTAAGGGTGGCCTATGGTTTTAACGCTGCTCTCTCTCCGTTACCGTGCCAGAGAGGAGCGTGCGCTGCGTAGAGCTGTCTGTCTCTGCCTGAGCCGTCAATGAGAAACTGCTCATGGGGGAGGTGGGTACCTCAGAAGGGGGCGGTCTGGGAACTGCACACAGGGCCGGGGTGGTCTCGGAGAAGAGGCGGTTTGGGGGCGGCATACAGGCTGGTCCCTCCCCCTCTCGGCCTCTCCTCCCTGAGATCCCACTTACAGTGCGGCCGGCTACCGTTTTCGCTCCCCGGACCCTCCAGCGCCGCTTCACCCATCCCAACGGAAGTCTCGGGCCCCGGCGGCAGGAAGTGGCTCCCGCAGCGGTTGCTGGGCGCCGAGGACGAAGCCTTGAACCAGATAGGACGGGAGGCGAGTGCTGGGCGCAAGGGCTTGAATGAAGGGTGGTCTGCATGAAGGGATTCGGCTTAATAAGGTCAAGGTCCTCAGAGGGAGTTGGTGGTTGGGGGCGGGGGGGCTGTGGCTATACATGAGGTGGGGGCAGTGGCTGTTCTGCTTGTATGGGGCCCCCATTTTATACAGTACGGGGTGGGCGCAGAGGGTCTGCTTCTGCCCTCGCGCTGGCTTAACCTAGCTGTTACTTTTAGCCCAGCCTCCTCCGACCCAAGGGGCTGCTGGAAACGTAAGCTCACCCGATCCCCCGCACAGCACGCGGTATAGCTCCGGCGAAGACACCATAAGTCCTGTGTCACGAAATATGCAGTGCGGACTGTCAGCCTGTTCTTACCAGCCGGCTCTGTGCCCCCCTACAGCCTCCGATGTCTCTCTCCCCCCATCCCCACAGACCTCTTCTGCATAACTGCCAAGCAGCCACATGCCCTGTGTATGACACCTTCAGCATGCCTTGGCTGTTTTCCTGCAGAGCATTGCATGGTGGGAGTTGCACGACCATGCTTATGGTAGGCAAAAATGAACTATAAGACCCAGAATGCAAAGCGGTGTTAGATACAAGATGCTAACAGTACGGTTTCATCTTGGATTGAGTGTTAATGCACAGCTCATGGTCCACTTGAGTCTCTTAGGAACGCAGAGTGCTCTAGGCATGTTTGTTGATGCCAGTTGGCTGGGCCATGTTGTCCTGTGGGGCAGCAGGAGCATAGCTTCCAATGGTGCAGCAGGTTCTGTGGCACCAGGGCCCAGAGGTCTGAGGGTCCCCTCCCCCCTGTTTTTTATCATTCAAACAGGAGCCAGGGGGCCATCTCCTTGCTTGCTCTAGGGCGCATGACACACTGTCTACTCTACTGTGGGGCAGTTGTCTTTTGAGATGTATTAATGCCAAGCTCATGAATCCTCAATAACTCCTAGACACAGTCAGGGATTGACTGGCTAATGTCTTCAGTCCCACTGGGTAGGATAATAAGTTACAGATTACAGTGGTCTTGAGCCCCATGTTTAAGCTTTACTCCAAATTATGTACTGATGAAATTCGCCGGTGGCCTCTCTGGAGCTGGTACCCCAGGCTCTCTGTTCCTGTATAGAGAAATCTGTCTCTCCTAGGCAGTTCAGAGCGAGAGCAAAGGGGAAGGTTCACATATTAACGCAACCTTTACTTTAATTCTGCCTTTATGCCGTTATTAAGTTGCTTAAGCCCCTCCTTGTAAAAAACATGTCGGACATCTTTGAAAAATTTCCATCCTTACAATGGAAGTATACAATTGTAAATGCTGTCTGTCAAAGTATCTATTTTCTACTGAGCAGAGCCGTTACCCTCCCATTAAATGTACTGCACCTCAGCTGAGAAGTGGAGGTATTTTGTACCTGTCGTCACCTGCCCATTTATTGCACCGATCCGTGCCTCCTCTGCTGGATAGCAGAGGTGTGCGCGCCTTGAATGGTTCAGTTGCCCCTGGGTAAGTTCCCTTTATGCATAGTTCCTGAGATCCGGAGCTGGAAACTCTAGTCTTTTAAGTTCTAGTTCGGACCCTTATGGGGTTAATCATCTGTTTTATTGGCGGATGTTACTATCAGCCGACCTCAGAAGGGTGAAGTGAGAGTAGGATCCGCTGCTAGTCAGACTGGGATTGAAGTGACCTGTAAATCATGCAGCTACAATACCTGTGAAAGGTGAGAGCCTCTGCTAACTCAGTCTGGTCAGCCGCATCCTGGTTTCCAACTTTCCCTGGCACTAATATTTAACATCCTCCCACAGTGCCTTCAAGCACCCTGAAGGACCGAACCACTTCATGGTGGCTTCTTTCATCAGCTTGTGCAGAATCCCTCAGTAACAACACCGTGACACATCTAATTTAACTGTACTAACATCTTTTTTTTCTTTCCCCAAACTTTGCTTCTTTTTAGCATCTTTTTTAAGGTGAAGTTAATTTAATTTCCCCCAGATCACATTTAGTTAGTCAATTTTTTAAATTACATTTTTATTGCCGTTTTCTTAATACAAAGTGAAACACCCATGTCATAGCAGTCTAGTACTAGTGGGCGCACTCATTTATTTCATGAGGCTGTAATCGAAGCATAATGATGCACAGCAGTCACAGAGGAATAGCTGAGATTTCTACAGAGTACGTGTCCCTAGAGTAAAAGCGTGGTTCTTTATTTCAACAGTTTCTTTTGGTGTTTGGGGACCTCTTTACAAGACCACCCCCCTGCTGCAAGCCATTGTTGATTCCCCCAGTCCCGTACCCTCCCCCAGCAACTGTAGTTTCCCTTCTTGGTGGGTGTAAACTTATCATTATGCTGTAGTTGGTATGATCATGTCATAACAGTCAACTGAAGAGAGCATGGTAAGTCGAGTTCGAGTTTATATACTTAATTTCGGTCGACGACCATAAAAGCAGCACAGAATAAGAAACACACTGTATGTTAAACAAATGAATACAAGCAAAAGCTAACATTCCCAAGAGAGGGAGCCACAGTATTACATTTCGTTAAAATTGAATAAAATCTATACGAAAAAGCCAGTTTAAAAAACAATTTTAAAAGCAGAACTGCATAAAATCAATATTTTGCTAAAAATAAATGCTTTCTTGGTAAGTTGTATTTCATAATTAGCAGGACAGAAGTGTGCAATTGTAGCTATCGTAGTTACAGGTCATTTATATACTTAATATTTAGATGTTGGTGTTTTGCATGAGTGTCCTAGTATGAACAGGCCAGGCTGCTTCTAAGAATTTAGCTATTGAAAAAAACACACAAGACCCAGTGTCTGACCTACAAATACGCAAAGCTTGCTTATGAAGCCTTATTCCAAGATGTCTGCACAAGGGGAGAATCCAGCGTCTTCGTTGTCTAGTGTAAGCTGCATAAAAACAAGCATTGGCATAGCCAATAGGTCTCGCCTTTGGGACCTTATAAGTGTTTAGTTAACCAAGCACAATATCCTTGGTGCAACAACATCAAGTGTTGCATGGCTAAACACTTATAAGGTCCCATAGGCGAGACCTATTGGCTATGCCAATGCTTGTTTACATATGGGGACACCCATAGCACATTCTGAAAACAATGGGGCCAACTCTTCGGGCGCGTCAGGTTTCATTGGCTCGGCACACCATGAAAGGACTTGAATATGAATGATTACCCTTTCAATGCCTCTGGCTTTTTAGCAAATTTATGTGAAAATTGTGCTTTTAAATACACTATTTGATCTCATTTAATTTAAAACTTTCTCAGGGTGAGAACCCTGCAAGTCCTCCGAGAAGAGGTCTGATTCGTTACAATTCAGAGCAAGTATTACTTCCCGCCACTTTCGAAGCTCATGTCGGTGCCTTAATGTAGGTGGTTTCTAAAACGGACATTTGTCTGTGTTATGTAGAGTAGCCTTGGACTTATGGTACTTTATGCCTTCATGGTTAACATCATGTGAAACCACTTCCCGAGGATATTCAAGGTCAAAGGTCAAATAATGTCACTTTCTCTGATGCCATATAGGGTCAAAGGGTGTGTGATGTCACTTCCGCTACCCCTGGCCTTTTAGTGAATCGACGTCCAGGAGCACTCTAGTGGATGATATAGCCTCGTGACTGGAATAAAAGGTACATCAATCTATGGAACCATCTGGGAGCAGCAGTGGAGCACTTTGGTGGGTCGTGCAGCCTCACGACCTGAACAAAAGTTATATCAGTGTATAACAACCACCGGAAAGCAGCCATGGTGCACTGTGGCGTATGCTGCAGTTTCTTGCCAGCAATAGTAAAATCAATTTGATGTGGTTCACCTTGGTGCAATGGAGATACAACCCACTGGAAGGCACAGTTTCCCCACTCACCAGGTATATCATGAGTCTATAGGAGGCTGTTGCAAAGTCATCCTGTGACCTGGGCACCCCCCCAACTTTTTGCTGACTGGTACTGGTGGTAACTGACTCTGACTGACCCTGGGCTTTGCCTAACCAGGCCCAGGGCCAGTGCTATGCTGAAAACACTTAGAATACAGTGAAAACACCTGCATACACCAGGGTACACTATGGGTTGGGGTACCCCTGTGATTGGCATGACCTACCCTATAAGCCCCTAGTACATAATTGGGCAGGGGGATTGAAACTACCTATCAGTCCCTAGTATATAGTAGGGCATGGCATTTTAGAGGCCAGCAGCCTTTTCTGCACTTGCATGTGTGCACTGCTGAAGCCTGAGGTCAGTTTAAAAGCAGCCCTGGGTTCCATGACTGCTTTTAAAAAGTAAATTGTGCCCAAACTCGATTTTGGTGTTTGGGGCACTTAAAAATGGATAACCTACAATGTTTTGGCATATTAGAAACCCCTAGGGTCTCCCCTAGGTGTCCCAGGGGTGGGGGGTCAGGTATTTATAAGGTGGACCCTTATAAAATGAGTTTTATATGCTCTGGGTTAAGTGAAACTTCACATTTCACTCCCCACATTGTGATAAAGTGCTGCCCAAATTCGACTTTGATGCTAGGAGCACTGTGGAGGGAGGATCTGCAATATTTCTACAGATTCAGAACCCCTAATATCTCCCCTAGGTGGTCCATGGGGTGGGGGTCCTGTAGATATAGGCGGAGTACTTATAAAATATGTTTTTGTAAGTCCTGGTGCTGGAAAAATGGCCCAAGTCATTTTTCCCATTGCAAATCCCTTGCCACATAGGTTAACATGGCAAGAAGTTATTAACTAATAACTCCTGACAGGAGAATGATAGAACTTCCATTCAAAGACTTCCCAGAATGGTAGTGATAAATCCCACAATATGATATTGTTGAATTTCTCCTAAAATGTACAGACAAGAAGTTATAAGACTTTCTTGTTTGTAGGTCCAGATTCAGCCTTCCAGTGGTCTGTCCTTATTGGTCAGAGTTAAGTGGATTAGCCAGGCTGCTTTGAAGAGGTGATAAAGAGCCCCTGGGGTTAACCAGCTCTTCTGGGAGGGCAGTGTGCTGCTACACAGGAATGCCAGAGCAAGGGGAGGAGTCGTAAACCATGGTCTTCAAAGGAAAGGGGAAGGCCTCAGTGTCAGTTACCACTCTACTCTTTTGACCCCAAGCCAGAGCTAGGATTAAGGAAGGAATGAGCAGATACAAGGGGGAGAGTCTATGAAAATTAGCCATCCTAGGGGTGTGTTTAGCCAGCTCTTAACTCCCTGCTGGAAAATCAGCCATTATGAATTTGGAGGATTTGATGCACTCTGGGACAAAATAATGCCACACTCTACAGGATATGGTCATATCTTTGGGGAGTTACCCTGCCCCCATTGGTCAGGAGTGACCTCCTGCTTGACCCAGAGAACTTGGAATAAGTATCTGAGAGGGGCAGAGTCCCTCAGATCTGCTGCTTGAAACTTAAGAAAGCAAGACGTTGTGCCATGCTGAGGAGTTTGATGTGCAATTTCTAAGGCCTGCCCTCTGAGGACTGCACCATCTGAAACTACAGCCCTGTGGACTACCTTGCTGTGAAAAAGAGTAAAGAGTGGACTCCCTGCAAGCTACAGGTTAACAGAGCTCACCTGGATCATCACCACCAAGATTCCTCAACCTGGAAAACTACCAGTGGATTTGTAAGGGTTTTGTCCAAGTGGATTGTGGGAACTGAAGTCCTCAACTTTCAAGAACCATATTGGAGCTTCCAGACCCTTGGAGTGAGTTTGAGACACTTTGGGACACTTTGGGGAACTTCAGGAAGAAGTTCCAGGAGTTTGGAGAACTTTGGAGCAACTTTGGAAAAAAGCTCCATTAAGGGACCGGCTCAACCTGGTCAGCCAAGCCGCCTGCCTTCAACCGCGAGTCTGCCAAGCCATCCAGGTTCGTCCCGCTGAAAGCTCTGTAGGTCCGACTTCCAGAGTTTGACCAGGAGTAGAAGAAATCGAAGGCCGGTGAACCCTCACCGAATCCGGCCTGGTGAAGAGCACGAGGGACCCCACGAGAAAGAGCTCCAGAAAAGTATCTAAGTCCGAAGGTAAAAACTGTGACCGGGACCTACTGCGAGGGGCAGCCGCTCCGGGCTCCATCACGGTCGGCCTGAAACTTTGACTTTGAGCCGGTCTATCATGACCAGATATCCCAATACGGTGCTATAGGTTTCTAAGTGCTATAAAGTGATAAATCTTTAAAAATTCATATCTCCGGTTCCCTACATTGGAGTTTTGTCGTTTTGGTGTCATTTTAAAGATAAAAATATTTCCTATTTTTATAAATTGGCGTTGGATTTTTATTTTGCATTGTGTCTTAATTATTTACTGAATTGGTGCTTTTAAATGCTTTACATACCTGTCTTTGAAGTTAAGCCTTCCTGCTCGCAGCCAAGCTACCAAGGGTTGAGCATGGGAATAATTTTCTAAGACCTATGCTGAGTCCTACATGTGTTAGTGGCCTTATTGCCAGTGGCAGATATACATTTGCCCCTACTAATAATCCACTTTCCAACAGAGACACACAAGGGTGCAGGTACAACGATCACCAAACTGGTACCTGGGAAATCTCGGAAAGCGGACTACGAGCTACCTCAGAGCTCCACAACGCCCGTCCCCAAGATGGCCGCCCCGACGCTGAACCAGCAAAAGTAACCTGGCACGATCAGTAGACTGCTACCTATATAAAGGCACCCCACAAGGGACACAAGAGAGCCCTGACAGCTAAGGCCCGGAGTGATCTTCTAACTGGCTCTGGGGGAATTTCGGAAAGGGGACTGCGAGCTACTACAGAGCTCCGCAACGCCTGTTCCTAAGATGGCCGCCCTGACGCTGAACCAGCACTGGTAACACATCGCATATGCGAGACCTCCACGGAGACTGCAGCCAAGTAGATCGTTCTAGTACTGAAGCGGAAGACAAAGAACCACTGAAAAGACACACTAACCACCACTGGGCAATCAGTCTGCGAGTAAGCGAGGGGCTCTGGAACGCCTGACCCCAAGATGGCTGCACGGAAGTAGTACTTCTCACCGACGAACAGACTGCACCGGTGAGTCCCCTTCACCCTAAATGCCCCTATACACCCTGTACCTGCCGATCTCAGCAAGAACAAGCAACGAAGGCCCAAGAATCACAGAGCATACCCCACCCCAAACCAAATGCACTCAGGGCCTGACCCTAAAATGGCCACCAAAAAGGCTCCTGCATCATAGAGACTGCAAAGACCCCCTACTCCTTAGAGAGACACACTCATCTAGGCCCACCTCTGATGCTCCCCACCGACCTCACTATAATGTAACGCTGGCCCGCCTATGCTCTACCTCTTTCTACTTAGGTACCTCAGCTCAACTTCTATCTATTTAACCCCACCGACGAGTCACCGACCAACCCTAAAAAAGGGTCTGGTCCACCCAACTCTGCGGCCAGACTCATTAATCTCTAAACGACGTTAGCGGCGTTAGCGGCGTTAGCCCGCCACATCCCTGTCTTGCTGCACCTATCTACCCATACTGCCTGACCACCCGGGGGCTACCCCAAAGAACTCTGGTGGGTTACGTAACTCGAAATTCAACGGCTAGACAACAGCAACAACTCGCACCACTCCAGAAACAAAACGACACAAGCCGTACCTCATTGCCCCCACCGCTCTTACACTCTTCCTGCCCCCAGGGACCGCATGTTGGCAGCCAACCAACCAACCCATAAAGAAGCGGCCTGACCACGCTACCAGTCCCGTCCACCACTATAACCCACCCCGACCCCTGTGTTAGCGTAACACACCTAGCCCGAAAGGAACTTGCCCCACCTTAGATAAAATGCCTTCTATCACGCCAACCCCCTCACCTCGACCTACGTAAAACCGCACGGCCCGAACTCCTTCTCGATTAGTCTCCCCCTCAACCTCTCACCCAAAGCGAAAAAAAACCTCAAACATAAACTGATCAGGCAATACCCAGAATCACTATTTGCTGACATATATCACTGCTCCTCCAAAGGCCAAGTAAAAATGGATCTCATTTTTCACACGGAAAGGCCCGACAAGTGGAATTCCATCCTCAGAGCACAACTCCACATTACCAAAACTACCAATACACCCCATAGCTGCAAACTATCATTCTCTATCCCCAACCGCACAACGCGATGTGGGAACACCTCTGTGACCATCTACTCCAACGGCACAGTCCTCATTCAAGCTAACAATGACAACCTTGAGGCATTTGACCTCCTCTTCCCCTCACTGCGGACTGACGCCGCTCACACACATCCCCCCCTCCCATCCCACCCCCTCTACCCGGACAACCAGACCCCCCAGCTGAACACCCACACCATTCCTGCGCCTGCTATCACAAACCCCTATGCTCCACCTCGAGCCACCACCAGCACCTCTAGCACCAAGAACAAGGCTCCCCCGCCGGTCTGTCCCCTCGAACAGCCCCCCGCTCATAACCTCCTTCAAGCAATACCGATCGACCTCAATACTCAGTCTAAGTCTTCCAACCACCTTCCTATACCCACCTGCAAAAGAAAGCAATTACCACAACATGACCCCCCTCACCCCGCGCCCAATCCCAAAGCCCTAACTGACAACACAACAACTACCAGAAGGCAACACAACATCATCAGGCCTTCTCCCCTCCGGGAAGACCCCACCCAGAATCGACCCACCCCCACCCAAGAAGAGACGGGGTGCCGGCTCTCCCTGCTTGAAAGCCAATTGGCTACTATAATAGAGGGCTTTAATGAAATCCTAAACAACCTCGCTATACTTCATAAGCCCTCAAAAAAACCCCACTGTACTCCCACCATCTCCAACCACACACACCAAAAGCTCTCCAAGGCTCCGCGACCCAGTTGGACCTCATCCCCCCTCTCGAGTCATACACTGAGGCCTAATAGAACTTTGGAAGCTATGTCCTCGGATGAAGCGACCGAGCTGGCCTCCTCGTACAACACCCCTTCTACTCACATCCCTCAATCCTCGATTCAGGTAATCACTGGATTCAGAAGAGATCACCCCACTCCGAAACCCCTAGACCCCCAGCCTCCCTCATCAACATCCCCGCTGCACCCCTAAGAAAAAACCCCAAAAAAGAGACACCCCCTACTAACTGCATGCTCATAAACTGCAGATCAGCCACTAAACATGCCACAGAGCTAGCTGAATCCATCCTCAGCCATGACATAGACATAGCCTTCATCACAGAGACCTTGCTAAATGACAGCTCGCCTCCAATCATGGATACTCTCGTACCCCCGGGCTTCTCAATCATCAACAAAGATCGAAAAGACCAAAAAGGTGGGGGTTTAGCAATCATTCACAACAACAACTTGTCCGTGACCTAAATTGATACCTTCAACTATAACACCTTTGAATGCCTAACCGCCAACATTAACACCAGCAACAACTAAATACTACACTGCCATCTCCTATACCATCCCCCAGGCAACACCACCACGTTCACTGAACACCTGTCAGACCTGGTCGCTCACTGCTCTCTCCGAGACAACAACAACCTAATTCTGGGTGACCTCAACCTGCACTGGAATGATAAAAACAGCTCACCAATACAAAACCTGAACGAGCTATTACATAGCAACAACCTTACTCAGCACTGCTCAGAAGAAACTCATAACAAAGGGGCAATCCTGGATGCCATCATCGCCCAACGCGACGCAATCACAATAGACCACATCCTACCGGTCGACTGGTCAGACCACCACTTAATCCTATTCCACATCATGCAACCAATCATGTGCCAACCTCCCATCCAAGACCCCCCCACATGGACGAGAAAACGAACACAGATCAACATAGTCGACCTAGAAGAAAAAATAAGCACCCTCCTGCCCATCTCCCCAGACGGCCTCTCCACAACTGAACTCACATCCCACTACAACACAACTATGTCGTCCATCTTAGACCAACTAGCCCCCCTGAAACTGAAAAAAACCAGGAACATCCCCTCCAGATCCTGGTTCAACAAGGACATTAACGATGAAAGGAGACAACTTAGAGCTACAGAACGTCTATGGAGAAACAATCCCTCCACTAGCCTCTGCGAACAACTCAAAGCAGCCCGAAGGAATTACAAAAAACACATCAACAATGAAAAAAACAACTTTTTCTGCACCGCCCTTGACAACGCGAAAAAGAACTCTTTAACATCATCAGGCAACAAACTTCCAAGACCTCTGCAACCCCAGTCCAGGCCTCCAAAGACCTGTGTGACAACTTCGCCAACTTCTTCAATGACAAAATCACCAAGATTGAGCTATCACTTGACATCAACCTCAATTCCTCCTGCAAAAACTTAGCCACAACAGTCGAAACCACCATGAGCATGCTCCCCATGAAAGCCTGGAAATCCTTCGACCCCGTACCTGAAGCTGAGATTCTCAAACTGATCTCCTCCTCCAAGCCCGCATGCCACATCCTCGACCCTGTACCCACCCAATTGACCAAAAAGCTGAAACTCTCCCTCGCACCACTATGGTGCAAAATCATAAACAGCTCCTTGAAAACCGGCATCATACCAGACGGCCAAGTCACGCCACTATTGAAAAAGCCAGGCCTAGACACCAACGATCTGAACAACTTCAGACCTGTTTCCAACCTCCCCTTCCTATCCAAAATCTTTGAAAAGTGCGTTCTCCTACAACTGACTCAGCACATTGACAACATCAACCTGCTAGATCACCACCAATCGGGCTTCAGAAAAGGCTGTAGCACCGAAACTGCGATCCTTAACATCGTGGATGACATCCACAAGTCCCTTGATACTGACCAATGCTGCCTACTCATCCTCCTGGACCTATCGGCAGCCTTTGACACGGTTGATCACAATCAACTCATCAAGGCTCTCCAAGACCGAGTAGGTGCGGACGAGGTGGTCCTACAATGGTTCTCCTCCTTCTTACACAACCGCTCCCAAAGGATAAAAATCAAATCCTTCACGTCCGACCTACACCCCGTCAACAGAGGTGTCCCCCAAGGCTCAGTGATCTTCCCTCAACTGTTCAACATATACATGGAACCCCTCACCACCATTCTCAAAAAAGCCAACATCCCCTTCCACCTATATGCAGATGACACCCAGATCTACTTGGAAACCTCCTCCATTAACGACATTCTAAGACTCAACAACACTCTTAGAGAAGTTCAACAATTGCTATCAACAAACCACCTTAAACTCAATCAAGACAAAACCGAAATCCTCCTCATCTCCAACAAAGAAGAAAACCCTCAAATCGTAGAGTGGCTGAAAGCAATCGATGCTCTCAACGGTAATCTCACCCTGGCTAACTCGGTAAAATCTCTAGGAATCACCCTCGACACAAAACTGAACATGACCAAACACATTAAGATCTCCGCGAAGAGTGCCTTCCTCAATCTGAAGCTTCTCAACAAAATTAAGCCCTTCATCCCGACCAAGGACCTCAAACAAGCCACCCAATCACTGGTGTTATCTAGACTTGACTATGGAAACGCAGTCCTCTCCGGTACAGCTCGTTCCCACCTAGCGCCACTCAAAACAACTCTCAATGCTGCTGCCAGAATGGTCACCGGAGTTAAGAAATATGACCACTTATCTCCTGCACTCAGAGAACTAAAATGGCTCCCAGTCGAAATGCGTGCCAGCTTTAGAACTGCCTGCCTCACGCACAAAGCCCTGCACACAGGGAAACCGGAATACCTGGCCTCCAAACTCAAGAAAGCCAGCCAGACAAGAAACCTCAGGAGCTCCAACACCCTCTTACTCATCCCTCTGAAAACACGCAAACAAAAAACCGCTGCACGATCCTTCGCTGGAAACGCACCCAAAATCTGGAACTCCATCCCAGTCGATATCAGGACTATCCCTTCCTTTATAAAATTCAAAAGACCTCTACCTCAACCGTGCCTTCCCAAACTGAGAACCGCCGCCGAAACGCACAAGCCTGCACTCTGCAGCCACCTGACAATGTTCCACCACAACCTACCTCTTCTTGCACTTTACAGACCCTTGTCAATGTTCCACCACTACCTACCTCATCCCCGCCTCCCTACCCCCTCCTTGTTACCTCCTCCCGGAGGGAGGTTTAGCCCAAGACTTTGTGCACGCATCGAGGCTATCTCAGGACCTCTCTACCTCAATGACGCACAGCACACTGGACCTTTCGAACATTTACGCTTACCTTTGTCTCTTTTGTGTGATTTCTCCCGTATATCTGCTGTAAAGCGCTCCGATACCCTCGGGTCTGGCCAGCGCTATATAAAACCTCTTAAATAAATAAATAAAAATAATAAAATAAACATCTCGCTGGAATTCGCAGCTTTTCCAAACCACCATGTACAGTCTAAACACTACATCTGAAGTGGTGGCGATGCAACCCACCAGAAGGTACAGTTTCAAAGTCAGCCAGTGAAATATGAGTCTAAGAGGCTCACCCTGGACCTGCTTCCGACCCCAAGCAAGTCGGAAGTAAAGGGATCAACCAGACCAGTTCAATCTACCTTCAGGGCTAGTCACCCAAAAACACTCATTCTAATGCGTCTAAAGGGATCCACTCGGGCAGTGGTGCAACCCACAGGAAAGGCATTTTCCTGGGCTCCAGGGTTATGATAGGCCAATGGGGCGGTGTCTTATGGTGAAATCGTAGCCTAGGAAGCTAAAAGTCCTAGTCCCAAGAAATATATTTGTACTCTGCAGGAAAGCAGAGGTGAATTGAACGTAATGTGGGAAGAAGGGGAGGGAGATGGAACAGGGGAATGGGCCAAATGCCCTCCCTGGCTCCAACAGACGCAAACAGATGCCACAGACAAATGCCCTATACTCTGTACCAGGCAATGTTAATTGAATGTATCTTTTGTTTTAATACTCATGTGAATGTTTATATCATACATAATTAGTTTTTATCCTGTCAATTTCTAAAACATCAATACAGAAATAATGAGCAAGCACTTGGGAATGAGAACATCATGGCCGAAGTGTTTCATCCTGCTGTAGATATCGAGATGAAGGCCGTTCAGCAGAGGCTCCATTGTGTGTTTTTCTTGAAAAAGAATGGAGCTCATGATATCGAAAAGAACTTTGTCTTGATTGGTCCCTCTCATGGGAATCATGTGTAGGTGTATTGACTGGAGACAGTGGCATAGCTAGGGGGGGTGGCAATCGCGGGAATATCACCAGCACCCCCTCCCCGCTTTTTCATGCGGCCGCCGCGTGGCGGCAAAGACAGGGACCACCACTGGCAGCAAAGTGGCTAGCTACACCACTGACTGGAGAAAGACAATGATTTAAATTCATGCGATGCAGAGTTAGTCAGGAGATGCCTCTCCTGCCACTTTAGAGACGATGTCCTTTTCTCTCTCCCAAAGGAGTTAGACTCTTAAGCAAATAATGTCCCCATCTGCTTGACAAATCTTTCTCTGATTCTGCCTTTTCCTCTTCTTTTTCCCCCTTCTGACACCTTCTGTCTGACTTCTCCCAATTTTCCCAACCTTTCCTAGCTTAGCTATGTAGGGAATTTCCTTTCATGTGAAACTTGAGTCCCCTCTAATTTATTTTATGTCAACTTTATAATAGTTGTCTTTGCATTTGTGATTTTGGATTGCTTTGAATGCTATTGACTTATGCATTCTTGTATTCACTACTGAATACTGACTAATTTGATTTGATTTGGAAATCTATTAATAGACCTTAATGGTTTGGAAATCTACTACTTTCTGTCGATTATATGGGCCCAAATGTGCTTCACATTATTGAAATGTATTGATTTGTTGTGTCAGCCTCAGTCAGCAACTAGCAGTCCACCTGCTTGAGTGCAGTCTGTACTTGAGTTTGCACCAGAAATTTGCACAGTGCCAAGGGCTGCAACACTTTGGACACCAGGGCTCTAGGAGGAAGGGTTAAGCGGACCTAGTGGCGAAGCTTGGTCCAACCAAGGAACAGCGAGATCTGAATGTGAAGGGAGTCAGACTAGAGACGTCCAATGACCCAAAAAGAGGACCCAGCCCCAACCATAGGAGACACAAAAAAAGCACAAATCCTGGGACACACTCAAAAGAGAAATGAAGCATGGAAATGCCAGCAGGTGGCGCTGCCAGCAAGGCCCTTTCTGAAGACAGCAACTGATGTGACGTACTCTGGGAGTTTGGAAGGCAGGTGCCCCATGTTACATTTCCCTCCACAGATTGCCTCCAAAAAGAAGTGAGAGTATTCTAGGAATATTCTGTATTTACACACTTTGCAGGGGATGGATCTGGGTCGCTCCCATTTTTCCTCTCGACATAGCATTCACGCTGTTTATTAAAGTATGGGGGGTGCAGCTGGCACACTATGACCCCTCCCACCTTGGGATTGTTTGTAAAAATGGGGGGAAATGCAAAATGTAGGTTGTGCAGGACAAATATAATGCAATTCGATCAGCATAATTTAAATTCCACATGGCCCAAGTTAAGAGTTTCGAAAGAAGGACTGCGGAGGTGGCGTCAGGCGGACACTACTGCCAGTATGAGGCCTTCTCTGGGTCCAGAGGAAGTCAGTGTTCATTGGGGAGCAGCCAGTGTGGGTGACATCATTTACCACTGGTATCCATGCACCCCAACTGGATAATCAAGTTACTCCTTTCATAAACTTGTCTCTCCGAGGGTAGTGATGTCTCCTAGTTTGGGCTTTCTCTAGGAGGTGGTAGTAGGTTTGAAAGAAACTTAAATACAATATAACACATGCAATGACCTCAGTGTGCAGTCAGAGCTATACCTTTAAACAAGCATTGGCAAAGTCAATAGGTCAAGCCTTTGAGACCTATTGCCTTTGCCAATTGATTGTATCGGTGCTGTATAGCATCTGCGATGACATGCAGAATTGCTAAATATTTTTGGAAATGACGTGGATGCAGGCAGCATGCATGCGTGCACCTACAAAATGACGTGGATGCAGGCAGCACTCATGCGTGTACCTACAAAATGACGTGGATGCAGGCAGCACTCATGCGTGCACCTACAAAATGACGTGGATGCAGGCAGCACTCATGCGTGCACCTACAAAATGACGTGGATGCAGGCAGCACTCATGCGTGCACCTACAAAATGACGTGGATGCAGGCAGCACTCATGCATGCACCTACAAAATGACGTGGATGCAGGCAGCACTCATGCGTGCACCTACAAAATGACGTGGATGATTTTCTTTTTTTTTTTGTTCCAATCCGAGTTAGATTGGTAACTAAAAAGAAAATGAAACATGCAAAAGTATGTTTTTTTAAAAAGCGGGTGTGGGGAGCAGAAGCAATAGAGGATGGAAGCAACTTCAGCCATGGAAGCAACATGGGGGGGGACTTAAGCAAAACAGGGAGAGTGGGAGGGGGCAAAGCAACACTGGGGTTGGCAAGGAGCGACACAAAGGTCACAGGTGGGGGAAGCAGCAGCGCATCAGAGAGAAGGAGGGCGCAGGTGGGGAAAGCAATACTGAGGGGACAGATGGGGAGAAGCAGATGTGGATCAGAGCAACAAGGAGTGCAGGGGTAGAGAAGCAAATGAAAGAGAGAGCATGAAAATG